>OZ010583.1:76299676-76317176 GCA_963932145.1 Acanthosepion lycidas | reverse complement strand
GTGTAAGTGTTCTTCCTGTTGGCATTTTCTTTAAGACTTCCCTGTTGCTTCTTGTTCCATCCTTGGAATTTTCAATATCTTTCTGTAAACCCACATTTCTGCTACCTCTAGATTTTTCTTCATCCGTGGTGAGATCGTCCAACATTCACTACCATATAAGAGGATGGATATCCCATAGCAATACAGCACGCTGTAACAAAAACTAATCAACGAATTAATGAAACTGTTAAATTGTTTGCTACCGAAGAAATTATTATCGCACAATATCCAAAGATTTTTAAGCTTTTTTTTTTAATCAAGTTCACCCCAAACAAAGCATTAAAGCCTGTATGAGACAAAGGTTTACTGAGTACGTAAGTATTAGAAAACAAAAACACCCCTAAGGAGCGTGTATAGGGTGAGAGTAACCAAGAGGACATTAGATATCGATTGCCTTTAAATTTTTGAAGATTAAAACTGGCTGTAAAGCGTGGAGCCGGAAGGGTGTTCCACAAGTGAGAAGTACGAGAAAATAAACTGCTAACATAGAACTTACGGTTACATCTAGCCAAATCAAATAAATATCGAAGAGACATCGTTATCAGTTTAGTCCTGTGTTTATATTCATAAAGTCTATGTACCATAGCGGTTAGCTCATCCAAACAATTGCCATGAAATCATTTATAGAAAAGAGACAGAGAGGCAACTTTACGGCGGTGGGAAAGTGACTGAAGCCGAGATAGAAGATCAGTACCAATGATATTGCTGATTCTTCATTGGATTTTATCAAGGATGTTTAGATATATAGCAGGAGCACCGGGCCCTTTGTGCCAGCAATATCCTAAGCATGGAAGAATGGTAGATTTATAGATATGTAAGCTGGATTCTGGCGAGAAAAATGTTTCACACGACAGTGAACCTTCTTAGCAGCTGATCTAGAAATGGATTTAGTATAGTCTTTCTTCTTTATTTCAACTGAGAGAGTTATCTTATGATTTAGGCTTTTATTTCAGGTTACTCTACGCGTGCTACTATGTAACCCAGTACTACCTGCTGCATATTAGATCATCGGCGCCTAAACAGGTATTTGAACTCGGATCGAACCGATATTCCACAGATCTAGTCTTTACTATAGTGCTACTATTTTATTCCAAATTTTTACTCATTTCTTTCTCAGGTATGCCATAGTAAGGTAATATTAACAGTTTCTTTATCATGAAATATTCAGCATTTATTGACCGAACATCCAATGTTATTTCAGTTGCAACTCATAAAAAGTTTTCATTAAAATTTTTTAAAGGAAAATAGACTTCTCAAGTTTAGTAGTTGTTATCGCTCTTTCAAATATTGATGGAGGTTTCTTTCCAAATATTTTATTCGCAATCGTGTGGAATGTTGAAATCTTGATTATGTCATTATTTTCTCTTCCAGTAACATTTTAGTTATTGCTCCTATTGAATGTCCTCAAGTGATATGGTTTCTATTATTTAGTACAGTTCTTTGTTTCTGATTATGTAGCGCCAGTCCACAAGTTTCGAAAAATTTCGCTAAGACCTTCATACTCAAAGACATTTTTTACCATTTTATCTTACAAGGCAGTTGTATACATTTGACAGTTTAGATATTTCTGACAAGTTTGGCGCCATGCATGACATCTCGTATATCAAAGTCTCGATCTGACGAGTCTATTTAAGAAGATGATTCTAGTTTTAGGTTGAGTTATCTCGTGCCGACTACGCAGTGTTGGACAAAAAAAAACAAACAGTGAAGCCTATTTTATGTCTAATTTGCTTTAACTCTCATACTGAATTTGTTATCACTGATTCATACAGTAAGATATTTGAAGTATTTCCTAATTCCATATACGGAATATGTATGATGGATTCAGGGTATGTAAGTGTTGAGGGGTCCACCCCGTTTTATACAAATGGACTCACCCTGTGTATACTTATACTACTTCCAGTGAACACCGGAGAGCAAGACCGAAGAGTCGAGTCGAGTCGAGTCGAGTCGAGTCGAGTCGAGTCGAGTCGAGTCGAGTCGAGTCGAGTCCAGAGTGACAGAGTAAAAGGTTGTAGGTAACCGGAAGAGTGAGGGTGAGGTAACAACGTTGTAGGAGTCACAGTGAGCGAGCACGTAGACTCAGTAAGAAGTCATACAGCGATACTTCAATACCAAAGATTTGCTACTAACCAGTATTCCTGGAACTACTAACCTGCATTACCAGTTTGTATTATTACGTTAATACATTATTTTCATATATTCATTCCTGGCGTTTGTTATTTATTGGTATCGGATTTCAACCCGGAATCCACAACAGTAAGATCACTGCTTTCACTCCAATTCCAGATCATAGTTTCTGTTTTGGAAAGGTTTGTCTTCAGTGTTATTTCTTGGAAAACTTGGTAAAGGATGTTGATATTTTGTTCGAAATCAATTCTTATCAAGAATATGAATGTTATCAGAATAGCCCCACTCCATTAATACATTGGCCGCGGGGGAGAATGTTTTAACTGGGGTATATTTTTCATGTTTGAAGCTAGAAGCCATTGACTCTTCTCAACTCCAAAAATCAGTAACCTGTGTGAAGTTTAGTAGCATAAGAATAACTTGCGAATCACCCAAGGCGACTCGTAATCATGATATTATGAACAGCTAGCAGGAATAACTTTGGTTTTCTGCTTCAGGCTCATCGAACATACATTCATCGAACGAATAGAGATTGTTGCTGATAATTCCGTCATATTTCGTTACAGGCAATAAAACAGAATCGTTTGTTAGTCTAATTCTTTTTTTTTTTTTTTTTTTTTTTTGTAAAAGAGTCGATTATTCACCAGGTATGTAATAATGATTTCTTCACTAAAAGTGCAGTATCGAAGCGTACATAGCGACACACACCTGCCAATTTCAAAAGAAAGAAAGAAAGAAAGAAATGGTGTTTACCAGCCTTTATCATTTATACCCCAAATACACGAGATAAAGAAATTGAACATAGAATACGATGCGTCACAGTTAGTTTCGGCCAACATCACATATCCCTACAAAACCAAGACATTAACACAACAACGAAATAACTTGTGCTTAATGCTTATTATTATGACGCTGACTTATCTCGTGCCGACTACGAGTTATCTTGCTCCGACTTAGCTCCTGATGATTCGGGTTATCGCGCGCTTGGCAATTTCTGATACATTTTCAACGACGGGCACCAACAAGGAGTTTATTCGCGCTGATACTTTCAGTATGAAAAAAATGTTAAGACTTCAGTTAAAGTTATAAATCAACTCAACGTTTTATTGCCTAAATTGGGTACTATAAAGTTGGCGTATGTAGTCAGATTTCTTAACTGACCGTTGGCATTCAATGTGTGAACCTAGCAACTCGTGTGATGTTCTTAAATAGCTCAGATCGAGACTTTGTTTTACGATGTCATGCATGGCGTTAAAGGTGTTCAGAAATATCTAAACTGTCAGGTGTATAAAAGCATATTCTCAGGTCAATAATTAAAAGTGACTTTGATCTTTGTAAAAAAACATCCTTCTTCTCACCTTGTAAACTGGCGCTACAGAATCACAAATAAAGAACAGTATCAAATAACAGAAGCAATATCACTTAAGGCCCCTAAACAGCAGCAAATAGTTTGGATGACACATGTAGCTCAAAAAGAAAATAATGATGGAATCAAGAAATTGACGGCCCATAATATTTCAAATAAGAGGATAGGAAGGATTTCCCCATCAATATTAGAACAAGCGATAACAGCTAGTGGCCTTGATAAAGAAATATTTTCTAAATTTCAGCTTAAAAATCACTAGCTGCTCAGTCAATGAATACGGAATGTTTTCTTTAACTGGGGCAAGAAATGGCTTGTAAATTTTAACACCTCCAAAATGAAACTAATATCTTTTAATCATCATAAGTTACCATTTTTGACTTCCATCAGCATGGCTGATGCTAACCCCCAGGCTCCGTGCACCTTCTTGGTCTCACATTTTCTATTGACATGAAAAGATTATATTGAATCAATTTCTAGGTTTGATTTACTGTGTTATGTCAAAAGTTTTTCCCGCCTTGCAGATTTATAAATTTACCATTCATCTTTGCATCGAATATTACTGCCATATCTACTGTGATGCTCTGGCGATATATATCAAGATGCTTGACAGAATCTAAACAAGTGTGCATAATATTATCGTTCCTATCCTAGCATCTCGACTTTCTGACCACCATGTTGTGGCGCCTCTCTTTCTTCTCTATAAATAGTTTCATGGCAGTTGTTGCATTCTCCTCCTTGGTAACTTGACCGCATGAATGTAAGCGTGCTACTAGATTGGCTACTAGGTCTCATTATTTTACTGCTGTATTAGCTAAATGTAACTGTAATCTATTCTAATAGTTCCTTTTCTCTCTCACTTCTAGCCTGTGGAACGTTGATTGATTGATTGATTGTTTTGTTTAACGGCATCTCAACCTTAGTGGCCATTTTATGCCGGAAATGATTTTGAGTGACTTTAAAAGTCCAAAACGTATAGTTGGCAACACCATTGTTTCAAAAACGTACAGCTGGCAACATTATTGCTTCAAAAACATACAGCTGGCAACATTGTTTTTGTTTTTTTTTTATAAAAAACGTATAGCTGGCAACATTGTTTCAAAAACGTATAGCTGGCAACATTATGGTTTTAAAACATATAGCTGGCAACATTATTTTTTTCAAAAAGCGTATAGCTGGCAGCATTATGGTTTCAAAAACGTATAGCTGGCAAAATTATGGTTTCAAAAACGGATAGCTAGCAACATTATTGTTTCAAAAACCTTTATCTGAGGCCTTACTGTTGGATGTAGTTTATCGTCATACCCGGGACGCCTGTGGAACGTCCTTCAGATTGTATGATTCCCTGCCACCAACAAAAATTGAAATGCAATATCAATAATCATCTCCCGTCAACCTGCGCTTTTATTGTCCTTTCTCCTCACAAGAGTTTTCTAATTCTCTTCAACGCTCAATAACTCCTTACGTCTTACTGGCATTACTTGCTTGATGTGAAGTGATAAAAAAGGAAACGCCTATTATTACTATTGCTATATAAGAATTATATCTATGAAAAATGTAAGATCGGACGTTGCATATCATAACGATATCTTGCCTTCCATCATAAAAATCAAAGTAAATGCACAAAGTATATCATAATGATATTTCAGACACGATAAACAATTAACTATTTCTTTGCTAAACATGGTATGTAGATTGATACATGAGACATATCAATTAATTTATGACTTTGAATCAATGTCGAATTTGGCAAACTAAACATTTGCTAAAAGTTTTCTTCAAAAGTTTTGCGGAAGAGTTTTTCCTTAAGAATTTGACATATAAACGAGTAAGCATTGAACTTTGGAATATAAAAATAAACAATGATTTGGAGTTGGACAAAGAAAGGAGCAAGAGAATAAAATAAAGTAATTGTAAAAATAAAAAGAACGCAACCAAATAAAAGAAAAGGAAATAAAATGAAAGAATAAAGGTATTTAAAGATAAAAAAAAAGAAAAAAAAAAAGAAATTAAAATCTGGATAAAATTAAAGAGAAATAATATAAAATATTTTTCAGTTGAGGAAACGGAATAAAGAAGAAAAAATGGCCGGAGAAAAGCAAATAAAGTTAAAGATTAAAAAAGAAGAGAAAAAGAAAAGAAAAAGATTTTTTTTTTTTAGAAAGCATGAAATATTGCAAGAAAGTAACAAATTCAAGAAGGAAAGAAAATTCAATGCAATCAAAGTTAGAAAGTAGAAAGAAAGAATTAAAAAGCTTGATAGAAAGCCCGAAAGAATGAATGAAATGAAAACGAAAAACAAACAACAAAGTTAGATAGCAAAAAAGTACTAGAAAGTCAATAAATAAACCAGAAAACTTATACACTTGGTACGAAGAAGCAAGCAAAACATCAAACTGACCGCATCATTACGGATTAAGAATAGAAGATTTGAAGAAAAAATATTTACCCATAAAAAGCATCTGCAGAAAAAGAGACAGCTTTCTCTTGTGTTATTTTAAATATTTTGTTTTTATCCTTTTTTAAAAATTTTATCTGTAAAGAAATTCGGAATATATTTGGTATTATCATCGGTCGGGGTGAAAAATCACATATAAAGACACATGCATGCGCATACACACAGATACTGCTCGGAGAACGCACAAATTCAATTCACATGGGAAGTATTGGACAGTGCAATAGAGAAAACAAAAACAACGTTCGAATTCCGTCTGACTAATTTGCATTTAGCAGTAATAGCATCACGATAGGCATGAACTTCTATTCCATCGCCACTTTTATGACAAGATCACGAATCCACTAACCACTTAGGGACTACAGCTGTTGCAGCCAAAGTGGTAATGGTGTTTCCTGGGAAAAAGTCTCAGGGAGCCCAACCCTACACAGGCTGGTCTTAATTCAGAATTTCCTTCTCCTAGACTGGTTGGCAATCTGTCCTGCTATTTACCCATAGCTGGAAGAAAGAGATGGATTCATATCTTTCCCAAAGTTATTAAGACGCAAGTGAATTTAAGGAACTTGACTGGAATTCAAACGGTTCTCCAATTCCTCAATCCGAGCCTATGCACATTACTCCAGCGTTCCTACATAATAGTTTACCAAAAAGAGGATGATGAGACGTTTCCGGAACTACCATTAAGTTTTTCTTTTCACTGTTGTGCACCCAATACAAGGCCTAAGAGCCACTGAAAGCAGAGGTTTAGTGAGTTTACATTTTTGAAGTAGATAGCGGTTAACGCTAGACTTGAAAAGATTAAAATTAAAGTGATTGGGGACCGCTTCTTTTCAAGTGCCTGTTCCCCAAATTAGGAGTGCTTGGGAAGAATTTCCTTCATATTAGTGGAATGCGAAAGGGAATGAGGATGATTCGACACTGCGTACTTGGCATAGCGGGTTTTAGCGGCAAAGGTCTGGATTGGTGGAACTAATAAATGTGGCTCATTAGAACATTTGCGATGGAAATAGCAACAGAATAGTAAAAGGCTTCGGACGTTTCATCTGCGCGAAAGCTGTTCTAGATTGGAAAATAATTAATCATCCACAAAGACTAGTAAACTCGGTCAAAGCTGAAAATTGAAGAGTGAGCATCTCAAGGCCGGGAAATTTTTTTTTTTGTCTCTTGTAAATATAGAGCATGTAAAAAGAGGACTTATACATTTTCTATAGCAGAAATGACATTTTTTCCATCCTCTTTAGTACTTGATTTTATATATGAGTTCCACTTGGAGTCTAAGGTGAACTTAAGTATGAACAAAACAATGTTATACCCATTTTCAACATTAACAAAGAGTCTGTCAGGTTTATACAGCCCATGGACATGTGAAAAAAGACATACAATTTTCTGAGTTTTTACCTACAAATCGATATCCAAACCTATGACGTTCGATATAATTAGGAAATACATATCTATTTCGACCAAATAAAACATATTTTACACTACTTTATTAATCATCCGTACCTCGATTATCCGGACTTCCATTATCTGGTTGTGAAATAAAGATTGAAATCATACGATCATTGTTCAATTATCCGAACTAAAACCAATCAAAAGTTTCATCTCAAACGTTTTGAGTTTGGGAAACTAAATATTCAAAATTTCAATTTGTAACACCGAATTAATGATTATGTTTGACAAATGGTTACTTTTGCTTTCACCTTCAACCAGAAACTGTCCCAACAAATTATTTTTGTATTATTCGGTCGCGCTATCTCAGATATTCATGAGTTTATCATGCCAATCATCACGGTCCTGGAATAGGTCGGAAGGTCATTAGGGTGGCATTCTGGTCAATGTAGGTGATTCCAACCCGTCTTGCTCAATGGCTAGGGGTCCAGAGCATTAAATCACTCACCAACAGTGTCCTGCCATGCGCATTCTGCGTCCGCGTAAAATTGTAGAAATACTAGGGATGAGTTTATAGAGCTGTCATTTAGATGAATGTTGTCTCCAAGAGATATTAAGTGTAGTTCACAGAATCAGAAAGGAGGTTCCATCAAGCATAGACTCCAGGGTTTAAAATAATGTCCAGGCCGTGGCACTATGAATTACCACCTCCTCTGCAGAGGCGCGAAAGTAGCTTCATTTGAGGTTCCCTATCAAATGCATTTACTTTAATCCTGTTTCAGTTTTTAGCGACAAAGAAAAACGCGAGGTCAATCGAAATCCGACAAAAATTGACGCATTTCTTTTCACAATAAACTTACTTATATCATTACATGATGATAATTTAGGTATTCAGTTATCTGGTATTTTAAATTATCCGAGCGTATTCCCATATGTCCGTCTCATGGTGTAACGGATAATCGAAGTAGAACAGTTCTAACCATAGTTCCATAGGGATCGAGACGATCAGTCTGGTAAAACCAGTGAGGATCGAACACTTTGCCCCTATGACGCCGCTACTTGCCGTCCGAACGGTTTGCTCGGTGCTCTCTCTAAACAATACCAAACGGTGAGACCATACAGAGGATAACCATTCATTTCTTATATTTCACAACGTCCAGTCTAGGAAAAAGTTATATAAATTTGTTCGTGATAAAATAATGGTTATTCCAGTCATGTATTGTATCAGAAAGCTTGTATCTTGTATGTGGCGTTTATTTCCACAACACAACTTCCTTTTCTTTATTGTTCACTGTTTTTGTTTAGCGGCTTTAGACACTATTGGTTATTTAATATCAAAATGTAAATATCTAGTATGCAATTTTATTTATTTAATTTTTATTTGGAGATGATAATTGTTTTGGTGATACAAGTCTTACAAATTAACCCATGGCTGGCGAGAGAAGTTAAGAAAATGCTGTAAACTAGGAGTGATGAATAAAAAAAAGAGCGAAAGTTAAAGGTGAAGATGATGTTAGGAAGAAAACAAACAAAAAATAATAGAGAAGTAGTTACGGAAAATTACAGTGAATATAACGAACCCAACTGGAATTCGAATTCGGCTCTCCGACTTCCAATTCTTAGCCGTTATCTTTTACGTCACCTACACATCCAAGATTACAGAACCTGGTATTCCCAAAGCGGTCACCCATCTAAATACTGACCAGGCTTGACGTTGCTTAATTTCTCTAGTCGTACGGGAATCGGTGTTTCAAAAAGTGATGTGGCTGCAAGCCTCCATCCTTTGTACCTCTTAGCAATATTTGTCTTTTATTTCTTTTCTTAATTTGGAAAACGATTTTTCAGCAGAGTATGATTTATCAATAATAAGATTCGGGAAACCAGAACATCAAATAAGGTTCAATTAGCCTATTGAAGTTAATAAAAAATAATGTCGAATTAAAAAGTCCATTATTCGCTTAACAAACATAGATAGATAGATAGATAGATAGATAGATAGATAGATAGATAGATAGATAGATATGCTTCAATGCGATCTTCAGATGAAGGTTGTCAGAAAGATGGCATTATGTTGATTCCTATGTCTACCCTGTCTATATTTATAAACGATCAAACTCTTCCTAACATTTAGACTGGATATTTTGTTAGCATAGCCTGACTTGATACAGAGAACAACTGAAGCGGGAAACAGAAAAAAATGATTGATAACGAACATTAATCGTCAATATTTTAAATTGTTTCAGCTCAGAATATCTTTGTTGTTGATGCTTGAAGGCCATCTTTAATTTAATCCGCCATTTCTCTTTCTGCTTTGATCACGTAAAATCCACTGAGAACAAAAACTCAAACAGTTTCGCTTTCTCCGACTAGGACTGAAAGAGATCCAAATCGAAGACGATGATCATATGGGCAAATATCTACTGATCATTTTATATAATATGGTTAACTTAAGTGGTCAAATATGCTATCGGTTTCTTCGTTTTAAATGATTTTCATCCAGATGACACCAAATTAGTATTTCATATTTCATCCCTGTCAAATTCCCTGTCAAATGATATTTTTATCTATCGTTATTGATTAAATTGTATATTTGAGAAAATTACCACATTATATAAATATATACGATATATACGCTATATCTTTGATATCTATGACTTTAACTCATAAATATAGCATACCTTATATATATATATATATATATATATATATATATATATATATATATATATATTAGGTTGGAACAAAAATAATGACGTAATAATGTCGTTTTTTGACGTTAAAAAATACTTCAAAAAACGACATTATTACGTCATTATTTTTGCACCAACCTAATATATATATAATTTAATGTCTACTTTTTTTTGAGCATAGTAATAACCTGACCTGTTTAGCTTTTTCAAATCTAGTGCAAACCAGAATTATATCTACCTTTTTGACTCTTGTGTAAAACGGGTGTGTATATATATATATATATATATATATATATATATATATATATATATATATATATATATATATATATATATATACACACATATATATATACATATATATATATATACATATATATATATACATTTATACATATATATATACATACATATATATACATACATACATATATATACATACATATATATATATATATACATATATATATATACATACATATATATAAACATACATATATATATATATATATATATATATATATATATATATATATATATATATTGTAAATCGGAACTAAGCCATTTCTAATCTAGTATAAATCAGAGCTACGTTTTTGAAACAAATGCAGATTGGAGCCAACTTTTTAGAGTCTAGCGTAAAGTGGGCCTATATTTTTTTATTTTAAATTTTGTAAAAGCAACCTATGCCTACCTTTTTTTAATCTAATGTAGATTCAACCTTTGTCAACATTTTCAAATCTAATGTAAATGGAACCTCTGTCTTTTGTTTTACTCTATTATAAACCGGACCTCTACCATTTTTAATGTAGGGTGAACTGGACTTGTGTTTACCATTTTGACTCACGCTTTGACCACCTCTGACTGAACCCAGAGAAAAGGAAAACAAATAATTCTTTATTATAGTAAGTTTCTCTATTCGTTCTATGTTCATATGCTGCATTTACTTGATGGCAATTTCTCTTCACTGGTCACATTTAATCCTGTTTCGATTATATATGATACTACAGAAGGTTAGATATAACGCTGGTTATTGCGATAGTGATTACTTCAGAGGTACAATTAAAAGGCGAGTCGTAATCTCACGTGAATGTTACTTCCATTTTAGGCCAAAGGAACATGGAGTGAGAACAAAGTAGTCTGTGCCGGAGAACCATAGAGACAGAAGCATTATTCAAGTTGATTCAAGATTTCCTTACGTTATTTAGTGCCGAGGGAGATTAAAACGTTGGTGATTAAGTGCAACTCGGTCCAAAGAGATGGAATTCAATGACATATATAGTCAAGACGCAAATTAAATAAGGCTATTTGCGATCAGCTCTTCTTTTAAAATATAGATTATGCTTAGCTAACCTTGGTACAATGGATGTGTGTGTAGTGTAACGGGCCTCGGCAGAGAAAGTGGAATTAGAGACTCGAGTTCAAAGTATTTTACATTCGCTTTCACACAAACGTCATTGAGAAAGGCTTGCGTCCTCCTCTATCTCCCTCAACAATATTTGGGTTAAATAACAAAGTGGACTGGGTTCCTTAAGCAGTCCAAGAAAAGAAAAACTCTGACTTAAAAAATGTGGAGAAAACAACGGGTACAAATTCCGCTATCTGTTCATGCCAATTCACAAAAACAGAATCTGTAAAGACATGATCAAGTACGATCGAAAGAATCCCGGTATAAAGCCTCAGTCGTTTGGCATCACGTGCCGTTTGAATTCACTAGTGTTGTAATGCTTTATACTCTTAGCTTCTTTACTATTGCACCGCGTCGAGGAGACTTTCGATATGCTAAACTGAGCTAATCCTGTTAGAAGGTTTTAGTAATGTGGCACCCAGTGAGGGTAGAACACAATCAGCCAAGGATGTTTTTGTAGTAGAAGGGTTTGTTGACCATTATTCTGCGGAAAACGCCTATTATATTTTGTCTGGCACAATGTTTCAACATGGTCAACCGAACAGATATTGCACATCCGTGAGAAGATCTGGCTAAAAGTAGCGTAAGGGCAAGCGACTTTAATCCGGTGTTTGTTGAGATTACTATGCGGATTTAGCAACAATTAAATGTCACTTCTTTTGTTACTGGTCATTATGGGTCACTTTTGTTTTTGTTACTGGTCATTATGGGATTAGGATGATCCAGGTCAAAATGGCCAATTCTTGAAAATGATTAGGTAACAATCTGTCAACTAAATCTTTTGGATATTCTGAGACAGTATATAAAAGAAAAGTTGAATGGAATTTATTCTTAATATAATATTTGAATCTAATTTCGATAACATATTCTCGGAAGTGTTATTATTTTTCCCTTAGCTTGAGAAATGGGAGAGGTATTCCACGCCATGAAATTTGGTGTTGTTTGAATGAAACAAATGTTCCCATAGGTTTCGCCTCGGTAGACTGCCAACTTGAAATCTAGATAAGTAGAGAATTATTCAGTTCTTTCGCTACAGTTTCCATTTGACGGCATGTCACCCCATATTTTACGTCCCTTTAAAAATATGTGGAAAACAGAAATTGGTGTGTCATTTTTGTCACATTATATATGCGGCTGTGTCAATGATTTAGCGATCATAAGTGAAAAGGTGTGCGGTAGTCATATTACAAGAAAAAAAGACAAGAAAATGAGGCAAACAGGGAGTGACAAAAAAGAGAGAAATGGAAAGGTGATGATATAAGTAAGAAAGCAAACAAAAATTAGTGGTCAAGTAGTTAGAGTGGGAGGTACGGAAAATTACATTGGTTTAGGAGGAAGGGGGAATCGACGATACGACACACACCAAAAAAGGTTACGAGAATCGTATATATTTGGGAAGGTTACTAGAATAATCAAGAACCTATACTGGCAGCAAACTGCCTTCATATGGATAGGATGTAAGACAACGTATACAGCGAGGCGATTATGAGAGAACTAGAAGTCCTACCAGGAAACATTATTGGTGGCCATATTCTTAACAACAGAAGCTATGCAGAAGACATAGTGTTGATAGAAGCCACAGAAAGAAAGCCACAAAAATTTCGACAGAAAGTGGTGAAGGAAAGCGAGGATTGAACGTCAACTGCAAGAAGATAGAATGCATGGTCGTTAGCAAAAGGAACAGCCCAAATTGCGAATTACCCAAATTGTGGAGATACTAAAATCAAACAAATGCGCACATTTACATATCTTTGATGTGTTTTAACAGAAGACGGAAAAATGCGACAATAAAATTCAAAGGCGTATTGGAATAGCCAAAGCTGCCCGGCCCGTTTTAGGATCAAAGTGTAGTATCTGTGCTTTGTGATCATGCGGGCTGGCTTCTGTCGAACTCCCTAATGCAGGGAGGAACTCGGAGGAAGCTTTGCCGAAGGGCAAGGTTTCCTTCGGGGAGGTAGACAGGACCTGAACCCGTCCAGGCGGGTTCAAAGGTCATATTTTTGGCCGAGCCTACGGGCTCGCGGGCTACCCACATTAAACCGGCCTTGTGCCACATTTAATCCTCGTGGGTGGATTAATAAATACTAAGCTGCCCGACCCGTTTAGGATCAAAGTGCAGTATCTGTGCTTTGTGATCATGCGGGCTGGCTTCTGTCGAACTCTCTAATGCAGGGAGGAACTCGGAGGAAGCTTTGCCGAAGGGCAAGGTTTCCTTCGGGGAGGTAGACAGGACCTGAACCCGTCTAGGCGGGTTCAAAGGTCATATTTTTGGCCGAGCCTACGGGCTCGCGGGCTACCCACATTAAACCGGCCATGTGCCACATTTAATCCTCGTGGGTGGATTAATAAATACTAAGCTGCCCGGCCCGTTTTAGGATCAAAGTATAGTATCTGTGCTTTGTGATCATGCGGGCTGGGTTCTGTCGAACTCCCTAATGCAGGGAGGAACTCGGAGGAAGCTTTGCCGAAGGGCAAGGTTTCCTTCGGGGAGGTAGACAGGACCTGAACCCGTCCAGGCGGGTTCAAAGGTCATATTTTTGGCCGAGCCTACGGGCTCGCGGGCTACCCACATTAAACCGGCCATGTGCCACATTTAATCCTCGTGGGTGGATTAATAAATACTAAGCTGCCCGGCCCGTTTTAGGATCAAAGTATAGTATCTGTGCTTTGTGATCATGCGGGCTGGCTTCTGTCGAACTCCCTAATGCAGGGAGGAACTCGGAGGAAGCTTTGCCGAAGGGCAAGGTTTCCTTCGGGGAGGTAGACAGGACCTGAACCCGTCCAGGCGAGTTCAAAGGTCATATTTTTGGCCGAGCCTACGGGCTCGCGGGCTACCCACATTAAACCGGCCTTGTGCCACATTTAATCCTCGTGGGTGGATTAATAAATACTAAGCTGCCCGACCCGTTTAGGATCAAAGTGCAGTATCTGTGCTTTGTGATCATGCGGGCTGGCTTCTGTCGAACTCTCTAATGCAGGGAGGAACTCGGAGGAAGCTTTGCCGAAGGGCAAGGTTTCCTTCGGGGAGGTAGACAGGACCTGAACCCGTCCAGGCGGGTTCAAAGGTCATATTTTTGGCCGGGCCTACGGGCTCGCGGGCAACCCACATTAAACCGGCCTTGTGCCACATTTAATCCTCGTGGGTGGATTAATAAATACCAAGCTGCCCGGCCCGTTTAGGATCAAAGTGTAGTATCTGTGCTTTGTGATAATCCGGGCTGGCTTCTGTCGAACTCCCTAATGCAGGGAGGAACTCGGAGGAAGCTTTGCCGAAGGGCAAGGTTTCCTTCGGGGAGGTAGACAGGACCTGAACCCGCTTAGGCGGGTTCAAAGGTCATATTTTTGGCCGAGCCTACGGGCTCGCGGGCAACCCACATTAAACCGGCCTTGTGCCACATTTAATCCTCGTGGGTGGATTAATAAATACCAAGCTGCCCGGCCCGTTTAGGATCAAAGTGTAGTATCTGTGCTTTGTGATCATCCGGGCTGGCTTCTGTCGAACTGTCTAATGCAGGGAGGAACTCGGAGGAAGCTTTGCCGAAGGGCAAGGTTTCCTTCGGGGAGGTAGACAGAACCTGAACCCGTCAAGGCGGGTTCAAAGGTCATATTTTTGGCCGAGCCTACGGGCTCGCGGGCTACCCACATTAAACCGGCCTTGTGCCACATTTAATCCTCGTGGGGGGATTAATAAATACCAAGCTGCCCGGCCCGTTTAGGATCAAAGTGCAGTATCTGTGCTTTGTGATCATCCGGGCTGGCTTCTGTCGAACTCTCTGATGCAGAGAGGAACTCGGAGGAAGCTTTGCCGAAGGGCAAGGTTTCCTTCGGGGAGGTAGACAGGACCTGAACCCGTCAAGGCGGGTTCAAAGGTCATATTTTTGGCCGAGCCTACGGGCTCGCGGGCTACCCACATTAAACCGGCCTTGTGCCACATTTAATCCTCGTGGGTGGATTAATAAATACCAAGCTGCCTTCCAAAAGCTAAATAGAATACTAAGAAATAGAGCTTTTTTCCTTTCTTATTTTACATTTTTGCTTTTTCCATTTTTGCCTTTTCTGCGTTTTCATTTTTTTTTTTTTTACTATTTCTCCTTTCTTCCTTTTTTTTTGTTTCTTTTTCCTTTTCACCATTGTTCCCTTTTTTACTTTTTCTTCTTTTCCCTTTTCTTTTATTCTTAAAAGGCTTACCGTTTTTTATGTCTTTTTAATTTTCCTTATTTTCTACTTTAACTTTTTCTGTTTGTTTTTGTCTTTTTTCCCTTTTTTTTTCAACTTTTCCACCTTTTCTAGTTTTTCATTTCATCCCTTTCTTTTATCTTTTCCATTTTCTGCCATTTAGCCTTTTTTTCTTATTTTTTTTCATTTTTTTGTCTTTCTGCTTTTTTGCATCTTTATGCATTTTTCTACTTACCGATTTTTATACCTTTTTACTTTTCTGCTTTTTTCTCTGTTGTTTTTTTTTTTCTTTTACTGTCTTCTTCCATTTTCTGTGTTTTATGTCCTTTTCATTTTTCTAACTTTTTGAGTTTCCGATTTTTCCGCTTTTTCTCTCTTTTTAGCTTTGTTGTCTTTTATGCTTTTTCCTTTATGCTTTTTGTCTTTTACTGTTTAATAGTTTATCATTTTCTGCATTTTTCTCTTTTTTCTGCTTTTTTTTTTCAATTTTCTTCATTATTTCTTTGCTTACCACTTTTTAAGTGTTTTTTTTTTCTTTTCTGCCTTTTTATCTGTGTCGTCATTTTTGTTTTCTTTTTTCCATTTTCTGCTTACCGCTTTTTATGACGTTTTCCTTTTTCTGTTTTTTATGTATTTTTCATTTTTCTGCTTTTTGGTCTTATTCATTCTTCTGCTCTATGTCATTCACTTTCTGATTTTTTTGTCTTTTTTTCTTTTTTTTCCTTTTTGATATTTTTCATCTTTATGCCGTTCTACTATTTTTATCTTTTATCTTGTCTGCCTTTTTTGTCATTTTCCTTTTTCTTTTTTTTTTCTTTTTCTGCTTTTTTGTCTTTTTTGTTTTTTTCCTTCGTTTTGCTTTTTTGTCTTTGCTTTTTCTGCATTTTTTTGTCTGTTTCTACTTTTTTCTCTTTGTACTTGTCATTTTTTATCATGTTCTACTAACTGGCTGTGATGACATATTTCTTTTCAGTTTTTATGTCTTGTTTTTTCTGCGTTGTTGTTTTTCTTCTATTATTCTTTTGCGTTTTTTCTAATTTTTTTTTCTCCGTTTTTCCCATTTTCGCCATTTTTCTTTTTCTGTGAACCTCTTTTTAAGTCTTTTTCCTTTTTCTGATTTTTTTCTTTTCCCCATTTTTTGATTTTTCCTTTTTCTCCATTCCTACTTTTGCCATTTCTCTGCCTTTTCTACTGTTTTCATTTCCGACTATTTGTCCATTTTCCCTTTATTTACTTCACTCATTTTTTACTTTGATCTTTTTTCCTTTTCTCTCTTGTTCCCTTTTTCGCTTTTCTCCAATTTTTCCTTTTCTGCATCTTTTTCTTTTTATTTTATTTTCCTTTCTTACGTTTTCTTTTCTTTTTCTACTTTATACTTAATGTTTTGTTTCTTTTTTGCATTTTCTGTTTTGTTTTTTTCGTCTTCTGCTTTTTCCAATCTTTCTTCAATTGTACTTTTTGTGCTTTTTCTATTTTTCCATAACTTTTTCCCTTCTTCTCCTTTTTTGCTTCTTTTTTCCTTTTCTTCTTTTTTCCTTTTTCCATTTCATTTTTTGCCTTTTGCCTTTTCGGATTTCCGTTTTTTCTTCTGCTTTTTTGGTGCCTTTTTTACTTTTCTTATTTTTCGTTTTTGCTTTTTCATTTGTTTTTTTTTTCCTATTTCTCCTTTTGATTTTTTCCCTTTTCTGTTTTTTCCTTTCAATTTCCTTTTCTACTTTTTTCTTTTGTTTTACATTTATGATTTTTTCAGCTTTTTTTTCAGTTTTGTGCTTTTTCCATTTTTTTCCCTTTTCTGTTTTTTTCATTTTCTGTTTTTTCTTTTCTGTTTTTTCCTTTTCTGTTTGTTACAT
>OZ010583.1:76267176-76292176 GCA_963932145.1 Acanthosepion lycidas | reverse complement strand
AGCTTGTTAGCCTCAAATTAAAAAAAATGTGCTTAACATAAAAAAACTAAACTTCAAATTACAAAACAGCTCTAGTTCAAATAAAATATTTTTAAAAATTCAATTCAAATTAAAACAAACCTCACCACTCACCTGTCAGTATTAAGGTATTCCGTTCGTATAAGTAGCTAGGCCTATTTCTCCAGCACTCATCAATCTAAGTAATGGCCAGGCTCAACGTAGTTTAACTTAGATGATCGGAATAGAACCGGTGTTTCAACCTGATAAGTTTGTAAAATTAATATATATATATATATATATATATATATATATATATATATATACGACGTCAAATCAAAAGTTATCCGTACTGTTGCTATGGTAAGCAGTTTGGGGCCAAGGAGGACATTCCCCATGTTCGACAACCACCATATTCATCTCGTCCCTTAAGACCATTTTCTCTTTCCAAAAATCGAATCCATTTTAACTCCTCCCCACCAACTGATGTATTGCAGAAAACCAACACTACATCTCAATTTAAATGTCACTTGAGAGATTGCATCTCCGATAAAAAAAATAATGTATATGTTGGTCATTCTACAATAACGCTATCAAGACGGCTCACTGTACACATGAATAATTCATCCTCCATTGCACAACATCTGCAAAAAACTTGTCTACATTCACAGTTTAGAAGTATATTAGTCGTCAATAACTGTATACTCAACAAGAACGTAATAAGCAACAAATTCTCGAAGCCGTCTTTATTTTAAGAAAAATTAAAACCAACACTTTAATTAATTATGAATATGTTACAAATGTTCTGAAATGCTTATAGTATATAGTACTTTAGAAATATCTATGTTAAAAGTAAAGAGTTTTTAAAAAAAACAATTAGACACTAACCTATGACAAGAATTCAAATCTTAACTAAGTTATATCCCCTACGTTATAATATTTATAATATCTATTTTTTTAAAAAAAAAAAAAACAGTATGACCGGAATCGTTAGCGTTTAACAACAAAAGCAAAAGTTTACTTCGAACACACACAACTATTTGTCTTAGCCATCATAACCCTAAAGATGATATTGTGAATATTTCGAGAGGTACTCGTAAAAATAAATTGTATAAATACAACCATGGTACATTCATCTTTAATCATGAAACAACAACGTTTATACATGATTAGGAAAGGATGTCTAAATTGCATAATCAGACATGCTCAAATGAAAATATGCTGCAAAAATATATGGATTATATACATATATATATATATATATATATATATATATATATATATATATATATATATTATAGATAGATAGATAGATAGATGTTTAGGAAAATTAAATAACTAAATATTAGCAACCATATACGCGCGTGTTGGCTTGTATAAGGAGGTAAACATATAAATAATTACCAAATATTGCCAAGAGGTGTAAACATAATAGTGCTCGATGTGGTTCGACAGAGCCAGGAAATATATATTAATAAATATGCATATACCTATGTTTGGTGTGCGACTTAAGTTTCAACGAAACTTAACGTATATATATACATATATATATATATATATATATATATATATATATATATATATATATATAAGAACATTTGTGAGCCGTCGATGGTTGTGCTAGTACGATGTCACAAATCTGGAAGTCTGAGCGTTCTGGCATTGTTCATTCTGTTGATCATGATAGATAACGCTCTCTCTGCCAGAAACTGTAACTATGGTCAGCTCAATATAGTTGCAGTATAAACTACAGGTTGGCTCTGTGGGTGTTGAACAAGCACAAAAGGCGTTAAAAAGTTAAAACGAACAGTGCTCAATACGCTAATTAGAGCAAAGGTAAAATAAATAAATCCTAATGAGCCAGGTACTACCTACCTAGGTTTCACCGAATGTGGTGAAACCTAAGTAGGTAGTATCTGGCTCATTAGGATTTATTTATTTCATATATATATATACATATATATATATATATATATATATATATATATATATATATATATACATATATATCTATATATATATACATATATATATATATATATATATATATATATACATATATATATATATATATATATATATATATATATATATATATATATATATTTTGAACAATAAAAATTAAAAAATTAAAATCCTCAGACACACTGGGTTGTAGATTAATATTCTTTCTTTTTTTTATTATTATTCCATTTAGATTCCTCGACTAGTTTCGGCCGAAATGGCCATCATCGGGAGGAGAAATATTTCTGCTTGCTGCTAGCACTAAACTACAGAAATGAATGTCTTGATGGAGAAAATGAACTTTTGTCTGTAGTTTTCATTTGTTTTTTTATTTTTTTATCTTTTTAACATGAATCTTTTAACATTCCTTGTGTTGGTCAAACAGTCTCTTTTAAGTTGTTATTTGAGATAAGAGCTGGATGCTGCTATGAATTCTCTGGTCAGTTTGACAGTTTTATTGGACTTGGTGAGGGGATGTGTCTCTGTTTAGTGTTTGTTTGTGTGTGTGTGTTATTTGGTTCTTAGGGAGTGAGTGAGTATGATATGTGTAAGCGTGTGTATTGCTGTGGGTGTGTGTTATCATTTGGCTACCCCGAAAAATTTACGCTCTATCCCGAAAATTGAGCACTTTTACCCATAATATCGCATGCCTTATTTTGATCATATATATATATATATATATATATATATATATATATATATGTGTGTGTGTGTGTGTGTGTGTGTGTGTATGTGTGTGTGTGTGTGTGTATGTGCAGAAGTGCTGAACCAGAAATGTTTACCTGCTTAATTTCTATTGCATTTTGTACATCCAAATCAAAATTTTGCATATGTCCTACCATGTAAAAACAATGTTTCTTTTTTTAATGAGTTCTCATGTTTTGAGAAGATTGTATCTCCAGTATCCATAATCAAAAACCACTTTAAATTCTTACATCAACCACATATGCGCCATATTCTCTCATATGTTGACTTGTCACTTGTCAAAACATTGTGCAACGCACGCACATATCGGCTGCTGTATTTGGCTCTTTGGTGAAGAGTTCTTATTTCTCTGATGCCAATGCATTCGATGTATTCTAGGCGCCACCGACAGGTCAATATGCCGATGGAAACCATATTTCGTTTATACCCTCGTGGTGGTAGAAAATGTCTTAACTTAAACTTCTGCTTGCTCTATTTCCCAATTTTTTGATAATGCTGATTTTTCCCTCCTGTGGTTCGTTGATGAGTCGAACTGCTGGCTACTCTTTCTCTACGCCTCATCAATCCCAGCCAAACAAACGAATTCCTAATTCCCCATAGATTTTCGAAGTGAAGCTGCCAACTAACTTTTATCTTTGGCTCCTGGGAGGAATGAACTTTCTCAAACAGTAATGATCTACGAAATTAGGTTGTCAGCAAAATATGAATATGTCAGCAGGTAGGTATTTTTTCGTTTTAAATTTGTGAAGGTTACAAATGCCGGCTTTGAAAGAAACCAAAAAGTTATAATTAAAATTGAAACTGTTTTATAAAGAACAAACCAATAGTTAAAATAGGAACGAGAAATGATAGAAAGATAGAAAAGAAATAATGAAAAAGGTAAAAATGCAATAAAAACTGACAAAAAATGAAACGAGAAACTTAGAGCGAAAAATTACGTTTCAAAAAACGAACCAAAAATTAAAAGTAAACATCCTTTTTATTCATCGTGTTCACATAATTTTTGCCTTCATATACGTGTGCGTAAATTTCTCTGTGCTGGATAATTTGTTATCATTATCATTACTGACTAATTTATCTAATATTTTTATCATATAAAATGCTTTCTTGTTCATTCCTGCTGTTCATTCTACAAATTTTTACCTTCCAATTATAATATTTGAACTTCAAATAAAATTTGGAATCTCGAATGAAAAAAGGTGAACTTAAAATTAAAAAATGAACAATCACATTTTGGCACAACATGATCTCTAAATGGTTGTCAATGTCTGAACTGGTTAATTTCTAATTGTGTCATATTATAGTGATCGTTTGTCTTTTGTTTTGTTTTGCAAACTAATTCTGTTTCCTTTTTGCATTAATCAGGATTCAATTCAAAATTCAGCTGATGTCATTTTGAAATTCCGCGTTTTTAATTTGAATTTGAGCATTTTTAAATTGTGTTGAACTTACTTAATAATTTTTTTAATTTGAATTTCAACTTTTAATTTGACTGTAAAAAGCTTTAGTCCTTCCTTCCGACTTTTTAAGGTATTACTGTACGGGTATACTAAATCCCATGCTGGATCTTAAAGAGTAGAAAAGTTAAAGAAGTTATTTTCTCTCTTAATCAACGCAACTAATACGAGATACGCGCTTGACTTTTTTTCTTAGTATTATATTATTTTAACATTCTCTGAGTTTCTCAATAATTTCGCAGCATCTTGGTCATTTGGTTCCGTATATTTTTGGTTTTGGATATGTATTACATATATTTTCTTTAGTTTTTAATATTAAAATTCGCTCAATACAAGACTCGAGTGTTACTGAAGATACATGTTTACTGTTAAAAAGATAATAGCCAATGTGTTAGGTTATATGAATAAAAAAGTTGGTAAGAAGTGAAGATTGATAAGGAATATCCATAACGATTGACACTTCATTTGAAGCGGTTAAAGCAGTAGTGTCCAGAGAAGAAACAACGCCGATAACTCCATGATAAAAACAAAAAAAAAATCATATGCCATACGTGATACATGCTTAGGCGATCATGTACCTTTCGATACATGACTGACGAGGCAGATTGTTTCCCACAGTAGGTTGCCATTCCTTCCTGCAATAGACCAGTTGCTATCCAAGATTATAGAACCAAGACTATCCTGTTATTTACCCATAGCTGGGGGAGAAGAGAATTCATACCTTTACCAAGGGTATTAGCACCTAAGTGAATGTAATGGATTCGAACTTGACTCTCCGATTCCTCAGTCCGAGCCGCTATCCTTTACTCCACCGTACCTCCTCAAAGTGGTAGTTGTTTGAATTTAAAGAATCAAAAATAAAGAAAATATAAATGAAAAGTCAGTTATCCGATCGACAGAAATACAATGACACTAGACAAAAGAGAAGCATCTCAGTTGTACTTTCTTAATTCTTTGAGAAAATTTGATCGGTACAATTCGATCGGATCTTATTTGAAGAGGAAATGACCATTTGTGGTCAATGCAAAAAGGATTAGAAATTCGACTGGATGACTCCGGCTTCACGAATGACAACCGACAAAGAAGACATGAAACCAAAAATGGAAAGAAGATACGATAGGGGGAAAAAAAAGAAGACATAAAAGACTGATTAGTTAAATGTAAATATATTTAAAATGTCAAAGAATTGTCGCAAGCAAAGAAAACTGTCCAAAAAATACAAAGAATAGATAATGAAAAATCGATCTTTTTTATCAGCTACCATGTTGAAAGAGAACGACGGAAAACTTAAAAGAGAGAATGAAAGAAGGAAAAAAAGAAGGGAAGGGGATATGAGTTTTCAAATGAACTCTATAAAAAATGAACAGTATAAAATATGAACGGTATAAAAATAGAAAGAAAGAAAGAAAGAAAGAAAGATAGAAAGAAAGAAAAAAAGAAAGAAAGAGAAAAAGAAAGAAAGAAAACGCCTCTTTCTCCTACACTGCATTTCTCCATGCAAATAAAATTTATTCGGCCATTTATAAAGGAAAAAGAAAAACGATTTGTGACAAAAAAAAAGGTAAATTGGACACCATAAGAATTTAATTCCTTTTCACGACGAGGCCGACCACTTGGTTAAAATAATTGTCTATTGTAGGTTTGAGACCAGGTCAATAAACAACACAAACTTCTTTGTATACAGTTGTTTCCTCTTTTCTTACGAGCCGACTGATATCTGGGGATTATTACTCTAATATGACGCTAAAAACGTTAGATTGATGGAGGCACACACTATATACTCATGGAACTGAACAATTTTTGCATCTAACCTACAATCAAATATTCACCAAACTCTGAATTAGTCTATGTGGGGCTTGTGCCCGATTTACTTTCCTAAGAAAACAGCTATAAAAGTATCACAGGGAGTTTCAAATAACCGGGTCGGGATGATTATTCTTTAGTAGGAAAAAAATCAAAATCCATCCGAGGTATCCTTTTCTAACCAAGACTTTTATTAAATTTTCGGGAAATTCCCAAACATCCCTTAATCTTGTCTGTGAGTATTCTAGAACATAGCTTTTTAATATTAAAAATTATTTTTTTAAAAACCCAGCCATTCCTTTTATTCCAAGCACTCCATCTATTCAAAACTCAAATGTATATACATTACCAAGCTATTGGTGGATGTGATACTCTTATTTTTGTCGCAAGAGTACAAATATGATTTCAATTAGTAAGGATCGAAATCACTGGTTAGTAATGTGAAATGGCGCCAACCTACCTTGTCATAGCTTTATTATAAATTCTCCACGTAATAACATTTTTTTTATTTTGGGTAAGGAATTTTCACGCAAAATGAAGATTTCACATAAAACTTCATCACAGCGGAATGATACAGTGTAACAATGAAAAGAAAAAAAATCTTTACTCGTTCAATTTCATTTCTTCCACTTCAGTAAACTTTCTTCTTCCACCCAGATGAACCCTACGCCTCAATAAATTAGTTCTCAACTAAAATTATGATTATGTTTTCTTTTTCTTTATAATTAAAAAAAAAGAATTAGGTATTTTTTTCATTCGATATTACGTGCGTTTCCCGGAGGGAAATTCTGTTTTAAATTTTATTTCTCTTTTTTTTTTTTTTTTGCAATCTGAAACTACAGATGGTTACACTCGAGAGACTGTTCATGTTTACTAATCTAATAAAAACCCGCGCGTTGCAAGACACCTGGTATAACCCGGCTGAACACCTACAAAGCCACCCTGTGGTTTATATTGTAATCTATGCTGAGCAAAACTTAGCTACAGTTAAAGTATGTACCCCGCTATGTACAATTACTCTTCTGAATTCAAAATTTTCCTTCTCCTTTGCTAGTTAACAACCACAGCTAGACCTACTATTTAACTCATAGCTGAGGGAAGAATAGATAGATTCTTGTGATAGTGACTTATAAAAATGGATCCTTTATGACAATCGTAAATGACGAAGGACCCAAACTCATTCCAAAACTGAAATTGCGCCAACATAAGATTATTTGTGACTGTCTGGTGGTCCGCCGTTGGCGTTATCCATTGCAGTTCTCTGGAATCTAATCCGAAGTTTACTACCAACCACTGGATGAAATGCACTTTCAGTTGAGCGAAATGCAACCAGCATTGATTACTCGATGGGGTCCACTTCTGCTTCATGACAATGCTCAGTTACATATTGCCAGGATGAAACTGCAGACGTTCAAAGAACTGGGATACGAAACTTTGCTACATCCACTATACTACCCTGATCTATCTGCCGCTGACTACTGAAAAAAGACATTCGATTGCAAAGAAAATGCATTCGGATATTTCTTGATATCCAAATCTTTAGAGTTTTATTGTCAAGGTATAAAGAACCTGAAAATATTCAAGGTTCTTATTTTGACTGATTTAAACATTGTTTAAAAAACATTCATTCAGGAATTAAATTTGATTCTAAAACCGGACATTTTGAACAGCCTAATAATTTCGCCAATATAGTAAGAATATGACGCCAAATATGTGAGGCTTGCTTATAATAATACTTATAGATTTTACTGTTTCCATCAAAATAGCACCGGACCTCCTGTTTGCCGACTGTCTCTGTTCGAATTCTTGAGGCGTTTGTGTAGCACATTGTATATCGATCGGAATAATCCATTCTTCTAAAACTGAGCTCAGTGTAGTTGATAGAATCAATTCCATATTTTATATTGAGTGGTTGCTGCTAAAATCTTTTTGTTGCGTAAGTAATTAATATTCAACTTATTCCAAGCCTTCGAGCAATACAAAAACAATTTCAGTTAAGAAATAACACGAATTGCATCTACAAGGAAATTCAGACATTTAAAATAAACAATAACACAACACTGTTTATATCACAAGAAACGCGTGCAAAAATAATTTCGATATATCTCTAAATAAGAGAGTAAGAATAAATATGCTTTTTATAACTACAACCTTCGTTGAAACGATTGGTGACTATGCATTTTTGTGCGAATGTTTTCATACGAAAAAAGAAGCGCAAGAGAGTAAATCAACCAACTGCCTCTAATTGTCTAATTCACAATCGACGGAGTCAAAAGTAATGTTCTGGCCGAATGGTAGAAGAAAGAAAGGTAACACTTGATCTCCTTGTGATGTATCCATTTCGAGTTTCTTTGTTTCTACCACTACATAATATTTTGATTTTCAAACTGTGAGCTAAGCAAGGTTCCAATAATTAGGAAGTTTGATGTGTTTTCGTTTAGTATCACGTGTTATGATTAAGCCTACCTTGGCTACGTACGAAATCATCTACTTGTGTTATGCTGGATCTGAATTCAATTAGATGATAAATACGACGAATTTGTTAGAATAAGTTTGATTGGAAGATAAATACGATGTTTAATTTTTTTTCTCTGTATTTAGAAGTGGTTAAATTTTAAGTATGACACCCTTTCTTTGCTAAGCGAAATAGGATACCACACTGAAATCTCCATTGTCTTATAAACTTCATATACGCAGCGGCATGGTGTAATGGTTAGCAAATTTGTCTCACTAGATCAAAAGTAATGAGTTCTATCTTCAATTGCTGTCCGATAATTTCGGCCTTGTGCCACATGTAAGCTACGCTTAAAAAACTACCATATACGCAGCGATCGAAGCGTTAAAATAACACCAAATGCAAGGAATAAATCAATAATTCAGATAACGTTCATTTATAGAATATGAGCAGACACTTTAAATGTAATACTATAAACGATATAAAAAACTAACATGAACATTGGCGTAAACACTGACATAATCTTGTTGCCCAAGTTAAATTTAAGTTTTAAATAATTTAATTTAAGACATACCTTTATCTCTCCTACATTACTGCTAATAACTAGTAAATAGATTTTTCATGCTAGCTGGTAATGAAGCTATGATCGTATAAAATGTTTTAGTATTTGTGGTGATTTTCCTTCACTGGAAGTGTGTCTCGAAAATAGAGAACCACCCACTTATAGAGGTCTTCATAAATCTCAGTGCCTTAACATTCGCTTGCCCTATAGAGTCTTCTAAGAAATTGGTCTCCATTATAGTAGCATCGGGTAGGAAATAATGTGCGTGTGTATATCTTGAGGGCAACTGTTTTGAATTCAGGTATTATTCAATATTTTATATTTCTTTTGTGAATTCAGGTGGCAGCATTATTGGATATATATATATATATATATATATATATATATATATATATATATATATATATATTATCTTTTCGCACGTCGGAGTTATCCGTTATACTGACGATACGGAGTTAGTAGTTGTATTGATGATACGTTAGCATTGCTTGAATGTACTGATATATATATATATATATATATATATATATATATATATATATATATATATATATATATATGTATGTATGTATGTATGGAAATAGAGAGAGAATTAATATAAATAAAAGTTTGTGACTTCGCTGATTGATGTTACCTCCAGCATTCCGACTCCACCGTTCCCTAGGTGTACCTGACCATCCACTCTTCAGGGGATATCAGGAATTTACTGCTGATATTTTTCGATGTTTCCTTTTTTATGCACTTCTTATTGGTTTAAGTTTATATATATATATATATATATATATATATATATATATATATATATATATATATATATATATATGTGTGTGTGTGTGTGTGTATGTATGTAATTTTTTTTCTTTGAGGGTTGGTTAAAAAGACATCATCAACTCCACAACGGAAATATGTAAATTACAAACAAACCATATACAAGATACAACACAATAAGCGAAAACGAAAACGATGAAATGCTTTTTTGCATACATTTCTGAGAAATATTGGTATATTTCAAAGTACATATACCTATACAGAGATAAAAACTTTGTGCTCACCTGGTTTGGTAGCAACATGTGCCATCTGATCGCTCTCCCGGACATCTGCTTCGTTTGAACTTTGAATTTGAACAGAAAGAAAATTTGATTTCTGTTTCAATTTGCGGCAAAACCATCTGTCCCGCTGCATGAAGGGAGTTCTCATATTTATTTAACTATGTTTTAATAATCTCACTTTTTCTTTCTTTATTGTTAATTAATCATTCTCATCTATATTTTAAAGTAAGTTTATTACTTATCTTATAATATTTATTTTATTATTAATTGTTTATTATTTTGGTTTCATACTCCTGCATAGTTTAGTGTTAAGGGTTAGAGGTTATTTCGTGAATTATTTGTTGCTATCATTACACACCTTTAACCAAAGCCCATATTCACTAAATTGATTTTGAACTTTGATCATTTACAGTGATCACACGTATCGAAATCAAGAGCAGTTCTAAACGCTTGGAGAACAAGAGACCACAGCTATTACAGATACGATTTGAAATGTTTTCTAGCACTTCTTAGCCTTTGTTTTTCTTTGAGAAAACTCTTTTCTGTTTTAATTTGCTGTTCTATGCCATCAGAATCACTTGGTTGCAGTCTTTCTACAGATTTTATTTACGCCTGGATGCCAGCAATAACAGTATCTTTATTTCAACCAAAATGAGTATATACGGTGTCTCAAAAATATATATAGCCACTTTGACTTTTCCCTAATATGATGTCAATTAAACCACATAAAAGATGCATAATTCAGAATAAATACGACAGATATATAATTATTTTGAGCCATCGTAGGTGTTCAAACTGACATTATCCAGACATGACGACAATGCCGTTTCATAGGAATTGCATTAAGTAATTCGTTTAAGACTTCGACGAATCCTTTTTCAATGTCAGCTTTTATATAATTCGTGATGTCTGCCTTACTGTGATAAATATCATCTTTTGAATGACCCCGTGTAAAAAATGTTCTAGTGAACAAAAAATGTATTGAACTGTTCCTTTTGATTCAAACATATCTGTAACTCGAGGAAGGGTGAACTGTGTTGAGGGATCATTTTAAAACAATTTTAAAGCATCATTGCACTTTAGCTACATCTTCGCACTTCTCATGGCATTTTAAGAGGAAGTCTTTTCTCTTCAAACATTTGTCTCGTTTCAGTCATTCTTTTTAGTATTTTGAACCTGGAAAAGAAAAAAAATGGCTGAATGTTTCTTTCCGGGGATATCAGTAGGTTTTACTGTATTGATGGTCATGGTTGGTGTCTCCGAAAAAACAAAATTCAGCTACGTGAAGCTTGTTACAACGAGATTACAGATACTATGTCTCTAAAAGACAAGAGATGTCAGTAACTATGTGTAACACTAATGGAGAGCGACTATCCAGGACAAACCATAACAAAAACATTATTTGATATTTGTAAATTAATTTTGTTTTTAAGAAAATACATACATTTCTTTTGTGTCAGCGTGTTGAAAGGTTTATCATAGATTAAAAACTGGTATTAGACAAGAAGACCTCCTGTCTTTGATCCGTCATTCTAACCACTGAACTTTCATCCAGAGGCTGACATTGTTGACAGTTCGACGTACATGTCGCCTTTAGAGATAATCGATAATCGATAATCCACTTTTGTTATTCAATTCGTATCATCTTCACATGCTGGGTCGATTGACTCCTTAAAAGTTTTGCATAAGCGAAGAAAAACTGTTTTTCAAGACTCGTACTGACGTGTCACGCGAAAATAAGTTTTCAACATCTCTTTTGTCATTCAAAAACTACCTTTATATATATATATATATATATATATATATAAATATATATACATACATACACGTGTGTATGTGTGTGTGTGCTTCGATTCTGAAAAATGTCGAGGACTGAGTATGGTTTAATGAATAGTAATCTACAAAAATTGTTAAAAAAGATTTTGTCTTTTTATTTGCGAAGGAACCAATCAGTTTATGTCGTGTCGGCCATTCAAACTGACATCTTGAGGATGTCGTTGTCTTCTAAGGAGAATGAAAATGTAAAATTTCATTAGGTGCCTCCAAAATAATATTGAATTGCGGAGCCCGACATCTACGCAATAACACTGTAAATATTGTGTTTCGTTCGATATAAAAAGCTTCCTACTTTGGATGAGGATTATAAGGCAAACGCGTCGACTTGACAAAGGAATAAAGTAGCTAAGACCAAGAAGCAATTGAAAACACAGATGTACTTTCACAAGAAGAATTTAAAGTAAATGTTGCGGATGGAATGGTATGCTATGGGCGCTTTTTTTTTTCCCGAATGGAGCAGCATGTCATTTGGGGATCAGTTATGGTGAGAAAATAGTTTTCAATCAAAGGCGAATTTGTTGTGATGAAAGATATGCAAAAGGCTCAGCGCTACACGGAACGTTTAGAGTGGAATCTTCTTATAGTTAACGACTTCCATTAATTTTTTTCGTTCTATAATGATAACGCATACAATGCTAAGAATATCAAGGAAAGGTTTGAATACAAGGAAATATGGACTCTCCTGAAAACAGTAAATCTCACTGAAAAATCTAGCATGGCATCCTTTAAAGACGCGCCTGTACTGTAACACAATGCAGAAACCATTTTGTTTGTCCCTTTTTAGGTTAGGTAATTTTAAATTGGTTACCCTTTTGAATACTTCCGGTAGACCATATCACGAGAAAACTAACACAATAATATGACACCAATCACGAGGTCCGTAGTTTTATCCACCTGATTCCCTCCCCCGCTATCATTGGCTTGTATATATTGTTAACTTTGTCTTTACGTTTGTCTGTTTTATTTCTGTGTTATTATTTGAACATTTCTTTAATGTAGCCATATTTCATCCATTTTTTATTTTTACGTTTGTATCTCTGTGTAGAGCACTTTCAGACACCGTCTCATAATGTAGCCTTCTTGTAACTTACTTTTCCGCAAACTCGCCGCAACATTAAAATGTGTTCCTGTATCATACTTAATACATATTTATGTATACGAAGTAATCAGTACCTTCTTTTACCCATTTATTAAACAAATTGTCTTCGTTTTATGTTCAAGTCACCATCTGCTTTTATTTCTTGTTACCCTTGTTTGTTTGTTTGTATTTTCAGACTAACTAGTCTTCTTTTATATACATTTATTTCTCTTTTAAAAGTTTTACCGATTTGGTTCTTAATAAACCTGTCGATATATGGGACTTCAACTTCTTCAGAGTTTTAATTGCCTTAAGGCGTTTTTCTGACTGTCTTCGAGATTATCCACGCGTAAGACACGGACGCGCGCTCTCGGGATCAGAACAATGCCTATAAATGACTAATGTAGATTGAAAAGTCTAACAACTTAATCATTTACCTTAAGTGTTCTTAGAACGAGATATCGTTTAAAACCTAGTGTAGCTTCATGGTCTTAATTCAAAACAAGTGTTTTGTGCAGACAGAAAGAAAACCTTTGTAATTAATGCATATTTCATGTTTAATTTCAAAATTTCATTATATTTTATATTTATATTTATATTCCATCGTTCAGTCCGAATGGCAGAGAAGCAGGTGTAGTCAGACATATGGACGTTCTACTTAGAAATTCCGCCAAAGAGGAAAAAAAAAAGCGCCGTAGTGTGCTTTCTGTGGGCCAAACACTTCAAAGCTCCGGAAATCTAATCGCCGGTATGGTGCACATACCATGAATAAATGAAAGAGATATGAGCGGGAAGAAATCCGATCTGGTCGCCCATCAACATCGTGCACGGAAAAAAGCATCAAGAGTGTGGATGCCTTGATCATGGAAGATCGACGAATAAGGTTAGTAGAAACATTGGAATCGTAGGCATCAGCTATGGATCTGCACAAGGTAATGAGGACTTGGGTTACCGTAAAGTTTGCCCACGTTAGATGCCCAAACAAGCAAGAGGTGCAGACGTGGTTTCGTGAGCAACCAAAAAGCTTCTTTCCTGATAGTATAAACAAGCTCATAGAATGATACTTGAAAGGTATCGGAGTACAGTGTGGGGGGGACTATGTCGAAAAGTGACATATGCATGTGTTCATCAGCGGAAATAAAAGTGTTTATATGGAAAATGATTTACAATTTCATTTACTCTCGTATGTATGCATTAAGAATACCGAGGTTAAAATTGATTTTAATTTCGATGTTCTTACCTATTTCTTCTTTGAATCTTGAATTTTCACCAATCACCATGAACGGGTGTTCTTTCAGGAGGTCCAAAAATTGGGATTAAACTTCAGTGGAACGCCTACATAAGATTTATCGCTAAAGAATGTTTGGTTCCCTGTATTGCTTCAACAAGTATATGACACTTTCTGCTATCCTATACCTTTGCAAGAGCCACATCAGGCCGAAAATGGAGTACTGCTACTATGTATGTGCAGGAGCTAGACAGTCTTCATTTTTCCGCGTCCTTGTGAATGATGAATTATTTTCCATCCTCCAACCCACAGAAGAAACATCGCGCGCCTCTCGCTGCTCTATCGCTCTTTCCAGAGACAGTTCCCATCTTGACGATTAAACACGCCATGCTGCGCACATTGAGTCGAACCACCGTCATTCCTTTCGTATTCCATTGGTGAGATGTAAGTTCCACTCGAGCAGCTTCTTCCAATTAACTGCTGCTTTGTATAAGCGATTCCCAAGAGGATGCTTCCCCGATCACTACAATCTTACCCTGTTCAGGTTTAAGGTCAGATGTTATCTTCCCCACATACCCATATAAACTGTGCCTCTTATGCTGTAACTCCTGGGCCTTATACAGTGTCAACATCATTGTAAAAAATATAATGAAATGGATTCCACACTTTGACTAATATTTGAAATCTAGAATCTATATCTTGTAATTATTTCAATTCTTTATATGTGACTAGCAGCATGGCCCGGCGTTGCCCGTGCTTGATTCAAAAATCGTACGACTCATACAGCAATCGCTATCACTTAAAATATTTTTGCCCTTCCTTGCCTTTAAAGGAGTGCACTTTGCCGTGCTGATGTTGTTACATGCCTTACTTCTTGCTTATCTCACACTGCGAATTTTTTCTAAGCTCTATATTAAACATTAAAACTGTTACGAAAAAAGATCTAAACAAAATGAACACAAAACGATCAGCTTTAAAAAAGGACTCATAAGTGGAAAAAACGAATGAAAAAAGAATGTTAACAACAAATACTTTTTCACACCCAACCAAGTTCTGCGGAATTAGAATCAACGTTGAGTTTAAGCCAGCGAATGAGCCAATTGGAGTAAAGTGCCATGCAGATTTAAATTTTTCACCACTTGTGACGAATGCAGCTAACGATTTTTTTCTCTTCTTTTGCATGCTGGCATGCTAGTTAAGATTCGTGTCAGTCAGCTGTTGGCTCTCCCGCTGGCCAATAGAATCTTCCTGCTTATTCGTGGCAGCCAGCTATAGGCTCTCATTCTAGCCAGTAGAAAATGGCCGCGAACTACATGAAAACTGCCGTAGAAGCATGAAAGAATCGATTATTTCTACTATCGATGGGAGTTGGGAAATGCAAAGTCGGTCTTGGCCTTCCTGCTAACTTGGAGCATGTGCATGTAAATTTTGGCGCAAATTGCGGCCGTGCATTCGTTACTACTCTCGTATGGTTAGTGTGTCAAGTGTCAAATTCTCCAAGCCCTCCTTCTTCATTTTATGTCCCAAATCTTTCAACTATCTCATTCAAGTGTCCTTTTCCTTCCTCCTTGCTCACATTATCCATTCATGGTATTCTCAGCCTCCTTCTGTAGAACCACATCTTCGTTACCTCAGGTCACTTCTTCATCTGAGAGGAAATCGTCCAACATTCCCCGCCTTGGAAGAGGATTGATATTACACAACTGAGCATTTATCTTTGCTCGTTTCTTATATATTGCTTAGTTCTGGAAGGCATCTATCACACTATGTCAATGCGTCTTCGGATTTCAGTGTCACATCATCTGTCGTCTATTATATCACTTACCGAAATTTTAAATTTGACCCGACAATTTGACCCCAATAATTTATAGCTAGCAATTTAAACTATCCATCTTGTTAAGATACATTCTGTGTTTCTTACAAATGATGGTTAGTCTTTTCCTCTCGATTACCTTGACTATCTTATCTAGAATAGCACTTTTCTTTTCACGGCTGCTATCAATAATGCGCTATCTGTATATCGTATATTCTTGAGTTTGTGTCCCACAGATAATCGTTGCATCTCTAGTTCTCTTATGATCACCTCAATTTATATTAGGTTGGTGCAAAGATAATGACGTAATAATGTCGTTTTTTGACGTTAAAAATACGTCAAAAAACGACATTATTACGTCATTATTTTTGCACCAACCTAATAGTTTGAATAATTCCAGTGAGAAGAAGCATATTCTTGTCTTAGCCCTCTTTTTATTTTTTGTCTAATTGCTCAATTCATTTTCTATCCATATGCAGGAGTTTTTCTCTACTAGTAAACGTCCTGGATTATTTTACTATTTTCCCGAATAAATAGTGTTCTTGACAATGATTTTTCCGTGGTCCATGAAACATGTGTATACGTCCTTCTGCATTTGTATTGCTCTCTTTCGTAGCATTTTCTGGTTATAAAGATTACATTAGTTGTTCTAGTGTCCTTAAGGAATCCATTTTTGCTAAAACAATTTGATTGTTTATAAATGCATCACCCATTAAGTTGAATAAATATTATTGTTCAATTTAAAGTTTTTTCGCTACGTACTTAATTTCATTGGTTATAAGTTAGAATAATAGAATAGAATAATACAATTAGTATTCATCAAGTGTCCCTGTTAGAATAATACAATTATTATTCATCAAGTGTTGCTGCCACATATGGCCCAGTGATCCTGTTATATATTTAGAGATTCTTGATAAAGTACAAAGAAGAATCTGCAATGTTATTGATCCTGGCCTGGCATCTCGTCTTCAGCGACATTTCCATTGCCATAACATAGCTTCTCTGTGCTTCTTCTATAAATAATTTTATGATAATTGTTCGGATGAACTATTCTCTATGTTAAATAGACATTATGAATTTAAGTGAAGCACTACATTGGCAACAAGGTCTCATGAATTAACAGTTAAATTGGCTGAGATGTAACCGCAAGTTCTTTGCTAACAGTTTCCCTTCTCGCATTTCTCGCTTGTGAAATTCTTTTCCAGGTCCATGCTTTCCAGCCATCAAATACTTGAATGCAATGTCAATCTTGATTACTCTTCTTCTATTGTTCTCGCTCCATAATAATGTCTTTTCTTATCCTGTCACACTCAGTAAGCCCATTTGTCTCAGTGGCTTTACTGCTTTGTATGGGGTGAAATGATTTTAAAAAGTGTTACATTTAACATATTTCTTTTGTCTATAGAAATGAGAGTTGCGTTAAAATATTTTTTTACAATTAATAGTCCTTTCTACTTTCTTTCATATACCAGTTTGCCTAAGAGTTCTTTCAGTTTGCCATCAACAGTGTATGTTATGTCGTTTGTCCACCAGTAATAAATCCTGGTATGTCCCTTTCTTGGTACCATCTCACTGTATAGGTTGAATCTAGTAAGAAAATGCATCTTGTTTTTATATCTCATTCTATTTTTTGTGTGTTTGCTCAATTCATTTTCTATCTTCATGCTGGTATTTTGTCCCCAGTTACAAGTTATTCTAATATATTTCACATATTAAATATCGGTATCGGTCTTTCTACATTTGTTTGTTCGTTCTGATAGAATTATGATAATAAAGATTGCATTTCTTGTTCCAGTGTCTTTAAATAATTATTTTCGTTCCAATACTGTTCCACGTACTTTTCACCAGAATTAGCTTAGTTATGTGGCTCATTTTGTTGACAGTCTAATATAGCTCGCATTATTTAGGATGCAGAATTATTAAATGCTAAACACTCCAATACCTTGATGTATGGATCAGTTTTAACAAACTCAGTAAAGGAGCTAAGGAAATTGAACATTAAATAGGCGACGCTAGAGGTAGTTTCGCCCTAAACCGCAAATTGCTGCAAAAACAAAACATTAAGCTGAAACCTAAAGTCATGTACTTAAATAGCTTAATTAGCTCGAGACTTTCATATGGATGTCATCCTCGGCACCAAACCCATTCAGAAATATTTAAAGTGTCTTCTGTCTACAACTGGCTACTCAGGTCAATGGTTAAAAATGGCTTTGTGTGAGGGAAGGTTGTGGGTCATTCTTCTTCGAACCTTGTGGATTGGTGGTACAGAATCAAAAATATACTATACCAAAAGGAGGCCACAACTAAAACGGATATTATATATATATATATATATATATATATATATATATATATATATATAATGGAATTGAAGAGAAAATAATGACATAATCCAAAGGCTAGGAAGGAAATATCTATCAATACTGAGAAACTTATTTTCCTGAAAAAATGTTTTACGTGAGAAAAATATTTTATAAATCTCAACCGAAAATAGTACTGGCTGCTCGGTCAATAAATGCCGACTGTTTCCTTATAAGGAAACGGTTAATATTATTATTAGCATTACCATCCGTTCGCACCTGGCTTCGTAAGCATCGCCATGAAGATGGATGTACTAAGCTCTTCCGGCTCGTCAACATTGTTGTATTTTTCCTATATTATTTCCAGAATTTTGCCGATTCCGAAATAGTCGGACCCTGAGAGCATGTCTATAACAATTCAGTGTAGTCCTAATATTTTTCCTTTTCAACTCGGTCAGTGCCGATCTTACATCAGTCTGTAATATTTCAGGTCTTCACATATTCTTCCCTCTTTAGTCGGAAGAGTTCTCCGATATGAAATTACCTAAATATAAAAATGCATTAAAATTGAATTTACGAGAGAAATGCATTTAAAATTATTTTAATTCCAGCCGTTTATTCAACACATAACGTCACATGAAGGATTTCCTAAGTAAAAATCCAAAACTATTGTATTCACTCTCGTAATAGTTGCGTATATATAATAACACCGCAAAACTAAACGCTTTCATAAAAATTAATTGTAAATAATTTGGATTCACGAATACTTTCATAAATGCATTGCTAAATATTTTACTACAGAAATAAATCGCAAATTATTTTCCCAGATAAATGCTTTGCAAATTACTTTAATAACAGTTGTTTTTATTACTGATGTTTTCACCGGTACATATTTGGTTCGTACAATAGGGAAAAGCAAACATTTGTGGTTTTTGAATGGCCTGAATGATTTGAATGATTTTCAGCCTAAATCATGGAACTTTATTGATATTATTTGTACTTAAGAGGGAGATTAAAACAAGACTTACACATGTCTGATGAAAAAAATAATGGTTTAAGTTAAAAAAGCCTGGTCTGCCGAGAAGAGCCAAGATACCTGAAAAGACTTCACATTTTACATTTAACAAATTTAGACTTCTTTTGAGGAGGATTTCCAGTCCCCAAAATGGATTCAGCACCCCAAAAGCATGGAAATATTATAGGTCAAGATCTTCTGATAAATAAAATTAAAATTGTATCTAAAACTGGTATTTGATACGCAACGTACGCTGCTAAAAGTAGCTTATAATCAATCTAATTTGTGAAAGGAACGAAGTACTTTTGAAATATCTTCCCGAGTACAAACTTCTTACATTTTTCAGATTTAAGTAGTTTTAATATTAGGGAACTTACACTGAAAAGGAGAATATATTTTGTTAGATTTATTTGATGCTGGTCTCAAAAACAAAAAAATAAATAAATAAATAAACAGACAAAATACGGCTAAAAATTGTAACACTATTTAGCTGAATTTTATATTGTATAGATCAGTTTAGAAAAATTAGCTCAAGATAAACCTGTCGATTATAACATTCATTGCAAAAAAATTCCAGTGGCTTTCTTAGCAGAAAGAGCAATTATTTAGAAGTGATGAAATAAAAGATAGATAATTAAAAAACGATCTTAATTTGACAGACTCTTGTAATTAGGACAATGACCAATTGTGAAATCCTGAAACTGTCGACTGGATGTAGCACATATCACTTGGGACAAAAATGCCAAATATCTGATCGCATTCCTTCTGTCCTATAGAATACGCCAAATCTTTTATTCGATCTATTGATAAAGTATCTAGTGTCAGGACAAAATGAAACACAAGTGACAGTAGTGCGAAGTCTGCTCAGAAATGATTCAATCTTTTAATGCTAATGTAACAGTAGTCCGGCTTTAATGTCATTCAAAATACCGATGTGGGGACCTCACATTCATGCAACATTATGAGCGGCTCTTTCAGATATCCTGAATGAACAGGAATAGATACGATTTTTTGGTGTTATTAAAAAAAAATGCATTCGAAAATGTAAAAAAACATCTGCAAGAATTATTACTAAACTATTTCTTAAGTTTTGAGTTTTTTTCTTCAACAGATCGAAAGACTGGCATAGAGATTAACTAAAAAACATATTAATAGTGTAAAAAAAACTTTACACTCGTTTTTGCCAGACGGGCATTCTTTGAAAATTCTATTAGTAGCTGCGACCTCTTCTCAGCTTTTAGGCATGAATACAAAATTGGAAGCATTCGTTAGGCGGATCCAAAGTGACTCCTCCACTTTCATACTTCGATATATACGTAAGACAGGGCACAAAACTCCGCGCTCCGAGAAGACACACACATGGCTTAGACAAAACACATCAACCATTTCTTCATTTTTGCAAGGTCATTCCTTGAACTTAGACTTTTGCTACAGAACTGTCTTTGAACATTCTCCATACAAAAATTACTTGTTTACGTTATAATAAAAATGTCTTTCACATTTTATTCACACCCGTATTTGTCTGTTTCTTTCAGTCAATGCAAAATATGCGTTTTGTTTGTCAATACAACATTATGAACCTAAAATAAGGATTCCAACTCAACAACAAAGATATTAACTGTATGAGATATGCAAAATTAAACTGATTATATATATATATATATATATATATATATATATATATATATATATATATATATAGGTATAGGTATATTCAATACTTCGCTAAAATACTCTGGTGAAAAAAGAACCCAAACTATATATATATATATATATATATATATATATATATATATATATATATATATATATATATATATATATATTTAGGTATAGGTATATTCAATACTTCGCTAAAATACTCTGGTGAAAAAAGAACCCAAACTATATATATATATATATATATATATATATATATATATATATATATATATATATATATACAGGTATAGGTATATTCAATACTTCGCTAAAATACTCTGGTGAAAAAAGAACCCAAACTTGATAAACAATTTTTTATCGTCTAAATGTTTATGAGGAAAGTATTATGAGGAAAGACCGAAGTATTTTATGGTTATTTTTTAAATTTAGTTGGAAATAAGAGAAGAATGTCTAACCGTGCTGATTGGTTTTGGAGGTGTGAATTGACATAAAGATCAATGTATCGACAACTAACGTCGGGGCAATTTATCGGATGGAAAGACAAAAGTGACAGTATTTTAGAATTTTAAGTGAACCATAACTATAAAGTAATAATTAAAAATTAAATACTTTCGAAGATATGTCCAAAGCGTGTACTGTTTACGTGCCTAAACTTGAATAAAAAAAAATGAATTAATAATTGCAGCGTGTCTCCCACTGAAAAAGAAAAAAAACTGATTATATTTAAAAATTGAAAAGAAAATATTTAGTGAGATATGTAAAAAAAAAAAATGAATTAAAAATTTTGAAAATGCGACGATGATAGTCGATCAGTCAGAGAATGTGATACGTACTAGCCAGAAGAAAATCAACGTAATTTATGAGGCCGGATCCTCGCTATCAGGAGAAACAACTGTTAAAACACGTGACATTATTTCTGAATTGTGCCTCCGTAGTTTTACAGGAAAACATTTTAATGCATCTTTTAGTATATTAAAAAAAAACATTTTAAAAATACAAGCCCTCTGCAGATTGTAATAAAGCTTTCAAATTTAAGATCTGTAAAACTTAAACGCTGTTCTAATTAAATACTGTGTTAGTTTTGCATTTTACAATTCAGAGCTTGGGTAGAAACGTTCCGCGATTTACAAAAATAAATCGATGATTTATATTCTTTAAAGTTTTCTGCATTTCATTAAAAAATCACAAAAATACACATATACAAGTTTTCGAGTTTTCATAAAATTAAATAAGATTTTAAAAATAAAATTTACTGTGAGTTTCTAAAAAACAAACATTTCTAAAATAATTTCATTCATTTTTGAATAAGTTCAGAAAGTTTCATTAAAATCCAACAATTATTTTGATTTTTGCAAGAATTTCAAAATGAATGTGTTTTTTAACTGAAAAAAGCGCTAAAAAAATGAATGCTAAATATTACGCGACCGCTGACGTAAAAAAAAAAATCAACCAAAATTCGAACGTGCCAAAGAAGATTTAAAAATTTAAAAAGTAACCTTAGAATACATTGGTCTTTCCTCTTAATAATAACATAAACATTTTGGAGATAAAACTTTGTTTTTATTAAGTATGGGACCTATTTTCATCATGCTATGCTGTTTTCTCGGTGAATTATTGTAGTGTAGTCTTTGTGTCAAACTACACCTTCCTGGCCATAGCTCAATTATATCTCATTTGAATAGTCATGGAAACCTACTTGACCCGATTCGTAACATACTTGTCGATAACACAAATGTTATAGCATCATCTACATGCAAAAAAAAAAACACTAAAAATAATGGAAGCCTTATTAATAAAAACAGAAAAAAATTTAACAATATGAAAATGGACACAATATCTTGACCGTGTTTTAAAAATGTAAACATTATATAAATACATATATACAGCAAACTATGTCTTGTTAACAGTTAATATATTTCAACCTTGTATAGCCGAAAGCGCTCGGATAAAAAGAACAATTGGGTAATTTTTATATAAATAAACATCGAAAAAAAAATTATTGGATCACATGAGAAATTGTATAAAAAACTAAATCGAAGTACCTTGTCTGTTGTAATCAATGAAATGTGCATGAAAGAAAGATTGCTTCTTAAATAAATAAATATATATGGGGTGGGGGGTGTATTTATAAAACTAGTATGACAAGTTGGAAAAAAGGTTTTATGACGCGTTACCATCAGTTAAGATTTCACCGGACAGGGATTTGTTGATTTTGCCACGTCTATACATGCGCACGAAACGAGAGACGCTTTTGAAAGAATATTTTTAAAAGAATAATTTTGAAAGAATATTTTTTCAATCTAGCCAAATTCATCTGTCTTCATTTTTTCTCTCCATCACCTTTGTCCCTGATTACTCCAAACTGTCACAACATATAATCTAACAAGCATGGTGATATATTGTAAGAGCCTGAATGCAAATTTAGAAAAATTCTCAAACATTTTGAAACAACCAGCGTTTCTCGTTTCGTGCGCATGTGTAGATGTAGCAACATCAACAAAGTCCAGTCTGATGAAATTCTAACGGATAAAACGTGTCACAAAATTTCACCAAATTGTCATTCTATTTTTCTAATGTTTGTTGATATATAAATTATACAATTTTATATATATATATATATATATATATGTATATATATATATATATATATATATATATATATATATATATTTATATATATATATATATAGTTAAATTCCCAGATCAATACTGTGGACGAGACGGATTGTTATAAAATGACAACTGGAAAAAATCTTAGAAATCTTGAAAATGTCGGCAAAAATCTAAGATCATTTTATACATATATATATATATATATATATATATATGTGTGTGTGTGTGTGTGTGTGTGTGTTTGTGTGTGTGTGTGTTTGTTTGCGTGTGTGTGTGTATCGATTGAATTGTTTTTTCGATTGTAAGAATTTGGTAGGCGGGATAATAATAATAATTTACTGATATAGTTCCTACTAATTAACCTATTGCTGGGGGAAAGTAGAGGCGCATTTGTACGTAAGGGAAATAACCAATCCGACTGGAACCGAAACTCAGCTCTCCGATTTCCGAGTCGTTATCAATTACACCGCCAGCTCATTTAATGCGGTTGGTGTAATCGATAACGACTTCTCACACCGGGTAAGCGGTCATCCATCTTGGTACCGACCAGACTCGACGTTACTCACCGGCAACAAGCGTACGAGAACCGATGTGTGTGCACACATCCGCGTCTTGACCAGTAAATATTTAACTGAGAAAAATGGACACATTGTTTGGTTTGTTGGTCAGATGGTTGATTTTACATGACCACACGTGTTGCTTTATATAATGTAATAATTTTTTTTTTTTTGCGGCACCCAGTTAGGATCGAAGCAGATTGGCCACGCTGAGTCACGATGTGCACTCAGGTAAGCTACGCTATATATTTAGATAGATAGATAGATAGATAGATAGATAGATAGATAGATAGATAGATAGAATCTTAAGAAAGATTATATAATAAATAGATTTATATACACATAAATAATGCATAATTATATCGGTAAACATTAATGAAGCGAAATAATTATTTGCGAAAGTGTATGTGTATGTGTGCGGGGTGGTGTTAATGTGCTCACGTCTGTGAGAAAAATGTTGAAAGAGTGAAATCAAGAAATGCAAATGGGCTGAGCTTCAAACAGAGAATAATACATACGCACACATACATACATACATACACACACACACACACACATATATATATATATATATATATATATATATATATATATATATATATATATATAATGGGAGAATTAAAAAAAAGTACACTAAAAGGAAATAATTAATAATTGCAAAGAATATTTTCGAAATCTAACGTTTAGCGTTGGAGAAACTTCTCTTGACATGTCCAACATTTTGTCAGATAGAATCCGATGGTAACGATTTGTCCGGCCGATCATCAATTGCCTTCATTCATTTTCTTTTGTTGGCTTCTTTTCCTAATTTTTTTTTTTTGTTGTTTCAAGACCAATTATCGACTACAGTATTAGATTAGTTTTAT
>OZ010583.1:76212176-76262176 GCA_963932145.1 Acanthosepion lycidas | reverse complement strand
CTGCTTGGTATCCTGTAGAGCCGGGTTCAAACTATAGTTCTTAGGCCCTATACGAGAAGTGTCATTTAATTGATAGCACTTTTATTGGCATATAGCATGTTCCACGTCGGACAATCTTCTGAGCATATTCTATGTTGATGTTACCTGGGATATTGTTAGTAAAATTGTCCATTCTTTTTCTTACGAAGCACAGAACTCCGATTTCTATTGATATAATCCCAGTCTTCATTCCACACATCTAGATCTCCAGGTCCTTGTATTCGGACAATTTCTCGATAATTTTCATGGAGGTGTTTCTCTCAGATGGTACTGCTCTGTCAATAAGCATACACTTTCTGAATTTCTTTTCTTTTATGATAATATTAGACCTGTTGGATTTTATTTTCCCAATTGGCATGTCTCAGAGGATAGTTACATTGTTATTTTTGATAATTTTGTCTGGTTGGTGCTAATACCATCTCTCAGTGGTTTCGATTTTGTGCTTCTTGCATATCTTCTAGTACACATATATCGTTACCTTGTTATGTCTGTGAGTTAGTATATAACCCTTATCTGTGGTAAGACAAGATTGTAAATATTTACATGCTGTTTGCAGAAATTTTGATGTTAAGTGATATTTAACATGTAGAATTTTTTCTTTACCCTTTAGATGATTATACGAAGGTACGTTGAAAATTTCATAGGTTGTCTATGAAGGACTGATGCTAGAGCTGTGAAATATTGCATGCATTAATTTCAACTTTTCTTATTAATAACTGCTTTTTTTCTGGTAAACTGATTTGACTGTTCAAAAAAACTTGTAACGACTGATCTTGAAAGTGGACAAAAATTGGCAACGAGATATCAAGTACGTGCAGAAAAAGGCCTTAGGCCCAAGGACATACATGCCGACGTGGTTGCATTAGGAGTTGACAATCCAGCTTTATCAACAGTGCAGAAGTGGGGAGCTTAATTTAGGAGTTGAAGGTTGTGTCATTAATTAATTCTATTTCAATGCATCAATTGTGAAGTTGAATGTAACATCCAAAAATCTTCTTTCAATAAATCATAAGTGATGAAAAACGAGTTACAGCGCAAAGGGGTTTCGATTGACATGGATCAATCTCCCCAGCAGACCCCAAAATCTGCACCCCATGGAAGAAAGGTAATATTGTGTGTGTGCGTGTGTGTGTGGTGCAATCATCGGGATGTAATTCATTTAGAGTTCTTAAAATGTAATGAAAGATTAAAAACATATTAAGCAGGTGCAATATGCATATAAAGGTTTTGTTATAAAGTTATCCGCGCTCGGCAACAAGAATAATGTTGCCGATAACAACGCAAAGCCGCATATACACGAAAACATTTTGAACTTGGATGATCTGTTTTAACCATCATATTCTCCTGACTTTACACCAAACGATTACTAAATTTTTCGAAGCTGCAAAGCGCATCAATTTGAAAAAATTTAACATTCAAGATGCGTCAAAACCTGAAGAATTTTACTCAAAATGTATCAAAGAACTGTCTGATAATGGCAACAGCCACTGAAAATAATGGTGAGTATATAACTGAATAAAATGAAACTGTATTTTATCTTTTTAAGACTATTTTTAAAAAATAAAAACAGAATTTTTTTTTAATCATTTAACCCCAAGCAAGTAGATAATACTACTGAAACACAAGGGCCTACTGAGAGTGAAACAAAAGTAGAATTTAGAACAAGGAATCGAAAACCCAATCTTAAAAAGGAGACAAGGAATAAAACTCTACTCCTGAGTAGTTAAGAGTTTGAACCGGGGGATTGGCGAACCTATCTACACCTATTGATATAATTTACGCAACTACTGATTTTTTTTTCTCGTATTGTTACAGTAAATATAAAATCTTTAGTTGTTGAATTCAAATTTTCAGTACATAACTGCTGTATCGTTTCTGGTAATCGCGTATCAGTTATTGTCCAACGTTAATTTAGATTTGTAGAAAATTCAACTTTAACAACATTTTAGGTATATCTATAAATTAAATAATATGACTTTTCTTTTAAAATAAAAATTAGGTTTGCGTAACAAAAACATGAGAGTAAGAAGTTGTATATATTGTTTAAATTTTGCAACTGACTTACAAGTTAATGTCAGAAAGCTTTATGATTCACCATATTATTATTATTATTATCATCATGAATTTTTGTTTTCATAGCCGTGGCACTTAGAGAAAATGAGGAAGAAAATTTGTAAAAGCTTAAAAAAAATGAAAAGAAGACCTACCTAAAGAAACGAATAGTCACTGAGGAATGGACGGATGTATCTGTCTACGAAACTGTGGAGTCGGGATATATATATGTGTATGTGTATACATTCTGCCACCGACAGGAATCGAAACTGCTTCACTTTTTTTACCCCAGGGAAACCACTTCTTACGTTGAAGTGTACCTCTACTTCTAACCTGCCTTCTTTGACAGGTAATTCTGACTTTATCCTATCAATTGGCTCCGTAGCCGAACTGGTACAGTCACGGGTCTGCGTAAAATTTCCTTGAGATATTTATTTATTTATATATATATATATATATATATATATATATATATATATATATATATATATATATATATATATATATATATATATATATATATATATATATATATATATATATATATATATATATATATATATATATATATATATATATATATATATATATATATATATATATATATATATATATATATATATATAGAGAGAGAGAGAGAGAGAGAGAGAGAGAGTTAAAGATAGAAAGACTGAACACGTGAAAAACCGAAAGATTATGTAGGGGTGGAAAACCGTCAAATTGCGAAGCGTTCAAATTACCGTGAAAAAAAAGAAGAGGGGGAAAGAGGGAATATCAAAGATGCAATAAAACTATTTGTCTCTTTCCTTTTAGGATATGGAAAATTAGTCTATGTAATACTAATATATCTATTTCCACGAACACATGCATGCCCGTTTTTTGCTGGTAGATTTTACAACATAGCAACCCTTTTGGGTTATTTAATGTTGAATTTACGTATAGAGCATCGCGTGGGTATCGAACCTAATATTAATGTTCAGACAGATTAACCTCGCTAATCGATAATCCATTCTGAGACGACTAATCCTGAATTGGCAAAGAGACTGGAATGGATAAGGGAAATAAGAAAATACAGGCAAAAAGTGAGAGAAGAGTAATGCTGAAACCCATGTTACTGCTATAATCCTTCTAATTGATGTTATTATTATTTATATTATTATCATTTTTATTATTTATTTGTATTTTTCTGTCTGAGGTTTGTTTGTTGTCTCTTGGGAACAAATTGCATGAATTATTACAGATCTCCAGCACCTTCCTCAGTATTCACGGAGACCTGAATATTAACGTATTCTAGACAATCTGAGGGTTCCTTCCAATCTCGTATCGTCTGTTGTGTTTTTGATACAGTTCCAAATGGGACATTTATTATGGTCACAACAGCAACAACAACAACAACAGCAATAATAATAATAATAATAATAATAATAATAATAATAATAATAATAATAATGGTTAATCTTCTTTGTCAACACTCGTTAAACTTCCATAAGTCCAGGTAAGGATAATTATTATTATTACTAAAACATTGCTACCTTACCATCCTTTGTGTCTTGATCATGAATATAGCAATTTTGACCAATACTATTTTGTTCTTCAACCTCATTTACCATGCGCCAGTGTGTCTCCGATGTCCGCTTCATCAAATCTCGCATATTCACATTTCGGTCGAAACCTTTCACCTCATATTTCATTTGTTTTAATAATATTTTTTTTTCTTTTCTAGAATTTTTTTATATTCTCCAAATGAAGTAGATTGTGCAAAAAGAAAAAAAAAAAGACGAATGTGAAAAATATTCGTTGATTTATTTCTATTTTTTGTTATAGATATTTTTGTTCTAGCTTATTCTCGCTTATTCTCGTCTGCAACATGACGTTTTCAAATCCGATCTTCCGTCAGAACATTAATGAATAATCATCTGAAGTTTCGCTGAAAAGAAAAAAAAAACGACGCCTGAATTAAGCGTTTGGGGTTTTATTGAATGACAAGCGTACCGTATTACAAATCGAAGCCAAGATGTTAATTCTAGAAATGTTGTCTGCCAGACAATATTTCGATCCTGAAACCTACCAAGAGGATCAGAATATAATTCCACTTCCAATATGTACGAGGGGTATCTACTATTCATATGTCGGTATCTTTTCAAAATAGCATTCTTATAACCATAGAGATTTCGTTCTACAGAATAATGCTGAGAATATGGACATATTGAAGTACAAACTGAAACAGCGAGTAACCTACCTAAAGAACTTGCATTAGTAGATGTCAGGACAAAATGTGAGAAATATAGTAAAAGTACAGACATTACTAATAGCTACGAAAGATAGGAAGTTGTGGAGAACCATGATCGCTCTCGTCCTGAATTCGATACCCGCTCGCATCCAAGGATCGGGATCATCGTCCTCTCTCTTTATTCCCTTTCCCCCCCCCATCTCTGGTGACGGTGGCGTAGATGGCTGTGTATGTCTAGCCTACTCCTGGAAAGTGGTAGAAGAGTCAGGCCCTCCTGACAATACGTAAGTCGCCCGCGGGACTATCGCTGGTGGATTTGCTGAAGTGTGGTAGAAAGGAGAGTTTGACGAGGATATTCGTATGAATTTGGTTTCAGTAAACAATTCTGCGCGACGTAGAAGCCAGAAGCACCTCCCTCGCATCTCAAAGTGAGTTAAAAAAAAACAAAAAAAAAACTTGACAAACTTGGTTGCATCGGACTGTCGGGTGCTTAGTCTGTCGAGGTCCGCCTTGACTGGCACTACCCTCTTCCACCGGTTTGGGCGTTAAGATCGTGTAGATTTTCCTATTCCGCCGTTGGGGTTTTCGGGGTGGGTATTCACGTTCAGTTTGGTCGCTCCTTCTTGACGTGGCCTTACAGGAGTTGAAAGTTCGCTTTTGGGAAGTGTTTGTGATTGCTAGGACACGCAAGTCCTCTGCCAAGGAACGACCCTATAAATTTTACGCTGGATGTCGGATTGAACAGTTAGTTATAAAATGTATCAATTTAATTTATTACTTTAATGAAAATAATAGATTGGTTGTTGTTTTTGTTTAGTGGCAAATGAATCTGCATCCGTTGCATTATTACACCACCATTACAGCACCTATTATTTCTAAGAGTTCACCCATCTTGGTACTGACTAGGCTCGACGTTGCTTAACTTCGGCGATCGTACGGGGACCGGTGTTTCATCGTGATGTGGCAGTAAGCCTGACGACATAGAAACGAATCAATAAATAAGAAAAGAGTAAAAGTATAAAATTATCACTTCTTGCTAAAAATATTTGAATGATAAATAATAAAGAAAGAAATTCACAATTGAACCAAAAGTTTTTAAAAAGCAAAGAAAAGAACATGGCGTTACCACTTGAAATGCTTTTCCTAAACATTCGAAAATAAGTCCTCGTCCCCCCACAAAAAAAAAATTGAAGGGATATGGTACTTAAAAGAAAAAAGAAGTACCTCAAACAAAGAAAAGAGAGCTGAACAGCTATATACCGTATTTTTCGGAGTTTAAGATGCGCCTTTATTTTTAAGACAGTCGTATTTGAAAGATTTTTATTGACTAAAATTCGCTTTAATACTTTCAAAATAATGCTATATTTTTCTCAACACAAAAGAAGTCATAACATTAAACCAAGAAATTATTATAAATAAAAAAAAAGTTTATCATTATCTTATTTCATTTTCATAACCTACAAAATTATTGATTTCACTATCACTTGCAAAGGAATCTGACATTTTATCATTCGATCCAATATTAAGAGCAAAGAGAATGTCATTCTTAGTCCCATCCATCGTATGGGTAAAAATTCAGATGTCGACGTGTTTCATTTCTTGAGGGACCTTATCAAGGCAAGTGTAGAATTTTTTTTTTTTTTTTTTTGTTAACCTGTATGTATAAACAGAAGTAACATGGAGAAAATATAATAACGTAAAGTTTTCAAATTTTGAACTAACGCTCTAAACTATTCTAAAAACATACTGTACAAGGAAAGGTAATCACTAGAGGGACGCTAAGTGATGGAATTTTCAGACTATAAAAAGAAAGTGAGTTGATATTTGTGTTACTTATGATTTTCTTGTGTAATTATTTATTTATTGCCATTTTTATTATTTATTTGTATTTTAAATAAACAAAATATAATAAAATTAAATACATTTAATTTTATTGTACTTTATTTACTTAATTAATTCATTTTAAAAGGTCAAGATTTAACCGCTTAATTTTAGTTTTTAAAATTATGTTTTTATGTATGCTATGTTGGCCTGAGAAAGGAAATTTATTTTAAGAAAGGAGATATTTGAAAAATCCTGGGCATAAGTTAGCATTTTGGCAAGAATTAATAACGCAAGGAATTTTCGTCTAAGGAAGTTATTTTTTTCTCTTAATAAGTACAGCATTTTTGAGTCGAAATTGTGGTTGAAATTGTTTCTGTTTATACTTCGGATAAATGTATTAGATCTTTCTTAACTTCATAAAGATTTTATTTTAAATTTTTAAAAGTTTTACCAATATATTTTAAGTTTATTTTATTTTAGTTTATCATATCCATAATAAGTGTAGTTGTAATTAATTTAATATTACTATGAATACTAGATGTTGAGGAGTTGGTAGGTAATATCTATCTATCTATCTATCTATCTATCTATCTATCTATTATTATTATTATTATTATTTTCTTTGCTTTCTGGCGTTTACACATTTCTTTCCGGGTCCCACCCAGGGACCTAAGGTTAGAAATGGCATCATGACACTTTTCACTGACAAAAAAAAAATAAAATAAATAAAATAAAATAAAATAAAAATTACATAGATAAAGCCCTTCGTAAAGTGTGGGCTGTACTTGTCAGAACAATTTTTTGTATCTCCTTGAGGCATGGGCTTCCAGGAATCCCTGCAATTAGTCTACTGCAATCTTTTCCAACCAGCCCTTGGGCTCCAACTACAACAGGGATTGTTGATGTTCCCATATGCCACATTTTTGAGATTTCTATTTCAAGGTCCTTGTATTTTGACAGCTTTTTGAATATCTTCAAAGATACATTGCAGTCAGCAGGGACTGCCATATCAATAAGGAGGCACCTTTATCTGGGCGGTTAGCCTTGATTGTTCTGTCAGTGTGTATTGTGTAGTCCCATAGAATTGTAACAGGTCCTATCTCCGTAGCCGGGTCTCGGTTGTGTTCATACCAGGTTCTTTCAGTTTCCTTCCCGTAGAAGTTGCAGATTTTCCAGTGCAGATATTGGCCCACTCTGTCGTGTCGGGCTTTATATTCAGTGGGTGCCAACATCGTGCAACCTGATACAAGATGATCAATCGTTTCTGGATATTTATCACAGAATTTATTATTATTATTATTATTATTATTATTTGTTGTAAATTTTGTATTCTTTTCTTTTAGGATTGTTGATGAAATAGTAATAATATCGGAGTCCTTTCAGTATATATTTCTTTCTTGTTGGAAACGGCAGATACATATTCTTCTATGGGCCGTGTTCCATCAGGACATTGGTGAACATTGCTCTCCACAAGTTCCTGTCATTTGTACTACTTAATTAATGTTACCTTTTTACTATCTCTCCTATACGTTATTCTACCAACCATTTACAGAATCTCGTTAGATAGGTTATGCGTTGTTTTCAACTGCCTGTTCCTGATAAGTGTCCCATAAGTGTCCCATAAGTGTTCCTATGTTGCCTTTTTGATTCCATTTTCTATAACTAATAAAATCCAATAAATTATTCCAGGATTGATTCTACTACAGTGATGAGAATAATACTTCCTAACTCCATTTTTGTTGTTTGATGTTATGTAAGCCATTAGTTGGAGGCTGGTTCTGCGTATCATAATATCGAGGAAGTGTAATACATTATCATTTTCGGCTTCAAAAGTAAAATGTTCAATGCTATTAAATCTATTTGCAAGATCTGATAAAATTGCCTCATGTAGATATGTTATTAGAATATCCCCTATGTATCTAAAATAAGAACACTTTTGTAGTAAGATATTTCTGAAAGAGCCACTTTCTAGAAACTCTAAAAAGACACAAGCTAAAACAGCGCCGAGAGGCGAACCCATTGGTAAGAACTTGTATATAAAAGTTGTCAGATGTGAAAAAACACTTACTAATTAATTAACATATTTTTATGAGGAGAGGTATTTTATTTTTGATTTTGTTAAATGCGTTTCCAGTAAATTTCAGCATTTGCTTACGGGAATATTTGTATATAAAGAGTTTACATTTAAATATTTTATATACGTTTTTACTCTATTAAGTTTTTAAAAATAAATCAATTATAATTACATTAAAAATTTTCAACAACAGAGCATTTTCTAATTATCAATTTGAAAAGCTAGCGTTATTTTATGTTATTTCTGTCTATAAATACAGGTTATTAAATAACATTTCTACACTTGCTTTGATAAAGTTACTCCAGGGACGAAACGTGTTGACATAAAAGATTTTTTTGACTTTTCTTTTGTTTTTATATGTATGTTTATATAAATAAATCGATACGCAAAAGCATTTGATGGCCAGAATTTTTAAAGAAAATCTTGTTCTATTATTGTTACTAACAAAGCTTAACCTGAATATAATAAATATTGTAAATATACTGTGTATAAAGACAAATAGAAAAGTAGTAAAATATTTGACAACACAAAATTTATTGACAGATCCAATATAAAGTAAACAGCAAATAATTTTGTATACCGCATGGAGCCGTGCCTTCATTTGCGGGCAATAAGTTTGGGGTCATTATCGCGCTGAAAATCTCTATTTCCGGTATGAAGTGAGTCAATTGCATAAACGGAAGCATATTCCCCTCCATTATTTCGCGAACACTTCACACTATCCAATTATAATAAAAGGTGGTTACTATAGTTCATCAATTTTCTGCATGATGGGATACAAGAGGGTGGTAATCATGGTTCAACATTTTAATGCATGACTGGATAAAATAGGGAGTTAAAACCTTGGTTCAACTTTTTACAGTATGTTTCAATATAAAAGGGTGGTAAACCTGGTTCAACGTTTTACGACATGATTCGATATAAGTTGTTAAACCACGGTTCAGCGTTTCACTACACGATTGGATATAACAGTGTTGGTTCAACATTTTACTGCATATAACAGAGTGGTAAACCTTGCTTTACGCCTAATTGTATATAACAGGCTGGCAATACTGGTTCCACGTTTTACTGCATGAGATTGCCTAATGACGATTTGAACCAAGAAATAATTGGGATTTCACAACGAAAAATTCCAGAGAGACTAAGTAAATGAAAAGTAGAATACGGAAGAAAAACGAATTAAAAACAATAATTAGAAGCCATAAAATGTATTCCGACGAAAATTCGAACCTGAAATAAACTAGATAATATTTATTAGGATTTAGTAAGATTCCCGAAAGTATCCAGAGCAATATGACAATAACTTATGACCTTTTAAAATTTCTCCATATTCCTGAGAAAAATTCTTGTTGGGTTCACATAATGTACTATAATTCCCCAACAGTTAATATTGTTACTAAATTCCAACAACGGGTTCGACTTAACCGAATTCCAATGACATTACTGATCGCATTAGTGCATAAAGGAAACTCATGAATATCTTATGGAAAAATATACAATAAATCAAAACCTGGGGTGCTCAAAACACTTTATAAACTTATATATAAGCGTATAAATACACATACATTCTAACAATAATACTAACATCCTACAATTAATATTTATGATACCATCGAAGCAAATTAAAACCGAAATAATACCCCAATGAATATATATAAATATATGTATATGTGTGGATATGGCTGTGTATGTATATATGTGCATATATAAGTATTTAACATTTCAGCATTAATATCATATATATATATATATATATATATATATATATGTGTGTGTGTGTGTGTGTGTGTTAGGTTGGTGCAAAAATAATGACGTAATAATGTCGTTTTTTGACGTATTTTTAACGTCAAAAAACGGCATTATTACGTCATTATTTTTGCACCAACCTAATATATGAATAATTGTTATTAATGCTTAAAAGATTTAAGCATTTGAACCAATTATTTATGTAAAAAAATGTTAAAAAAATGAAATACAACTTTCCTAGCACAAAAAACAAAATTCCCATAAATAAAAAAAAATATCAGTTACATTTTACGAGCCGGAATAAACCCAGGTGAATCAGCAACAGTCGGAAAAAAGAGATTAAAAAAAGAAAAAAGAGAAAGATGGCTAAATGAGCGATTATAGAGTAAAAAAAATCGAAAAAACAGGGCAAAATGATCACGACTCCCTACCGGTACCTACATCCGTGCAGACGGGCACACGTAAGCGAAGGCACATTCACAGTCACCCTTGCATGGCCGCACAGAGGACACAATAGAACACTTACACCACTGTTAAATATGCATAAAAGGAAAAATTCAAAAGTATATAAGCAGTAAATTTCTGATACCCTATGAAAAGTGGACGGACAGGTCCGCCTACAAAACTCTGGAGTCAGGATACTGAAGGTAACCTCAATCAGCTAAGTGACAATTTTTAACTCTCATTACTCATATATATATATATATGTGTGTGTGTGTGTGTGTCCGTGTGTGTGTGTGTGCGCACTCGCGTCTGTGTGCGTCTGTGTGCGTTGCTAAGCAAATACAAGAGCCGACTTCACTCAAGGTAAAGAGTTATTTAATGGGGATTATGTAAGGGATGGAAGTATAGATAAGGAGAAAGAGTTTCTTATTATGGGGAATATATCCTCAGAATAGATATTGGTTGACCCTCAATTGAAGAGATTAACATTGTAGTAATCATGCAAGCTGTTCCTCATTGCAACAGTTCTGAGTGGAACTTACAAGCTGTTCCTCATTGCAACAGTTCTGAGTGGAACTTACTCACATGGAATGAGAAAGGGTCGACTGAGTTTATGTGGCATGGCGGGTCCTAACCATGAAGGTGTTTTGGAAACAAGGAATGTATTTCGTATGAATATCTCTTATTATTAGAGTAGCGAAAGCTTAGTAACGTTCCGTCTGTTGGAAAGAGATTGATCAGTGGAAAACAATTCATCGCCTACAAGGCTGCGAAAACGTCTTTTGAACTCGATCGAAAATGGAAAGTCTGTATCGGGCAGCTCTGGTTCAGATCTGCCATTGCTTTACACCTCTTCATATTTATTCTTTTTATGCTATCGTCTTCTATGAACTCTCTCTCTCTCTCTCTCTCTCTCTCTCTCTCTCTATATATATATATATATATATATATATATATATATATATATATTCTCCGTTTTTACATACCCTTTTTTGTTTATTTTTCTGTTATTTTCATGGATTTTTGTCATCTATAAACATTCTTTCATTTCTTAAATCTAAGGGATTGTCATCATTTTTTATCATCCATCTGCCCGTGTTCCATTCTTGTCCCGTTTAAGAAGTGTCCTGAGTGTCTCTTAAAGGATACTGATTAATTATTCATTCCTTTAAGTTCAGGTCTCAAATACTTTCATTCTTCAAAACTATTAATTTTGCCTCATCTGTATCTGTTTTACACTATATTATCATAGTTATTACTGGGACATGACGTTACTTTTCTTGCAGACATATAACTGATGGCATGTGATAATTGTTCACATTAATCAGTTTGTTGTCCGTCCGATATTTTCAGCTCTCCAAGAACGGTGTGTTTTTTGAAGGGTGTGGCCTAGCCATCGCGTCATATTGTTAACCACTTAGTAGGACGGATACGATTTCCGATAAAAAAAGAAACTACAGCACGAAAGATTAATGGAAAGGTCACCAGAAATGGGAAGTACCGAGTGAGAGTGAGAAAGCAAAAATGACGATGCAGACACATCAACTGATAGTAGAAAATGCCGGAGGAAAATGCGATTATTGTCATTTTTTTTTGGGGGGGGGGACCTAAACTAGGCTGTTTCTAAGATGCTGGACATAGAGCCATGCGTGTTAAATATACTATATGTTTTCCTTGGTATCAGACTACAACTACGTATGAGCTTACATATGTGTGCGCGTACACGCACATAAATATATGCCTATACCTAAACATGACTCCTTCGACTGGAATATTATGGTTATATTAAGAATAGAAGAGATGCACTACAAATCTTTTTTTTTTTTTTTAATTTTATTTTTAGAGTTATCGTAACGAAGTGTATACATATTTATATATATATATACCCGGTTACTCATTTTCCAAACAGGCCCGTGCTCAACGGCTAGGTAATCCCTGTTTCAGACACCTGTTCAGTTACATATGCGTTTCTTCGAAACCCACAGAGCCCAACTGTGGTTTATACTGCAACTATTCTGAACGGACTTTAATTATAGTTTCAGGGAGATTGCGCATTTTCTGGTGTGATAGGCAGTTTGAATAACGCCAGGGTGATTAAACTCAAGTTCAGGATTGCCATGCCGTGTGGGCATGTAAGTGTGTCAGTAGATAATCATAACTCGAACAAGCGTTGTGGTTACTAAAAGGGACTGTCGTGGTGTACGTTTACTAATTAGTGCGCATACACGGTTGTAAATAAAAAGTGGATTGAAGCCCCACGTATCCGGAACGAAATACTAGCCAAAACAATATCATAATACTAGATCTATAAAAACAAAACAACCATAACACAAATAAACAGAAGGGCAGTTTAAGCAGAAGAGTGGTTCAGTTTAACCTCCCTGTCTCTTTACTTTTCCTTACACATTTATTTATTTTTTGGTTTTTTTCTCTTCATAATGTAAGCCCCCAAAGAAACATTTTCTAGGTCAATTTATTTTTGCTATTGTTTCATCTGTTTATCATTATTATTATTATATTTCTTTTTTTGATCATTGTATATCTGTCTGTCTGGGATATATTGATTCCATTCCATAAAATGTAGTCGGTTTGATGAGATGAATATACCTATTAAGTCATCGAAATAAATTTATTACTTACAATGGATTTTAAGTTTTTTTCCTAATAATTATTACAATTTGATCTGTAACATGCATTGATCTCCCATATGGACTAAAAGACCTCTTTGTAATAACCCTACAAATTACAATTTGGTATTATATATATATATATATATATATATATATATATATATATATATATATATATATATATATATATACATACATATATATATATATGTATATGTAAATAAAAAGAAAGAACAGTAAGATATATAATCCATTAAATTCGGACGTTCCATTTTTGAAACATGGTTAGAACTGTGTAGCGGAATAACCATATTTTAAATCAATTAATTTATAATATATATATATATATATATATATATATATATATATATATATATATATATGTGTGTGTGTGTGTGTGTGTGTGTGTGTGTGTGTGTAAACCTTTGTCAAAAAGTGATATTCGGCAAAAGAACGGCTACATAAAAAGAGTGTTCAATACACTTTTCGTAAAGCGAAAACGTAGGACAGTTTGAGATATAACTAACTGACCTTCTTGCAATCATGATTTCTACCAAGATGGCTTCGTCAGGCTGCAAGAAACTGTTCTTGCAGGAGGCTCAGTGTTTCTGATATATATATATATATATATATATATATATATATATATATATATATATATATATATATATATATATATATATATATATAATAAAAGAAAATCATTAAAAATTTCGGTTATAATTTATTTCATGAATATATTTAAATATTCGTCTCTTCAGACCGAAGGTTTTTAGAACTTAAACCAATTGGTCCCGACAACAGGAAAAAGAGGTCGGGAAAAAGAAAGAAAAAGGAAAAGAATTTTGTCATAAAAAAAAACATAAAAAAACGACGAATATTTCAATGTATTAATGAAATAAATTATAATCGAATGGATTTTTAAGGACCTTTTATTATTATATTGTTCTGTTACTTACATTGAGTTCTATCTGAATTAATGCCCTCCTTGGAATTATCCCTACCAATTACCAATTGATATTATATATATATATATATATATATATATATATATATATATATATGTATGTATGTACTCGGTGTTTGGTGTTAGTATTTGGTGCCCTATATTAATAATGCAGTGTATTCGTGTTTTCCTTTTCAATTCCCAGGGACATTTACCTGATTATTCTGGATCGAGTTTTGCTAAGTGAGGTGCGAAACCGGGTAACTCACAATATTTTTCCTGTATTAAATGTCAGTTTCTACTGTTTCCCTTTTTTTAACTACATTTTTTAAACATGCCCATTTTCTATGTCATATATATATATATATATATATATATATATATATTACAATGATGTTCTCTATGCACAAATGCCTGGGAGTTATTCGAGGTAGATGTTTACAAAATAAGTAGCATAGTTTAACCAGATATGTTGGGAAGATAATGGCTCACCAGAGACTTGAATAAATTACGATTGTAGTGATCGTCGAAACATCCTCTTGGGAGTTGGCTCTACAAAGCAACTGTTCGTGAATAGAAGCTACACACACACACACACACACACACACACACACACACACGCACACACACAACAATTGCTGTGCCTTCCTTGACCGACCTGTTCTGCGTCTTTTACTCAGTACACCAGTAGTTTCTTTCTTTTCTCATATATATATATATATATATATATATATATATATATATATATATGAGTGATTCTAATACATTCACATGTTCTTAAAAGAAATATAGTATATTAAGAATTAAAAATCAAAATATTTTTCAAATCGTTGTTAAATAAAACATATTCTAACCTAAACATCCCCAAATAATCTTTAAATATACAAATAGAAAAAAGCCGTAAGAATTTTTTGCCGTTAACAATAAAATTTTAAAAAATCCGGACAACATGCATTTAACGGATGTTAGATTTCATTGAAAAATACATCCCTAACTCCTACCAAAACGTAACTAATAACTGATACATCAAAATACAGACATAATGAACACGCAGACACCCCTTGTCTAGTGGAAGTGGATTTATCTGTAACCTTGGAAACGTGAATTATGTCTTTAGCTGTGTCTTTAAAACCCAGTAATTTTAAAAGTTACTCCAAAATTCGCTTGAGGATAAAATGGAACTAATGTCTTTAATTTAATTACAAAATTAAATTCGAAGCTTTCAGCTCCCATTTTTGAAACAGGGTTAGAACTGTGTAGCGAAAAAAAACATATTTTAAATCAATTAATATATATATATATATATATATATATATATATATATATATATACGGATAGAAACATAAAAAGAAGCCTGAAAACATGGCGCCTAAATGTTATAGACAAAAAGTGCTCAATTCAAATTTCAAAATCGAATATGTAGAGCTTAGATATTTAAGAAAAGGCTAAAATGCCAACCAATCTCGCCACATGGATTACGACCGTAACGTATCCTCAGGCAAGTGGAAGGATGTACAAGATGAAGAAGACTACTCCAATATACCAGTTTCTTTTGCCTTGTACATCTTTCCACTTGTCTGAGGATACGTTACGGACGAAAACCCGGTTGCGAGACTGGTTGGCATTTTACCCTTTTCGGATATATATATATATATATATATATATATATATATATATATATATATATATATATATGTGCCCTTCTGTTCCATTAATTTTCGCCATCTTTGAGGCATCTCCATTATTCTATCCTCTTCGAGCCTGGTATTTTTCTGGATTCTGGCTTATTCTAGGTGTTTTTTATACGCTTTTAAAGAATTTAAATATATAGAGTACGGTGAGTACGTTGGGTGTAATAGGACACCCTTCTCAAATTGTACTTATTTCAGCTAAAGCGTAGACATTCTAACATCGTAGCCATTCCTGTATTCAAGTGTTTTCAAATGGCTTAATTCGTCCTGGATATGACGCTAAACTACATCTAGCAGCAAACTTATGTCGGGAAATTGGAGAATTTGAGGAGGGTGAGACCACCTTTTTAACTGCTGTTATTCCTAGGTTTTAGCCACATCCGGCTGGTAGCACCTGTTATGGTCCCAGCTATGGGTAAATCGTGAACCACAAACAAAAAACAAAAGTATATTTTTATAATAAAATGTCCATCAATACATTTTTATAACAAAATGATAATCAATGCAACACTAAAATATAAAAATACATTTTATACATAGTAAAACTATTAACAATACATTTTATGATCTACAAAATTATATTTAAATATGCCTTTACTCTGAAAGTATAAAATTGGGTCAAAATATTTAGATTTCCGCGTTAAATGACCTATTGAGGTTGATATACCGCCAAACAAAATCAACCAACATGAAACTTATGACATTAATCCATATATATATATATATATATCATACAATTTCTTAAATTAAATGGTATTCTAAAATATAATTTTAACAAAACTACAATATAAAACACACACATATCACCGCATCTATAATTATGTCCGCACAAACATGTATATGGACAAAAGCTGAGAATCATCTACCATGTATTCAACTGTGAAAGCAGAATAACTTATATTTTATTACTCCAAAGCTCCCAAGAATATTAAATTTCGGCATTAAATGACCCATAAGGAATTGATATACCGTTAAGCAAGCTAGTCAATCAATCAAATGGCTTATAATTCTGATAGGAGATATTTGGAGTATCACTGTCATATCTAGTGTCGTGTGAGCTAAAATTGTTTTCAGCTGATTGTAGGACTACCGGAACACTTGCGTAAAGTAATCTCAACTATGGAAACTTATCCGTAAACAGTGGATATAATTTTGGGCTTATTTCAGATCGCTTCTTTGTTTTCCAGAATAAAAGATAATCAAATGAAGAAAAATCATATCATTTTCCATCATTTTAACAAAAAATCATTTAAAATTCACAAGCGTATAGAAAACACCTTGAAATGTCACCTCACCTTATATATATATATATATATATATATATATATATATATATATGTATATATATATATATGCGTGTGTCTGTGTGTGTGTATGTATAAAGTAATGACAAAGATATTATTCTTATATTTTGTTTTTTGTTTAGTGGACATGAAATCCCAACATAGATTTTGTGAAATCAGAAAATTTTCGGGTTCCAGTGTAATCTTTGAATATGAAAAAAATGACCAAATGTTTAGGAGAAGCCGAAAATTTTCTGATTTCCCCGCAAAATTTATTGTACTCCCAGAACATAAAAGAATATACAAAAACTATCTCTGTCATTACATGTTATATAAGGCGCATAGGTGAATCTAGCTAGCTATCTATATATATAGAGGAGAGATAATTAATACAAGTAAAAGGTTTGTCACTTAGCTGATTGATGTTACCTTTAATGTCCGACTCCAGATTTTCGTAGACGGACCCTCCAGGAATCACTCCATCTACTCGTCAATGGTATTATGCAATTTACTGCTTATACTTCTCAATTTTTCTTTTTTAGATGCACTTTTCGTTTGTGCAGGTTTGTTTTTTTTTCTCATAGAGTGCGTGTGTGCTTTAACGTGTGTACGTCAATGTATCTGTCTGCTCTTATATCCGTACGGGTAGAATGTCGTGGTTAATTGTTTTTTCATCTTTTTTTTTTTTTTTTTTAAACTTTACCTTTTTTCCCTTTTTGGTTTTTTTCTCTTGTCTTTCAATTGTAGGCATTTGACTCACATATATATATATATATATATATATATAAAGAGAGAGAGAGAGAGAGAGAGTGAGATGCAAAAATTAAAATTACCTTATCTTAATTATACCAGTTAACCTATTTAATAGAATGATACATTTACATATGCCATCTAAGAACATTTTAACTTCTTGGAACATCAACAAAATAATTTTCAGAATCTCGGACTCAAGTGTACCACGTTAAAACATAATGTAATCTTAGAAAAGACTGACTAGACTTATAAAAAAAAACATCTTAAACCTACAAATGGATAAACTCATCAAAAGTTCATCCATGGTTACACGATTTACTAAAATCAAACTCTAAAAAATAGTTGCGAAATGATCTTAAACAACTTTGTAACAATAATGATATTCTTATTAGAAAAGCCATGAAAACTAACATTTTCATTATATTAAATAAGAAGATTGCATTCCATTCTCAATTAACATATTTTAACATATTAAACAAAAAAAAATAGACTAACGAAAAACTCGTCAACAAACACTTGATTCATTCAAATTTCGGAAATAATTAATGATTATCAATCTATTTTTTATATAATAACTGTAAAATCCATAATTTTAATTCCCTCAACCCACAGTGCATCTCTCCTATATATCAATTTTCAGAACCATTAAATAAATTAATCAGATGTATGTACCTTAGGAACAAATTCCTACAAATCCCATTACCTAAGACGCTTATGGAGGGAATATCAACTTCAAATTAAACCCATTAAATCTATGCATAAATTTGGCTGTTAATGAAACAATAGACATCATTATACATACTGTTTACAACTATTCGTCGCTCCTACTCTTAAAATTAAACACATTAGAATATGCTACACATTTATCCACAATGAACCGGTTTTGGAAATGATAAACTATTTTTTTAAGCTAGTATGTGTTTCACATAGAAAATAAAACATTCAACGAAATAGTTTAACCAACAGATACATTTTAGTTAAAAATGAAAATGCTAGAAAAAATTAAAATCGATATTTGAATATAATTCTACTAACGTCGCATTCGGGTTAAATAACGCGATTTTGCATGACTTTAAATAATTTTATTATCTCCGCATATAAATAAAACACAAGTTTTAAAACTCAGGAAAAATTTATAAACAATAAATTCACGTCTATCAAACTAAACAATCGCGAGAGTGGCACAGGCCGGTAGGCTGTAAATTTAAATAGTTTATTAAAATGCAATATCTACTCAATCATTTGTACCCACATATATTAATTATAAAAATAAGATATCAATGCGGCATTTTAAAAATCTATTAATTATTTATATATATTGTTCATGGTTTGGTATATTTATGGGAGGAAAAGCACTGAATATCGGAGAAAGTGTGTTTGCATAGAGAGAGACTGCGAATATAGAAATCCACCCTAGATTGATACATGGTGTGATGATCACACCATGTATCAATAGATTTGGGCTGATCTCCACATTTAGGTAACTGAGGACATGTGAAGTGGGTATATATATATATATATATATATATATGTGTGTGTGTGTGTGTATGTATACTATCAATACTTGGAATTATAAATGTAGTCTTGTGAAAAGGCAAATTGAAATAGCAAAAGAAAAATTGAACACCCTTAACAGCAGCAAACAGAACATCTACGATAAACTAAAAGATATAACTACCCCGGAGCAACTGGAGGAAATTACACATAGACTCACGGAAATTACCAACAAATCTGAAGGTCAACACCGATTTAAAATTATAAAAGAACTGAATACATTATACAAAGGTAATATCCCTCTTCCTAACAAAACTGATAAATACATTAACCTTTCCAACTATGAACTAACTAAGCACCAAAAAGAATTACTTAACCTTGGACCTAATTGCCATATATACCGTAAGTACAATCGACTTTTTAAAAAAAATAAAAATTGAACCCCTATGCCAAAACATCGTTAAACTCCAGATTAATAGAAACTACATCAGAATTTAAAGACTTACTTAAGGCCGAAGCATTCAAGGATCGGCATGATAAAAGCAGAAACTCCTCAAAAATACTTTCTAAACAACTGAAAATTGCTGCACAAGAACTACGCAACCACCCTGACATTATCGTAAAAACGCTGATAAGACCAACATTTTTGTCATCCTAAACAAATTACATTACAACAAAAAACTTGACCACATACTCCATGATCACATAAAGTTTAAAAAACTTAACAAGAACCCGACCAACCAACTAAAATCAAAGCTTAATAAACTTATTAATGCTAATAATGCTGAATAGAACTCTTTAAAACTCTCTAAAATTGTTGGTGATTATAGACCTGGTTACATATACGGCGCTATAAAGACACATAAACCTAACTGCCCTCTCCTTCCTAACATATCGCAAATTCCAACTCCTGTATATCATCTAACAAAATACATTAACCAATTTATTACTCCCTACCTTCCTAGTAAATATAGTGTTAAGTCAACATTAGAAGTAATCCAAATCCTAAAAAGTGAAAAACCCGACAATGAAATCATAGCTTTACTTGATGTTGAAAACTTATTTACCAATGTCCCTGTTAGTGAAACTATTGACATAATTATAAGAAATATATACAGTAACTCATCTTTAACCCCACTTAAAATTAATCCTAATATATTACGGAAACTACTATTAGCTTGTACTACTGAAGTCCCTTCATTGATCATATTAATAATATATAAATATACAACGTGATGGTGTCTCCATGGGTTCAGTACTGGGTCCGATATTTAGCAATTTCTACATGTCGAACCTCGAAAATAAGATATTTACGGATTTAAAAAAAATATCAATCTACCTAAGATACGTTGATGATATTCTTATGTTAGTTAAAAATACAGATGAAATAATTCAACTTCAAAAAGATTTCCAAAATAATTCTGTCCTTAAATTCACATATGAACTCAATACTAATAATAAAATCCCCTTCCTTGACATATTGATAAACACAAATAATAACAAATTTACTATTTCGCCATACAAAAAACCTACAAGCATAAATTCATGTACACTTAACTACAAGAGCGAATGCCCATATTACTACAAAATAGCAATTATAAAGAATCGTGCAAAAACTAATTCATCCACAAATCAGATTTTTTTACAGTGAACTAAAGAATATAAAACAAACACTTATTAATAATAGCTTTCCAAACTATATAGTTGATGAACAAATAAGATGCTTTTTTATAAATCTCAATACTAAGCAAATAGTACATCATACTCCTTCTACTAATTTCAAACATATTACTCTCCTATATCGTAACCAAATGCATACTAATTATAAACAAGATGAAAATATACTAAAAAAATTAGTAAATACTAATATATCTACAACAGATCTTAGCCAAAAAATTAAATTAATCATATACTACACTAATTCTAGTATATCCAATTTAATTCTTTGCAATGATTCTTCTCCCCCAGTTAGCGATTTGCAAAGCCCAACATTTTATAGAGATATAAATTCAAGTGCTCTTTGGGAGATTGTATCTCCAAACGTATTAAATAATATTTATGTTGGTCACACCACAAACTCGCTTTTACAACGCTTGACACTACATTTGAATGAAAACTCTAACATTTTTAGGCATTTAAAACAACATGCCTGGTCGCACACACAATTCCGTAAAATCCTTGTCGAAAACACAATTGTACTTAAACATGAAAACAATAGAAAAAAACTAAAAATCCTTGAAGCTATATACATCAAACAGTTGACACCTAACCTAAACAAAATCAACTATGGAATCTCTACAAATATCCTTAAATGTCTATAATTGGTAACAGAAGCCATTGGTTAATACCAACGGATTCCCATACTTAATACTTCTCAAATTCACTCTCGCGTGATCATGTGTGACGTCGTGAGCTGCGGTGCGATTTTCGCTTCTAGCGTCTTATATGCACGTGCTTATCGTTGCTTGGAAATCATCCATGTAAACAATAACAGACCATCATCACTGTCTTGTCCGTAAACTGCTTAATATGTTGTACAGTAACTGACATCTTTGATAATGGCTTATGTAAGCCGAAAGCTTAGATTGGATTAAAAAATATGGATTAATATTGTGATTTTCTTTCTTCGTTTAATGATAATGTTATTAAGCTTATCAGACGTTATTAAAATAACTTACATAAAATAAATAGACAACACTTGTCTATATTATTTAATGAAACATGTATGAATCTATATATATATATATATATATATATATATATATATATATATATATATATATATAATTTTATCGGTCCCGAAAATTTTTATTTAAAATGAAATCTCTTTGATATTGACCATTAGATATTATTTAATATTTGAGTGTAGTTAAAGTTTAAAATTTCTATGTCAACACTGTCTTCCCGTGTCTCTGTCTCTGCCTCTATCTCATTATATATATATATATATATATATATATATATATATATATATATATATATATATATATAATGGGCCTTATTGTCCAATTTTATATTCATATTTACATACGCTCTATACCTGACATTGAGTACTTTTACCCAAAAATGTAGCATACCTTAAAACTATATTTTTATTATATATAGAAGTTTACCGAAATTCCTGCGGCAAGCCTGCCATATTTGCGAAGGATTTCTTCTGAAGGCGTTTGTCCAAGTATTCCAAGAGGCGGTAATCAGTTGGCGCAAGGTCCAGGGAGTAAGGTGAATGGTAATGTCTTCCTAGCCGCCGCGCCATATTAGCCTGGCATTTTCATGAAGGAACAGTACATCTTTTAGATTATATAATGCTAATTCCTTCAGCTTCAGTGCCTGTTGCACACGTTCAAAGTGCTGCAAGTACAGGTCTGCAGTGGTGGTTGCCCCGTTACTAGCAGCTTATAGTACACCACTTGTCGAATAGATCACCAGATAGAGAGCATGTTCTTGCGTGTGTGTGGAGCTGGTCTTGTCGTGTATGGCAAGGTCCCATGGTGACACCCAATATCTGGAACGTTTGAGAGTGTCATACTGGACCCACTAGTGAGCACTCGATCATTTATGGGTACGATGAAATGCCGAGATGTCACTCGTTACTTGTTGGTTGCAGATAGTGTGTTAGGTATCCCATTGCTTAACTTATAAGCCTTTCCTATACGATGAAAGTTAATTCTGTCTGTTTCATCAGAAACCTGGAAATCTTTGACAAGTTGTCCTTCTCTGAGGATGCCTTCAGGTCCACATTACCCGCAAGCAGATATCCCCTAACGATCTGCTTCGATACCTCTATGCTTTCTCGCCGATGCTCGTGTTATGGCAGATATCGGTGATGAACGCACCTGCATTGGTCAAGAGTAATGCCCCACCCCACAGCTTTCCCGGCACGTGACGCACTCATTTGCGCATCAGTGATCACTTCTACCCGCACGACGTAAAAACGACGAGGAATTTTTGAGTTATCACACACATACACACACACACAAACACACACACACACACACACACACACATATATATATATATATATATATATATATATATATATATATATATATTTAAGCATTTCACCCCAAGCAAGGCGGGAAGCCACTAGGACGCAAGGGGTTACGGAAAATTTAGAGCAAGGTCAAATAGGAGTGATAGAAGAAAGGATGAGGGTAGTGGATAGATCAAGGCAACTGGAGATGTCGATTGACATTACACTTGAATAGCTGGAGATTATAGCTCACAGGGAAACAGTAATAGGGAAGGGAGTTCCACAGGCGAGAGGTGCGAGACATGATGCTATTAGAGTAGAAGAGACGGCTACATTTAGGAGTTTCGACAGTGAAGGGGTGAGAGCGGGATGCCAGCCTTGTATGGCGCTTGAACTCATGACGTCTGGGAACCAGCGAATACAGCTCCTCGGGGCAATTTCCATGGAAGTATTTGTAGAACAGACAGAGGGAGGCGATGGCGCGTCTGTGAGAAAGTGACTGTAGACGAGACGCCAGGGCAGGGCCAATTACATTGCATATCCGCCTCTGGAGCCTATCAAGACCCCCGAAGCAAACAGAAGGGGCACCAGACCATATATGGCAGCAATACTCCACGCAGGGGCGAATTGTTGTTTTGTAGATCTGGAGGATCGACTCCGGAGAGAAAAACTTCCTAGCGCGACTCAGGGAGCCAACTTTCCTTGCAGCGGACGAGGCAATTGACTCAATGTATTTATTCCATCTCAGGTCAGCAGTCAACGTGAGACCGAGAAGCCGCAGAGAGTTGCTCTCGAGAAGTTGAGCGTCAGAAATTCTAATGGAGGGAAGGGAAGGACCTCTGTGGTGATTAATAGAGAGCAGTTTTGTCTTAGAAGCGTTGACCAGCCAATTCATGCGCCAGTTCACAATCGATTGGAGGTTCTTTTCGAGACGCACGGCCAGGCGAGTTTTGTCAGCGAGACTAGATTTGTTTTTGAGGCAGGAATAAATTGTGGTGTCATCCGCGTATATGCCAACTTGGGAAGTAATTGCGTCAGGGAGATCATTTATGTAGATAAGGAATAGAGTGGGGCCTAGGATGGAGCCTTGAGGAACACCTGCGTTCGTGGGATAGGAACTGGAGGAGAATCCATTGAGAACGACCTTCAATTTACGGTTTGACAGGAATTATCGTATTAGGTTATATAATCGACCCGTAATGCCATAACCCTGGAGCTTGCGAAGAAGGCCCGCATGTCAAACCCTATCAAATGCTTTGGAGATGTCTAGTGCCACGGCTCGGGCTTCCCCGTTATTTTGAAGAGCTCGGTAGACTGTTTCAGTGATGGCCGTAAGCACATCGGCTGTAGATTGGGCAAAGCAGAAACCATATTGCTTGTCTGAGAGCAGATCATGGGATGTGAGGTGGTTAGCCACCCCGGTATTGATTAGGGCTTCGAAGATTTTGCCGAAGAGGGGAAGGAGACTGATAGGGCGGTAGTTGGAAGGGTCAGAGGGGTCGCCGGAGTTCTTGAAGACAGGAACGATGGAAGAGGACTTCCAGCAGTCAGGAAAACAAGATTCTTTGAGGCAGTAGTTGTATAGTTTAGAAAGGGCGAGCGCGAGTTCGGGCGCGCATTTCTTTAAGACAATGGCTGGTATCCCGTCTCCACCACTAGCCTTGTTAGGGTCTAAATTGGAGATAACGCCCAGTACCAAAGATGGAGTTATGTTTAACCCGCTTATTTTTATTGATACAAATATTTAAGCAAATTTAAGTAAATACTCTGTATTCACAACCCTTACCAGCCTGAATGTCAGTAAAATTTAATTAAAAATATATGTCCTCTGACAGGAATCAAACTTGTATCCTACACGGAACCGTCATATAGCCTGACGTGCTATTACCATTTAGCTGCAGAGGAAACATTTGGTTAGTAAAGTCGAATTATTGTTTTTAAACTACAAATTTCCCATGATTTTTCTCGAACGCTCATATTTGCTCGAAGCGTATCTTAACCTAAACAAATGACATCATATATTCTTTAGGAAGCGAAGATTATGAGAGTATGGTGTATATGTAAAAACTGAATCCTAATTTGAAGGGGTTCGAATTGACGTGTTCAGGGAAGCATCTGCGTAATCATCTGTTCTACAAAATGGCAGTTCGTGAGAAAAAGTCTGTTTGGGTGGAATCTTCTCCTTATATTTGGAATATGGAAGAAAATGCAAGTAAAATGGAAGTAGTCATTTAGTTTTGACGATGAAATAGCCTACTTAGTCCATTTAAAGAAATTTTCAATAGGAAATCACCCACCAGTATCCATTTCATTTCTGGAAATACTTTATAAATCCTTCCTGAGATCGTTACCGGCTGTCTTAGCGTGTTCTCCGTGATTTTGAACATACTGGGAAATTTGCTTTTCAAAAGCTTTAGAAAATTCAAGATATTTCAGGGACTACATGATGTGAAATATATCTGTATGATAAAATGCTTTGTTCCCCGCCCCAAAATATTGTACACAATATGAACAATGAACGCCTATTGTCGTGACAAAGGAGAATAATAACAATGGTTGTTGTTTATATTCATTTTGAATTAATACCATTAAGAAAAGTATTAATTAAATGGTACCTGGGTATGTCTCGTTAGCAGTCTTCACATAGGTCACGTCACTGACGTGCAATCAGATCAAATATATGTCGATAGATAGATAGATAGATAGATAGATAGATAGATAGATAGATAGATATAAACAGTCATAAACTTAGATAAATCGATAGATATAAAGTCATAAACATAGATAGATAGATAGATAGATAGATATGAAAGTGACTGAGATAGATAGATAGATAGATAGATAGATAGATAGATAGATAGATAGATAAGATAAGATAATGAGATAGATTTGAAGAGAATGAAAGTGATATGAACAGACTACGAAAGATAGATAGATAGATAGATAGATAGATAGATAGATATAAGCAGTCATAAACATTCATGAATCGATAGATATGAATTCATAAACATAGATAGATAGATAGATAGATAGATAGATAGATAAGATAAGATAATGAGATAGATTTGAAGAGAATGAAAGAGATATGAACAGACTACGAAAGATAGATAGATAGATAGATAGATATAAGCAGTCATAAACAGACAGATAAATCGATAGATATAAATTCATAAACATAGATAGATAGATAGATAGATAGATATGAAAGTGACTGAGATAGATAGATAGATAGATAGATAGATAGATAGATAGATAGATAGATAGATAGATTCGAAACTTATATGATGTAGTTAATCTTCGAAATCAGAAAAGAAAATAATTTGATATAAAAATGTGTATGAGTGAAATTTTTCTTGTTTACCAGCGTAGAACCAGTGCCATTAAATGTACCACTTGTTCAACAACACCGAAAACTGTTATAATTCGTCATATTAAAACAAGACAACCAAAACAACGCCTGTTTTTCGATTAAGCTACTCATCTGAGTGAGTGCCCGCCCTTGCGTCCATAGAAATTCACACTTCGAAAAACATACGATAACAGCTCAAATCTAACATGTAAATAAAAACTGTTGCAAACGCACATTTAAGAAAAGAATGCAGTGCAAATAAATGTATTTTAAAAAAGCATTTCATGACAAACGAACATTCAGGCGTGAAAATAAACAAACAAAAATGAATGAAAACGGAATATGGGGAAATGGGGAGAGAGAAAAAGCGATGTGAGTGCTTAACATGGACGGCCTGTTCACGGGTATGCACTAACCGGAAGTTAGCCATCTGTAATGACGGATGTTCGTGTCCGGCATTGAAAAAGAAGGGTGGGTTGAATTTTCCAAATGGCGACAGTAGTGATAAAACGTTGGAGTTTCTTTTTTGTTTGGTATTTCTTTTTCCTATAAATGTTTGGCTGCGTCTCTTTGAGTTAATATATATATATATATATATATATATATATATATATATATATATATATATATATATATATGTATGTATATATATATATATATATACATACATATATGTATATATATATATATATATATATATATATATATATATATATATATATATATATATATATATATATATGTATGTATATATATATATATATATATATATATACATATATGTATGTATATATATATATATATATATATATATATACATATATGTATGTATATATATATATATATATATATATATATATTCAGCCACACGCATGCATACTCTAAACAGCTGCAAAGTTCTTAGACCGACCAAAAATGAATTTAAAAAATTTCTGATGTTTTGTCATGTTGTCACAGTTTAGTTTAGTAAGTAGATTAGGCCAATTTTTCAGGATCTCCTGTTAAAAACTCTCACACACACACACACACACACACACACACACACACACACACACACACACACACACATATATATATATATATATATATATATATATAATCCCTTAAACGTTATTTTCGGGGGTACCCTTTAACTGAGTTGACGTTCAGTTTATTTATTAAACAGTTTTCTTATTTACTTTCGTCTAGCAGCAGGAATATTAGAGAAATCTTATTAAAGAATAATATGCGTGTCCATCAATTCAAACTTCCGTTTCCCTTTGCAGGGAAACCGTTGTTATATCCAAAGTGCTATAGACTCAGGCAAGGAATGCGTGGCCGATCACACAAAGCCGAATAGTGGCTGAAAAACGTAAATCCTTCGCCGTTTCTGTTTCGTATCCGAACGTAAACAAAGAAATTTATAAACCAGTAATGGATTTTTATTATTTATCAATCCGAAACGTTATTTTTTATGAATATTCGTGAAATCTTTTCAAAGAAAATATGCGCTCTCCGGCAGGATTCAAATCATTGCAGGCGAAACCGTTGGTAGATCTGACGTACTCAGCCACGATCTGGGAAGGATGCATTATTCGGCTTTGCTTGGTGGGCGACGGACTCCTAGGTTGAGCCTGTCTAGAGCACGCCGTAACGAATGATAGTTTTTCCTACCAAGAGGGACTCAGGTTCTGCTGGAGAGCTCGTTTTCTTTCAATGCAATTTTTCGAATATTCTGGACAGTAGACGAAAATAAATAAATACACTGTTTAATAAATAAAATAAAAAAAAATAAAAATATATGCGCAACCACTGAAACAAGGTTTAATTGATAAGTGGACATTGAAGTCAACACCCAGTAGCGACAGTCTGTTTCATGCTTAACGCTTGGCCTACATTTAAGCAATCTCAATATCAACTTTTCTTATTTACATGTTTTATCCCTGATATCGAGCTCTTTAATTCATAAATATAACATAACTTAAAACTATATTTTTATTACACACACACACACACACACACACACATATATATATATATATATATATATATATATATATAATATGGACTCTCCCTTCGATTTTGACGTATGAGGATCCGACAACCTCATTCAGTTTTTATGTTCAGTTCCGCTAGTGACCTGCATACAAGTCCACATATTGTGCATCAGCTAGGGCCCCGGGACATAGCCATAAGAATATTTGCTGATGCTTTTCGCCTTATATATGCCCGGTTTGTTTGAAGGCCTGACATTTTTTCTGTTTTTCTTCGACTCAAACCATTTACTTGTTTTTCGGTTTTATGTTTAAATATAAATGGTCTACGCCATATGCAGGTTTTTGGGTTTCATAATCCAGTTTAATGAGATTTTGTCTAAAAGTATGCAGTGTAACTTTTTGGTGGTTTTTGAGGGTCGCATTTGTCAATAGTCATCTTGTTTTTACTTTATCTTTATAAGACTATCGCGTCGTCCCGTGACAGTTTCTGGTGTGTAGTCATATTTTGGGGGACAGTCATATATAGTTAGTACGTTTGTTTCTAAATTAGTGAATGAAATTTATTGAGGTTAGGTTGCGTTATAAAGTTTGTATAGCGTTCACAGCTTTTGCCCACCAACAACATGTCAATTCACCAACACAAGAGAATAATATACGTTAATTGAAGGGTTTTACGGTAACATTAGTAATGTTGTGGATGGAAAGAAAACCAATTACACCCTTCTGATGGTTAAATTCAGTACAACTGTAGGGATAAGGAAAGACTCTCGTATCGGAAAATATGGAATTGGAGTGAAAAAGGAAAGAAAGGAAATGTTAGCATTTTTCCTAGAAAGATGTAAAATAACAATTATATAATTCTTCAAAAGCGAGTCGGTTGTAGATAGACTTAGAAAACTCCAAATGGGGAAATAAAAAAAAATGAAGTTGATTTAATAATGACTGCAGAATTCTATTAAAGATGCAATCATCATAAACAAAGTTAATATTTATGGCGGTGCAGAAAAGTATTCAGGCCCAACTAGGACGCCTATCAAAATAATGTTAATGCTTGTTTAGTGAGTCTGATTTAGAGAACTTGGCCGTGCTGAGAACTTTTCAGCACACTAGTGTAACCAGGGGTCATAGAAAAGACGTTTGAAGAGTCAAAATAGACATTAAAATAGTGAGTAAGAAAAGGATCCTTAGAAAGAAAATTTGTCCAAGATCAAAGAGAATATCACTGAATTCCAAATCGAAATCAACAAAAGATTCCAGGCTTTGCAGGAAAACGGAAGTAACGTCAAATTGGCAACTAGAATTAAAGAAGCAGCAGAGATTAACTCAGAATAACAAATGAAAATAGCAAAGGGAGATAACTCAAAGTCAACACTAGAAATGATGAGAAAAAAGAAATACGATTGTAAATACTAACAGAGATTAAATTAAAATTGCAGAATTAAACTAACCAAGAAAAAAATGAAACACAAAAAATAGAAGATGAAGTTGGAAGATTGCTTCAGAAAAGAAAGAACCAGAAACATGCTGAGTCTGCAGCCCAAATAAATAAACAACAATTGCTTGAATTGAAAGACAGAAATGGGGAAGTTGCTAGTTTGGGACACAGAAGAGAATGACAATGAGGAATATATCATTCCAAAAGCAATGAATAGAAAAAAAAAATAAAAAATGACTTCATAATTGCTGAGAAAACCAGTACCGCTTAAAGATATAACCACCATAAATAAAATTAATGAAAGAACTAATAACAAAATGGTGGCAAGCTGAGTGAAATTGGAACTGAAAATTGTGAGGAACAAAAATATTCTAAGAAACGGAAAAATAACAGTTTCTAGGTTTTGTTGAATGACGAAATTAACAGTGAAAATATGAATAGTTAATTATGAATTAGAATTAAGGAAACAGCCGAGGTTAATAGAGAAAAACAAATGGAAACAACACTAACGGGAAATAACTCAAATTTCGCACTAGAAGCGATGAAAAACAATAGAAATATGATCGTAAATACTAAGTTAGAAAAAACTTCTTCTTCTCTGTATCTTCAGGATATTGGCGATCATGGCTCTCCAGATTTTCCTGTTCTTGGTAGTTCTAGTCTTTTCTTATGTTGTCTCTTTGTCAAAAGTATTGAATCTTCCATGACGATACCAAGTTTACTATTCCCTTCCAAGTTCAGATTAACACGGATAAAACCTAACCCAGAATTGTATATTTTCCATCCCTTGCAGTTATGGCAAAAGATATAAAGATGAAACCAGGCTTCACCTGAAAGTAAATCTGAAGGAATATAGAGAAGCGGGAATTAGCAGCGACCCAATGGCATCCAGATGAGAATGTTCAAAATCTGTTATTCGTTAGTTTAATTAGACATTTAACAACGAAAAGAGTACTGCACTGTTACATAATGACAGTCCTCCTATATGTCAGTAAATGCTGAAAAATTTCCTCACAGAGGACGAAGAGACTTGAGACAATAGAAATTTGGTTCTATTCAAGGATGCTGAGAGTACTATGGACTAAACATGAGAGCAACAACGAAGTTTTTGAGAAAAAAGAAACAATGCAGACCTTTAAATTTACGGTTGAAATTTCTCGTGCACATAATGAAGAAAGAGGGCTTGGAAAGTTTAATATTCACATGACATGTTGAAGTCAAAAGAGACAGAGGAAAGCACCGAATAACCTACCTAAAGAGCTTGTGTAAATAGTTGCAGAACATGGATTAAGAGAGATACTAAAAAACAAAATTTATTAAGAGCTACAAAGAGCAGGAAGCTGTTGAGAATCATGATTGCTCACATCACGGCATATAGATAGAAGGTAGGATTCTTTTCAGTACAAGATTGACGCAACATAATCTTCTTGTCCATTACCTCCTATTCGGTCTTGTATGCAGTGAGCAAAATTTATAGATAGCAAAATTTATGAATTTATTAGATAGGCTTCTTTTAGATACAAGATTGGCGCAAAATAATTTTCCTGTTCCTTTCCATTATGCTTGGCCTTCAACGTATTGAGTAGAAATTGTTAAATATTAGAACGTCTTGAAGATTAACGCCACATAGTTTTCCTTCTCTTTGCTCTTCTATTTGGTAAAAATAAAATATGTCTTTGCAAATAATTGTAACATTTTTTTTCTTCTTAACATTTTGCGAAAATACACTACAAAGTTTGTTTTTTATTCAAGCAAAAATGAGAAACGCCATAAACAAATTGTCAAGTTCATTAAAATGCATTAGAGTTTTAAAATTTTAATAATGATTCTTAGATTGAATTCACTTTATCATTTCGTCGCAGACATGTCCAAGAACGCAAGAGTTGCGAAGATTGGAATAATAATGTATTTTCGTTATTATTCTGAAAAAGAATGAAAACAATTTCTTGTCTCACATGATTTGCCTATTATAAAAATTACAGACTGAAAATAAATTTAAATTTTTTGACGCAATCAGTGTAGAATTTGATAAATATTTAATTCTAAATTCAGCCTAGAAACCACACTTAGTAGCTTTCTCTTTTTAGTTGACAAAAGCCTCCACCATCCGGCATCCGTACCTCTATTTCAGTCATTTACTGAGGAATGTGTATTTCTATAAGAGGACAGTGAAAACTTGCATCACTGTAACTGCTACTTATATATATATATATATATATATATATATATATATATATATATATATATATATATATATCAAGAACAAGGCAGCATCAAACATTGTCAAGCTTCGTCAAACTAGGGAAAGGAATAAAATATATGCTGCTGTTCCAGCCATATACTCCAAGAATCCACACTCTTGCACAATCTGTGGACTTCTTTGCAAATCACTAGCAGGACTGGAATGTCACTTGCGACTCACACACATGGTTAAATAAACAAAGTTGTCGGAACCTCATACGTCGAAAACGACGGGAGAGTCCATCATATATATATATATACATATATATGTATATATTGTTTATATATATAGTGTGTATTTGTATATTTACATATATATATATATGTATATATTGTGTATTTGTGAGCAGTAATCCCTCATTTATACAAGTTTCTTTAAAGATGAGTAACATGATACTACGATTTTCGCTTTTTTTTCTTTTTTTTTTCTTTTTTTTTTTTTTCGTATAATTTTTTCTGGGCCTAAAGTCTGTAAAAATTGTGCGAACTGTGAATGTCCGAGCATTTTTGGCTATTCTTTTAGCCAATTTCAAGGATGTTTTTTTTTTTTAGTATGTATAAAAAAATAACTCTCGATACATACAAAATTATGCATACATTATTATTATTATTTATATATTGTATACGCGGTACTTATTAGAAAGGGCTCAATATCAGAGTTAGAGCTAACATATTTGGTTGGATTGAGGTGAGTAACCCAGGATCACAAACTCACATCAATCCAACCAAATATATATATATATATATATATATATTGAATAATTTAGACAAGTTTTGTCTACCTATTTTCAATTGGATCTTTTCATATTCATGGACAAGCTTTTTGGTGTCATTATTAAAGGAAGAGAGAAAATTACTGTGTTTATTCCGAGTAATTTCGCCATTAACACAATATCATCATCAGGGTGTTTATTTTTCAAAGACAAATATTGTAGTGTTCATCATTTTCAAACAAAAAAATGCGATGTCCATCCGAAAGTTGTTTTTTTTTTTTTTAATTTGTTAAATGAAGAACCCTGAGTTTAGTGCCGTGTGATTAGCCGGAGTAAAGCTTCAGCGAAAGTTACTAAGTTATGAGATTGTCGACCACACTACGACCACGTTTTCACGGCGGCTGAGTTTCCAACATTTTAAACATTTGCAAAAGTGTACTTGTCCACATTCGCAATTCCGAAAAATTCTTGTTGAAAATACATCTATACTTTTTCATGAAAATAATAAACTAAAAATCATGAAGCTATCTATATTTAAAAAAAGAGAAACCAAATTATAATTAAATTAAGTATGAATACTGTACAAATGTTTTAAAATGTATACAGTGCATAATATAAATTACCGAGATTTGTACTAATAGTTATTAATACTTATTAAAAATAAAACTCTCAACAACGTCAACGGATGCTTACTTATATATAATATATATATAGTGATCCAATTTTTCTGGTAGGAATGTGTGTCAGGCGCTGAAAACCACCGAAGCTTTTAACACAATATGGCGTAGAAGTGTGTATGAGTGGGTCGAGTTCTTTAAAAGTGGCCAGACAACCGTGACACACTAAGAAGGAGCAGAACGCCCGTCAACCTCCACCACTGAGGATAATATTCAGCAAGCTCGTGAGATGGTAATAGCGAACCGGCAAGTTATCATCGATGAGATAGCAGGTTTGGATCACTGCTTTTTGTTCCTCCTTGATGAACACTGTTAACGGAACGGTCATGTTTACACTGTGACAGCAGCAAGAAACCCGGCCCGATCAAGCTCAAGATTCGATCAAGTGGCCACAGTAGTATTAACTGTAAGTATGCATGAGCAGAAGGCAGTGTGAAAAACCTAAAGATATATTGCGGATAATTTTTGACTTACTATCGCATATTTTGCGCCATTTCATAGTTGCCCAATGGCTGAATACTTTCGATTTTCATAAGGCATTATGTAAGTGTTTTATTTTTGCGCTATATCAGTTTCATCATTTGCAAATATCGCCTCTTTGCGACTTTACGTGAGGTCGGTTTCTATTTAGCCAGGAAAATGGTACGAAATATCAAATAAAATATCCAAACATTCTTAACAAACAACTTTCGTTGGCCTGTAACCATACTTGTATAAATTGACAATAACTATCCAAATATACCCAATATATATATATATATATATATATATATATATATATATATATATATATATATATATATATATGGATGTAAAAACTCTTCAAAGGAATACAAAACGGCCAACTCCGGGGCGACAGACAAATTTATCCATTCCGAAAATCCTCTGTATGGTATTGTGATTCTTTTGAATGTGCCGAACTATCTGTCCCGAGATGTCAGACAGGCCACATCAATGATCGCGCATGACAGCATCTTTTCGTAAAGTGAAGAGATAGTTTTTCATCTCGACACCGCTAGCAAAAGCGGAAATACAACTTTGAACACAAAAGCGCCTGCGCAACGACCTCGCTTTCCCATAACCCTCACTGGCAACAACGACGCATCTTTTCCTATCTACTGCCGCCATTAATAACTGCTGCCATCACCTATTAAGAGTTCCAGCCACAGCGATCTTTCAAGCGTTTCAATCAACAGCGATCCAAAACGCGTAAGATGTCCATTTTAGACTCAGAACGACGACTAAATCGCTATAACTAACAACAACAACAATAATAATAATGCCCTAATACTAAAACTGATATGGCTCTCATGGCTTCATGATCTTTTGATTGGCGGTATTAATATGCACATATTTTCTCTTGATAAATTTAGATGGGCTACATTAAATATCCCGTTCAGTTACACATAACAGACCAGTTGATCATCTTCGCGAGAATTCACTGCGCCTGTGCGAGAATAGTTTGGAAGGATTATAGTTAAATGTCGAGAGGGATTACTTTCTTTATGACTGAGGGAAGCCAATGTAACAACGTCAATCGCACGTGAAGGTATTTCTAATTGCGCCCCACCCATAAGATTATGTACTGTGTTTAGCAAAACCTGTTACCATATGATGCACATTTGGCTATAATGTATATGTCCTTTTTACAATTATTTGACTGAATGTTATGACCGTTTTTGTATTTTTATACTGCAGCATGACTTTGATGAGATGTCTCCTCACTCAATAATAATAATAATAATAATAATAATAATAATGTCTGCTGTGTGAAGTAAATCTCCTGTTATGTGAATAAATTAAACTGGGTTAAATGGAGAACAAAAACAAGTAGAACTAGGAAAAGTGCAAATTAATTAGCTTCGACTATAACAAAAATATTATTAACACGGACTACACGCTGTGCTCTGTTTGTAAAAAAAGGCCTTACATTAAGACGACCAGAGGAAGTATTATAATTATTACAGATGATACAATAGAAAGAGTATTTTTAAAACTGAATTTAGCTGAAAATTGCGAAAATAGAAAGGTGTAATTGCTACGATCTTTCTCGGGCACTACAAAATCTGATACAAAATATTTCCGTAAATATTAAAATATCAAAAATGTTACTAATGTCTCTCGCAAACAAATAATGAACTGAGGATCTAAAGTGAGACAGTTGTGACCAGTATATTTTTTAGTTGACGAGATTGCAGAATCAGGTGTTCTTAACTGGAGCAAACTTCATGGCCATTATATACTTCTGGGATAATAATACAGACAATAAATAACAGATTTAGCCAGGTCCTCACGACTAGTCTAGAAAGATAGCTTCCTTTTATTGGGAAAGTAAAATAATTATGTGTTCTTTCATATGAAGAATATATTGACAAACACACGCATACGGGAAAATAAAGCCAGCAAAGTAATTCCATGTTCCAGACAGACAAACGTGACAGTCGTCCCATTCCATATCTCTCACAGCTCGAGAGATACCGGCTCAGCATGTCTATCTCTCGTTAAACATTTTGACATTCAAGTAATAATTTTTATTTATTTCCTTTTTTCAGTTTAATATTTCCAGTGCGTGTTAACACCTAGAATCATTCATAGTTTGTATATAAATATTGAATTGTCCGCTTAGCATGACCTCATTTTCTTTTCTTTTTCTTTTTTTTTTTATATACCTGTGTCGTCTCTGAATTTTGGTGAGGCACCTGCAATTTCTCAGCAGAGATCCCAAAGCTGCATCAAGAAACTGAATCACAGACAGACAATTTTCTTCAGGTCTCTTGTTTCTCGCTTTATTTTAGGAAGGACGTAGTAGGCGTCGTTTTTTAAGAAAACGCGCGTTTGTCTGAGCGTGTGTGCGCGACAAACAGGTCCGAGCTCTACAATCCTATTCCCTTTTAGAACGACGATACGCATAGATAATGTTGGAGACGATATCCCAGGTGAGCACAGTGCTCTCGACTCTCTATTTCTAACAACCGCACTGCTCATTGGTCATCGGTTTTCAGTCTTATATCAAAATATCGACAAAGACGATCTATCACCGATAGGATTTCCCGCCCACTGGGTTCGAACTACATTCACTCATGTGTTGTTACAGTTCAGTACGGTAGGGTCAGTTGTTACAATCACTGCAATTATCATTTTAACTTGTCCAGCCTAACCCTTACCTTAACATTGTAGAGTCTAACCCTTACATTTATTGATCCTTACATTACTTAATAAACAAGAGAAGTGAAAAAATTCCCTAAAAAACAAGTAAACTAATGAGGGATTAATGTGGATCCAAAGTCGGGACCACGGAAGGAAAACACGGAACACGGATTAGAGGTAAGAAAGATATATTAAACAAAAAGGTTGCAAAGATAGTGTAAGTGTAAGCGGAGCTTACTATGTGCTAGTGTCCAATATTGGTAGTCGTACGCGGTTGATACTACGTTATTAGAATACTCTCTCTCTCTCTCTTTCCTCCTCTTTGCCTAGAGTGTTATATCGCATACTTTATATACTCCTGGAAGAGTCCATGTTGTAGGTATGTTACGGGCTCGCAACACACCCCACCTTCCAAGAGTTTTCTTTTTTTTTCATTGGAAAAGGAGAAAAAAACATAAAACTGTTAATACTTTTTCCTCTTGGGATTTACGTCGAGCGGTTGAGTAAATTTCCTTTTCCTTCCTGAGCGTCACACTTCAGGAGAGACTTGGGGCGTGTCGAGATCGAAGTGATCGAAAATTACGTCGATCGGCTCTTCACATATATTTTGTAGTGATTCCTCCGATTCCTTCAAACGGCATTTTCTGAGTTGGTTCCAATGGCGTTTGTGACTGTTTTTCGGTCCTTGGCCAATATAGACCAGTTCGCCAATTCTTTGTTTTATGGTGCCTACTTCCCAGAATGTTATGTTGTTTTTGTAAGCCTTGAAAAAGACTTTATCGCCAGGATTGAAATATTTCTTATGAGGCGATACGGTTTTTTCTTTAACTTTGCTTGCCGTGGAATAAATTTGTCGAAGACAGACTTGATTTTCCTTGTGAACATTGTTTCTGCAGACGAGCTTCCCATAGGCATGTTTGGATTAGGGGTTATACGATACACATGCAGAAACTGTTGCAATGCTCTATCTGTCGGTGTGCCTAGTGCCTTTTTTAAAGCCCTGTTTAGAGTTTCCACGAACCTTTCGGCCTAGCCATTCGACCTAGGTTGGTACTGAGGTGTTGTAATGTGGTCCACCTGATATGACTTACAGAAGTCTCTAAATTCACTTGATGTGAATAGAGTGCCATTATCTGTAACTACACAATCTACCACGCCAAAACGCGCGAATAGCTCGTGTAGAAATCCGATCGTGCAGTTTGTGGTTGGTCTTTTGTATTGTAGGACCTCAGGCCATTTTGAGTGGCTATCCGCAACAATGAGGTAGTACATGTTGTCTATAGGCCCTGCAAAATCGACATGAATTCTTTGCCATAGAGGGTCTTTGTTTGGCCATGGTTTGCAAGTCGTGGTTGGAGCTTTTGCTGCAAGCGCGAATCCTTTGCATGATTCTATATGTCCTTGTCCATGTTTGGCCAATAAACATAGCAGCGCATGAGGCTTTTCGTACGGTTCTTCCCCGGATGTCCCATGTAAAAATCCCTGAGGATTTTTCTTTGTGGGCTGTTTGGAATCACTACGCGGTCATTGTTTAGTAGGACATCATCGCAGAGGGAGAAAACTTCAGGCACATTGGGGTCATTATTGCGAATTTTGCTTTTTTATGGATTGAATGAATTCATCCTCTCGAGACTCCCTTTTTATGTCGGCCAAAGTAATTGGGAGCTCTCTTATGGTACTCGCGATCATGTTTTTGGTTTCACAATTTGTCCTTAGAGTAGCAATGATGGAGTCTTCAAAGACTTCTGTATTTTTTGGAATGGGTTGCGATAAACTGCCTGCATGGCAAATATTTTTGGATGTTAGGAACTCTATCTTGAAATTGTAGTTTAAGAGAATCGTTCCTCAGCGAAGTAGTCTATTCGCAGTATAGACTGGCAGACCTTTTTTAGAACCAAAAATTGTAATTAGAGGTTTATGGTCCGTCTGTAGTACGAACCGTCTACCATGTAGATATCTGGGAAACTTTGTCACAGCGAATATTATCCCTAGAGCCTCTTTCTCTATTTGGGAATATTGTTTCTCAGCTGGAAGTAGAGATCTTGATGTTGGAGCCACAGCTTTTCGCGAACCATCTGGCAGTTTATGTAGAATGCAAGCACCGATACCGTACGAGCTTGCATCACTTGCGACGATGATGTCGAGACTAGAGTCGTAATGGGTGAGGGAGAGGTCCGAAGTAAGAGCTTTCTTGATCTTCTCGAATGCGTCTTGGCATTCCGGGGTCCATGACCATGGTTTGTCCTTTTTTAAGAGTTGGTTGAGAGGCCCTCTCAAATTTTGCATGTTATTAATGAACCCTTTTAAAAGTTAGCTAGGCTGAGAAAGCTTTGTAACGCTTGAACGTTATCTGGGACCGGCATGTTTCTCATTGCGTTGGCTCTTTCTGGATCTGGCCGACGATCGTCTTTATTTATGATGTGATCTAAGTATTTAATCTCTGGTAAGAAAAAGTCACACTTTGCCTCCTTAACCTTAAATCCGTATTCTTGTATCTTTTCGAATACGTTTATTATATGGTTCCGGTGCTCTGCCGTAGTTTTACTAGTAACCAGTATATCATCCAAATAGGCTGTTGCGTAGTCAAGGTCGCCCGGCATGGCGTCCATGACCTGCTGGAAAATTGCAGGCGGAACCTTTACTCCAAAAGCCAGTCTGTTGCATTTGTACAACCCTCTATGGGTGTTTATGCAGAGCAATTTGGAACTTTCTTCTTCCACCTCTATCTGAAGATATGCGTCCGAGAGGTCGATTTTAGAAAAAGATTCTCCACCATTGAGTTTATTGAAAATTTCTTCAGAGCTTGGGAGAGGATAGTGGTGATCTTGCAAGGCATCGTTTAACCCTGCGGAAAAATCTGTGCATACTCGTATTTGATTGGACTTCTTTTTTACGTAGACCGTAGGTGCTGCCCACTCGCTGAAATCTGTTTTTGACAGAATACCTGCTTGTTCGAGTCTATCTAACACTTTGTTGATTTTCTCTAGAGCAGCGAAAGGGACATTCCGTTTCTTTTTGAATACCGGTTGTGCACCGTCCTTCACCTTGAACTTAGCTTTCATTTTAGTACATTTCCCAAGACCACCAGAAAAAACCTGGGGAAATTGTTGTTTGAGTTCCTTTTTGAGATTTACCAAATTGGACGTTGTACTTTGTATCTTGCGACAAAATGTACTCATTGGACTCATTGAAATTTTCTATCCAATCTGTTCCAAATAAGTTATCTGAAGTTTTCAATACGTAGGCTTTGCGCTTTTTGGTAACTCCATTTAGTGTTACTGTAAGTATTACCTCGACTAAAATGTTAATCTTTTCGACAGTTACGGATTTTTCTGTTTTATCCGTTTTTAATAAGGTAGGCTTGTTTAATTTTCGCCAAGTACGCCAGTTAATGGTTGAAAGATCGGAACCCGAGTCAAGCTGGAATTTAATGGAATTATTGAAAATATCCACAGTTACATATTTCCTCAAATTCCTATCGACAATATTCTCAGATTGAGCTTGCCTAATTTTATTTTTGGGTTTTCTCGTTCTGTTGGCGTACCAGCACCGAGTTAAAGTATGCCCACTTTTATTGCAATTTTTGCAATATTTTTTGTTCTTAACTGGATAGAATTTCATCCAATGCCATTTACCACAATGGTAACATGGTCCGGGCGGTTTCTTTAACCTATTTGGGTTTTGGTTACTGCGGAATTTAGGACATGAGATTTGCTTTTTGTCTTTTTGAGGGGAATAGGAGGTAGACTTGCTTCTGATTTTATTAATCTGAGCCACACCTGATTCCTCGATAGTGTTTGAGTCACACTTTACAGATATTACTCTTTGACAGTCGTCTGCCAGTTTTTGGAGAGTCAATCCTTGTTCGTTCGTTCTCAAGCTTGGTCAGTACCCGTCGTCTCACTTCGGCGTCTTCTGCTGATACTAGACCTTGTGCGAAAATTAAGCACTTGAAATCATCGGCAGTCAGTTCGGCTAGTTTAAAATCATTACAGAGCTTGTTTACCGATGCTGCAAACGTTACAAAATCTTGCTGGTTGTCTTTGACTGTGTTCAGGCATTTCCAACGTTTGTGGAACAAGGTTGTGTTAGGCCCGAATAGTTCTGATATGAGCTTAATCGTCTCAAGTCTGTGGTTTTCTTGGGTAGTATGAAGTCTACGAACCTACTATGTTCTGTAGTTCCCAGTTTTCTCAATAGTAGACGTACCTTTTTTTTACTGGGCCATTGTTCACAGTCTACGTTGAAAATATCTTCGTAGCGCCAGTAAAAAGCCTCGAACGTTTTGTCGTTCTCTGGTACGTATTCAATGGTTTCCATTGAATTGTAGATTGTACTCTGGGAGAATATTGTATCTTTATATAGAGTTTGAGCCTTTTAATGCAGTTACGAGTAATTCATTAAATTGTTTCTGTTGTAGTTCAGCATTATGAAGCGTAATTTGTTGGAATTCCATTTGTTGTTTATGTAATTCCAAAAATAGTTGTTGTTGTCTTTCTTCTGATCTTTGTTGCTGATCTAAATGTACTTTTAGAATTTGGATGATTACTTTTTTTTAAATCTTCCATATTTAGACAAACAAAAATGAGAGCGATTTTTTGTTGCTTTGAAACCCGTGTACCAAGGGGAGGTACACAAAAAATCTTGATAGATTTCTTCTTTTTTTTTACAAAAAAAAAATATGAACAGACAATTAGTTAAACTAAACTAATTATGTGTTTAGCTTTTTTGAGATTCCGTGGTTCCGTTAATTTTAACGTAATTGTATAAATTTTCACCACACTTACGTATTTTTTATAGAGGTACAAAAAAGAGAAAACTCGCCTCAGTGAATTTGAGGGGAGAATAATTTTATGCACGAGATTCATCTCAGTTACATAAAAAACATTTTAGATAGTTTTTTCGAAAACTTGAATCGTAAGTAGTACTTCGGCTCTTGTGTTGTCAGTTTGTTTTAGGAACAAACTGTTTTTTTCTGTGTGTGGGTGTGTAAGAAATCGTTCCCCTAATGTTATTTGGACAGACTTTAATATTCCGTAGATGTCGAATCGCTAGTTCGTCACTGCTGTTTGGTATCGGAATATTTTTTATATGTAGACGCTGGGTGTTGCGTTTAAATCGCTAATGTAGCAATACCAGCTTAATTTCTCGCTCAACACTGCTGTGGGAACGCGTGGAGTTTCTGTGTATTTTTCCAGTACTCTGTCGCTGTTGATATGGTGAGAACGAAATTCTCGAATCTTTCTGTCGCCACTGATGTGGGACTGACAAGGTATTGAGGTTTTCGACGTGAATGCGTTTCTCGAATTCTTCGTCGCCACTGATGTGGGCCCAAAGTCGGGACCACGGAAGGAAAACACGGAACACGGATTAGAGGTAAGAAAGATATATTAAACAAAAAGGTTACAAAGATAGTGTAAGTGTAAGCGGAGCTTACTATGTGCTAGTGTCCAATATTGGTAGTCGTACGCGGCTGATATTACGGTATTAGAATACTCTCTCTTTCTCTCTTTCCTCCTCTTCTCCTAGAGTGTTATATCGCATACTTTATATAGTCCTGGAAGAGTCCATGTTGTAGGTATGTTACGGTCTCACAACAGGGATTTAACTAACTATCCCATATAAACGAGATTGTATTTTATGGTAGAAAACAAGATGATGCTCTACGTGAATGTGAACCTGTCTATAGACGTAATGTGTCTATATCGACACCAAGCAGAAAAGGAAAAATAATACCAGGACCTCGTCCAATAAATAACGGAACAGATGCTCATAGTCATATCTATAATATTTGGCGCACTTCGAATCGTATCAATAAGACATAGTTATTAAGTGAATCTCAATCTGCACGTTTAACTGCACACTGTTCAATTAATCTGATTAATAGTCATCACTTAAGTGTATTGACAAGGAAGAATATTTGTTAATCCCATGTCCTTTCCAAAAGCTGGTTTTCATGACTCTCCACTGATTTACCTTTTATTGTCTGTGAATTGCCATACATTATTGGGAAGGATACTCCAATATTTCCCAATAAGAGTTCAGAATTTTCCTTCTCTTAGACTAGTTGCCATCTAAGGCTAAAGACGGCCATCTATTCTCTTATTTAGCCTACAGCTGGGAGAAAATAGATGGATTTATACCTATCCGAGGAATAGGTGTGCGTAAGTTAACGTAGTAAACTAGACCGAAATTTGAAATTAGCGCGCCGATAACAATTTTCGCGCCAATGACGGATATGCTCTCTGCCTACTGATATTCACGGAAGGATAAAATGTTTCCAAATAAATATCTCCCGGGAAAAATAAGTGTCTTTCATCATTAAGCCAAGGAATGGGTGACTCAGCAATGTTACTAAAAAAAGTCCTGGAGCTCAAGAGATTTTCTCTCAACTAATCTCCTGTAATAAGCATTAGACATCTGATAGGAACATGCAAAGACATTTTTTAAGCAATTCAGCCAAGCATGGCAGGAGTGACACTAGCATGCAAGGGGTTATAGAGTATTGAGAACAAGAGGAAGAGAATCCCACAGACGGTAAGTGCGAGTGAAGAAGCTGTTTCAGTAGAAGAGGCGGTTACATTTAACTGTTTCGACAGTGAAAGAGTCGAACCGAGATTCCAGCCTAGTAGCTTGCTTAATGTTGAGATGTTGAGTGTTTCCGTGTGCCTGTAGTGAAATAAGGACAAACACATACGTAGGGAAAAATACTGGTATATTCGAAGAGGTATTTACAACAGAGAGATTAGCAGTCAAACGAATGCAGGTTAGTCAGTAACAATCAGAAAGAGTATAAAGTCCAACTGTATCTTCCGGTAGAGAGACGGAAGTGTGATGGTCACCTGATCTTCTCCAGAAGTCTATAGAACTGTCCTATTAGTAGTAGAGAGATCAGTCCATTCTGATGAGAAGGTGGGTGCGTCCCAACACTTAAATTCATGCATGAAAAATAACCCGGTTTATATTTGTTAATGGATTTATTTGTTACTGTAAAGTAGTAAAAACGACATATATTAGGTTGGTGCAAAAATAATGTCGTTTTCTCACATATGTTACTATGTGAGAAAACGACATTGTTTTTGCACCAAGCTAATAGCAAGACATTTGTTGGAGCAATACCGTCAAGATGCTGTACCGCTCTTTCATGCGGAATTTTCAGTTTAATAATGTTTGCCGCTCCCCCTTATAATAAATATCCAATGTTTCATACTTATTACAAGTGTTTTAAGGAAAGTAATAGGTTTGAAACATGAAAAACATCACTAATTACTGTATAAAATATTGATACCTTTATTTTACATTTTTACATATTGCATAGTTCTTATTACTATAAATGTGATATTTAGTTAAGTCGCTACACGGATATAAATGGAGATTCTTGCTTTGTTTTTGTTTTTTATCTGTGAAATAAGCATCTACTTGATTATAGATCCATAGTCTTACTAAAGAAATGTTCCTCTCCATATGATTTGAAACTGCATTCCCTTTTACCTGGAAAGCGCCCTACAAGTGAAGTGTACTTTACCACTTAGAAACATTCATTCCGAGACTTACGAGTCCAACCGTCAACATGAAGAGTATCTGCAACATACTGTCAGGAGGGCTCAACTCGCCTAGCCGCGTCCACCAACCACACTCCTCTGTGACTCCTGCACACGATACTTTAGGAATAATCTGGGTCTTCACAGCCATCTCCACCACCGCTGCCAGAAAGGAGAAACGGAATAAGGAGAGGGGATGACGATCCCGATGTTCGGATGGGAACGGGTGCTGACTACGAGAAACCATTACAGCACAATAGTAGTAACAGTAGTAGTTCTTCTTCTTCTTCTTCTTCTTCTTGACGTGTCTCTTCATGTTGTCGGCGATATTGTTTCCCTGTCCTTTGCAGATTTTAGGAAATATTGCATTTCGCTATCTCTCTTCAATAATTTACACAAACTCATTAAGTATGCCTTCAATATGTCTTATGAGAGTCAATTTTTTGCCCTCTTTCTTCTTTATATGCCCAAGAAATTTCAACTGTCTCTTTCAGATGTTAAGTACAAGGTGCGATGGATAAATTATTGCTATTTTATATTTTTAATGTCGCGCATGCGCCTTATTTGTTTTTTTTTCTTGTTTTTTTGTTTTTGTTTTTTTAATTTGTCGACTGCACAGTATAGTCAGTCGCGCATTGTATTTCAGAAAAGAGCACAATGACGCAATTCACTTCGCCAAAAAACTGGAAACGACATCTTGTACTGCTTGGCATTCACGCCGAAAACTCCAATACGAACATTTAAGTGTATGTGTGTGTGTGTCAATAGGAAGACAGTGCAGATGATTTGAAAACTTACTCTGATCGTTCTGATAAGAAAAGATGGAGTGATTGTCTGTGATGTGATGATCGATATGTGCTCGAATTACACTGAGTTTCGACAGGTAATACCTTTTTTTCGGGGTAATATGCGCAAAATGTTCATAAATTTGTTAATTCAAGAGTCCGCCACATTTTGTTGTGTCTCTTGACGTTTTCTGTTCATATCTATCGATTAATCATTAGGTCCCACTCTGTTTATATCTATCTATATATCCTGGTCTGTTCAGATTTTCCTTATAATTAATGAAACGTACTTGTCAGATCTTCCAGTCCAATATGATTAAGCGGTTGATTTTTTTTCATTCAGATTGAGCGACCTCCGACCTTTCTTTCTTCTTTTCGGAGTCAACGCTTTTCGTAATAACAGCCTTAGAATTATTGAGTTGGAATTGTAAGCCCTCGACACACACCACAAAAGAAAATGGTTGCAAGGAAATGCAAGACAGGAAATTGAATCCTGCCAGTAAAGAGGATTTGGCGATTTAGTTGGAAATCCAGGTGGCGCCTTGTAGACTCCGAGAGAAACTTTGCAGATATCAAATACTCGACTAAAATTGAACAGGAATAATGGAAACAGGAACTCTCTTGAAAGTATACAGTGTGCGATAGGTAAATTGTCTCTATCTTATATTTTTAATTTCGCGCATGCGCGTTGCTTGTTTTTGAATTTTTCGTCTGCACACTAAAGGAGGGTCAGTTGGGCACCGTCTGTGTGAAAAAGAGTACCATGATGCAAGTCACTCCGCCAGAAATTTTGAAACGACATGCCGTACTGCTTGGTATTCGCTCAGGAAGCTCCAATACGAACATTTCAGATTGTTTAAATATCAATTTGAGGACCGTGCAGAGGATTTGCAAAGAGATGGATGAGTCTAATGGGGATCACGGCGGTATGGCAGCTCGGGAAACTCAATCTGATAAGAAAATAACTTTCAAATTTGTTGGTGAGGGCCTCAAGTTCAACACGAAGGTCTACAGGTCTTGAGGAGGTAGTGCTGCTCTGGGTCAAGAGAATGGCTGCTAGAAGGCCCTATGTCTGGCAACAGGACACTGCACCATGCCACATGGAGGAGTACACAGTCATGGTTGTCAGCCAATTTCTGCCACCCAACCACCCTTAAATATGGCCATCTAACTACCCAAACTGTAAGCCTCTTGATTATTATATGCGGGCTGAAGGTGAGCGAGAAACCAACAAAACTCTTGTAGCAGCGAAAATGAACTGAAGGCAAGGATTGCGGAAGAATTCACCAACTGAAATGAAGAGACCGTCCAGAAGAGTTGCAGGAGATTCCGAAGTCGTCTGGAAGCCGTGGCTGAATACAATGGCGATTTTATTGAATAAATTTACTCCTGTATTCCAAGATATTTTTGTGTAATTCTATTATGATATGTCTATTAAAATGAGATGTCAGTATTATTTTGATCGCAAATTATATATATATATATATATATATATATATATATATAATATTTTTACTTAATCCTGTTTAGAATTTCGCAGATTCTGAAATCCATGGGCAAATCCCACACTACTACTCTGTGTCCCTCTTCTCCTCTCTCTCTCTCTCTCTCTCTCTCTCTCTCTCTCTCTCTCTCTCTCTCTTAACGCTCTGGAAGGCGAGCGATTATATCTGTGCAGTATTTTTTCAGAAATACTTTTTCATGTATGTTCCTAGTTTGTCATGATGACATGTGTTGCAATAAACTTTGGTATATTTACATATATTATTGTTAAAATAAGCGTAGTTTATATGTGGCACAAAACAGAAAGATTGGGGCATCCAGTGAGTATAGAACTCACAACTCATTAATAAAGTATAGCTTTAAAACATGCTATATTTATGGGTTAAAGTGCTCAATATCAGGGATAGATCATATGTAAATATAAATATAAAAAATGAATATTGAAGTCAACACCCAGAGACGGCAGGTCTGTTTCATGTTAAACACAATCGTTTGTCGTCTGAGGGTGTTGAGCTCAATGTTCACATTTTTTTTTCATTATTTCTTATTACTTTAATCTCAGGACTGACGATTGTGTTTAGCGTGAAACAGACTGTCACTTGCGGGCGTTGACCTCAGTGAACACTTATTACTTCAAACCTTATATTTACTGGCTACACATATTTGCGAAGACATCACTGCTTTTTATAAAATATAAATCGATATCTACTGGCCTGTACATTCGAAAATTTTAATATGCCTTCTGAACAACGTTGTAACCACTTTTGTTCAGATTTCTGTAAGGTAAACACAGTAATTTCTATTCGACAGTATTTCTATTAATTTAAAGTTATAATTAGTGGATACTCGTGCTTGAGTGGACAAAAACATGGATATTTAACGTAATAATACACACACACACACACATATATATATATATATGTGTGTGTGTGTGTGTGAGTGTGATAATATATATATATATATATATATGATAATTATTTTTTTTTAAATATGATTCCATCGCGACATAGATATTACTATGTTTCGAAACTTACTTAAGTCCCAAAGTTTAATTTCAATATTAAACTTAAAATTATAGAGTACAGTTACATTCTCAAGCGATGTTTAGAATAACTATTCGACGAAATGTTTTACCCCTTCATAGATTGGAAATGGGGGTGGAATCTGGTGTTTTTTTCTTTCGTTATCAAGTGGTCTCTACTCTGATGAAAGTATAAAAATTCATTATATCTGAAATTTTGAAGTGAGTAAATTGGGCTTGGGCAATGTTTTCTGGCTACAATGGCCTTTTCCCCCAGGCTCTATTGTTTTTTTACTATTTGTTAAAACTTACTGATTGATGTTCTAGTTACAGTCTTTTTTGGTGTTTATTCATTTGTTTTGTTTTTTTTTTCGCTGATGGTTTCTTAAAGGGGTGCTTGGATATGATCGTGCTGTATTTTTAACCCTATAGTTTTATACGTGTCTGAAATTAATTTAATTTGCTAATAGATTTTATATAGTATTGTGTAATTATTTATTATTATTTATTTTATATAGTATTGTGGAATTTTTATCTATATATTTTAGGGTTTAATTTGTATTGTAATTTTCTTCTATCCATTTATAAATTACTAATTTCTTAAGGCGTATACTTGGCGGTGTCTGCGAAAATCCGTTATTTCAGTTCTTTGATTTTTTTAGAAACTTTATATATATATATATATATATATATATATATATATATATATATATATATATATCAAGTATGTGGTGCAGTTCAATTTACATTACATGAATCATTCATACAAAAAACGGATATTGAAGTTAATGATATAAATGGCGAGAATACATCTTTGCAAACAAATTTAATAAATTACATTAACCCCGAACCTGTAGATGAATTTTATGATCCCTGTTTATAAATTCCAGTTGCATAAGGTCTTTTTTTATTTTTTTACAAGCTTTCATACAGACATCATCAGGTATGGAAATAGATTTGTTTTTTACATCCCGGTAATAACAGGACAACGAAAGAATAGATCTAATCCGAAATATGTTTTTACAAATGTGTTATTGTTAATTTTAAGAAATTTTGGAGCGTGCGGTCGCAACGCTGAGGTTGAATTATTAAATTTTATGATTGTGCGTTTTTGTTTTAATATGGTAATAAGAGAATTCTTTTGTAATTACAATTAACAATAACACATTTCTGAAAACATATTTCGGATTACATCTATTCTTGCGATGGGCAAGATAGCTCAGAGGATTTCGGCCAGGTGTAACATAGTGGGTTAATATGCTCTAGCTATGTCTTCCCTGAAAGAGTCTACATAAATATTGTCCTTTCTTTCAAGTGTGTCCATGAAGTTCGTTGTGATTGGTCAGCCTTCTGACAACCATGAGATCAATGTAGGCGTTCTCCAAGGCTCTATTTTTGGTCATACCTGTTTTCTTCTTTTTATTAATGATATGCTTAGGAACATTCTCAGATGATTAGTAAATATATATGCAGATGATACCACGGTTTATTGAAACACCGCCAAAAATTGTAATGATCCGTGCCTGGCAATTTATTTTTCCTTTGGTGTAGCTCAGTTTGTTGCAATGGAGGAAAACTAGGTGGTCTAATATTAGCAACGAACGATATTTTAAACTGCTTCATTCTATCAATGGCGCCTGAGGCCACTTTTAAAAAAAAAAGAAAGAAAGAACCTCTTCTAACCTATTATACTCTTCTCAGCAAATTTTTCAAAACTGTTATTGCAGCTGTTCGTCGCGCATGCTCATTTGGAGATACTCGGTCTTACATTTTAAACCAAGGAGCATTCTAGAAGAAAATTAATCTGAAGCGGTCTACAGAACTGTTGCTTGAAAATAGCTATTTTCAATGAAATTAAATGGATATATCATTTCCCGACAAACTTGATATTTACAGAAAAAAAAATTGCTCAAAACTTTATCGTTTTGACCGCCTGTGCCTGTTTACCATCAAGATAAGGTGTGACCAATCAGTTTCGGCTTTAGAGTGAATATTAATTCAAAAGTAAAATTCCCGGTGACAGGGGCAGACAAATCTGCAGTTTCCTTTGCCCGACCCGTTACACGTCTGTCGAAAGTGGCAGACGAAATCCGCTTGGCGGGTTTCGAGAAAGGAAAACTTGCAAGGGCTTCTTTCAATCTTTCAAAATGAGAGGAAGACACTTGACGTGGAAAAGAATCTTCGGAAGGTAAAACGGAACAGCTTATGTCATGATTTTTGATTCTTTTGGCTTAGAGAGGTGGAGAAAAATAGGAAGCGTATAGCTTATCGGACAGGGCTTTGAGGTGTGTCAATCAAAATGCCGACCGGGAGAAGCCCACACTGAAATTACACGAGCACAGATGCCGCCACAGCCATTGTTCGACGTTCCCTTCGAACTTTCTTTAATTTAATTCATTTGTTTCTTCTTTTTCTTTATTCCTACGCCACGTT
>OZ010583.1:76177176-76207176 GCA_963932145.1 Acanthosepion lycidas | reverse complement strand
TGGGAAGCAAAGAACCGGAAGAGAGTTACACAAGCAAGAAGTGCGATAGAAGAGACTTTTAGTATAGAACTTCTATGACAGTGAGACTTATGGAATTGTGATATTTAATGTGTAAATATTTTGAACGCCAACTGAATAATTATACCATTTATGTTTCGACTTATATTTTTATTATTAAACTAATATTTTGGTTGATTTACTCCTGTTTTTTCTTCTTCTTGTTTTTGTTGATCGGCTCTTTCAGCAGCAGCCTGATAGGGGTTAAAGTTCAAGTGATGTATCAGAAGGAACGTGTGATCAAGGATCACCTATAGATTTTTACGTGTCGTATTTCTGTTGCTTCAAAAGGGCGCGTAGTCCATTGAATCATTCCGGACGTTGAGAGACCAGGAGAGCGACAGATAAACATCGCGTGCACGTTGTAGAGGAAGTGCGTACCGGAATTAAAACGCCACCGTTACGCAACGAGAATTTCTCCCAGTCAGGTTAATGTAACAGGTTAGAGCCTAATTCTGTCTCTATAGCCAAGCTGTATAGTAAGAGGAACTGCATTTGAATAATTCAATTGAAAGATTCCGTCGCCAGAACCGGCAAGGTGAGGCTTTGCCCTTCATTTTACGATTTTCACCTCTCCACTACTTAGAAGGCATATCTGCACAACCGAAACAAACATGACAAGGGTCCCACTGTAAGTTTCCCGTGCCACATAAGAGTGTTTGAGAGAGAGAGAAAGAGACAGAGGCGGGGGGAGTTTTTTTCGTGCAAACCGATTTTTCATGAAACACTGGGACTACCAAAAATCAATGAGAATAAACTGACAGTTGATTTTTATTTTGTTCTTTTCGTTCAAGGACGTTTTACCTGATGCATTTTTTTTTTTTTTTATGCGGTCTCGTTCCCTTTAGCCATTCCACGTGGCGCCACGTTGAATTGTTTCAAAGTTTTATCTCTCTATGAAATACCTGGATGTAGCCAATGGAATCTTGTCCGCCGCACCGAGAGCACATGCTTCATGATAATAACTGAGGCAGTATAAAGTGTTTGAAGAACGACAACTGAACAGAGTTTGTCTACAGTTCCCGAGATATCGCATTTTTTCGAAAATTAAGCAAACAAACCTTGTCACTTGAATTTGACAGAACCTGTTTACATACACGCACGCTCGCAGACAGACAGATATATATATATATATATATATATATATATATATATATATATATATATATACGTATATATTGTGTATTTGTATATATTTTTATATATATATATATGTGTGTGTGTGTGTGTGTGTATGTATATATTTGTGTGTATATATATATATATATATATATATATATATATATATATATCAAGAACAAGGCAGTATCAAACATTGTCAAGCTTCGTCAAACTAGGGAAAGGAATAAAATATCTGCTGCTGTTCCAGCCATATACTCCAAGAATCCACACTCTTGCACAATCTGTGGACTTCTTTGCAAATCACTAGCAGTACTGAAATGTCACTTGCGACTCACACACATGGTTAAATAAACAAAGTTGTCGGAACCTCATACGTCGAAACCGACGGGAGAGTCCATCATATATATATACATATATATGTATATATTGTTTATATATATATAGTGTGCATTTGTACATTTACATATATATATATATGTATATATTGTTTATATGTATATATATATATATGCATATATTGCGTATTTGTGAGCAGTAATCCCTCATTTATACAAGTTTCTTTAAAGATGAGTAACATGATACTACGATTTTCGCTTTTTTTTTTTTTTTTTTTTTTCTTTTTTTATTTTTTCGTATATTTTTTTCTGGGCCTAAAGTCTGTAAAAATTGTGTAAACTGTGAATGTCCGAGCATTTTTGGCTATTCTTTTAGCCAATTTCAAGGATTTTTTTATTTTATTTTAACTGTATGTGTAGAATTTTTAGTATGTATTGAGAGTGTATGTATAAAAAAAATAACTCTAGATACATACAAAAAAAGTATATGAATACAAGAAAAATAGACTAAAATGCCTAACCGATGTATCTTGTCAGCCGTCAATATATATATATATATATATATATATATATATATATATATATATGCCGTATTTTTCGATGTATAAGACGTACTTTTTTATTTAAAATTTAATATTAAAATATCTTTGCCTCCCATACACCAAAGTTATTAACAATATATATATATGTTTGTGTGCGATATAAAACAAATCATCTGTGTATATATATATTTTTAGTATAGTTTCTGCTTATACGTTATTTTTATAAAATGATGAATTGTTCTTCTGGGCTTTCCTCCTTCGTACTTCGACTGTATGACTTTAACTGTACTTCTAGATTGGTAATTAGGTCTCATCGACTTACTGCTGAACTAGATTGAATCAACCGTATGTTCTATTCTAATAGTTTCTTTTCTCGCACCTCTGCCTGTGGAACTCTCTGTCGGTTTCTTTCTTCCCTGCTACATACAAACTTCTAAAAATTTAAATGCAAGTCAATCACTGTCCAGTGATATACGTTCTTTTATTGTACTTTCCCCCACATTAAAACCTGTTCAGCCGATTTCATTCTCAGTACCTCCCCTTTTGTCTTAGTGGCATTATCGCCTTACTTGGAGCGAAATGATTAAAACAAATATTAATTAGTTAAGTATTAATTTAGTTATTGCTTTCTCTCTAACTTATGCAATTCCTTGATGTGAAGTCAGTGAGGTTTGGGAGTCGGGATCTGGCTACAATACATCACTGTGTTTTTAAGAAGGCAATAATCCGTAGACCCGTCACCAGCAAAGATTAAGTAACCAAAATCGAGGTCAAGCATCAACAGTAATCTTCATTACTATATTTTGTGACCTTTTCTTTCGTTCTTATAGTTTGTAAAGTGTCACAGATCACATTTACAAATGCGTCCAAAACTAATCTATTTGGTCAGATGTCTTTCGTTCTTATAGTTTGCAAAGTGTCACATATCACATTTACAAATGCATCCAAAACTAATGTATTTGGTCAGATGTCTTTCGTTCTTATAGTTTGCAAAGTGTCACAGATCACATTTACAAATGCGTCCAAAACTAATCTATTTGGTCAGATGTCTTTCGTTCTGATAGTTTGCAAAGTGTCACAGATCACACTTACAAATGCGTCCAAAACTAATCTATTTGGTCAGATGTCTTTCGTTCTTATAGTTTGCAAAGTGTCACAGATCACATTTACAAATGCGTCCAAATCTAATCTATTTGGTCAGATGTCTTTCGTTCTGATAGTTTGCAAAATCTCACAGATCACACTTACAAATGCGTCCAAATCTAATCTATTTGGTCAGATGTCTTTCGTTCTTATAGTTTGCAAAGTGTCACAGATCACATTTACAAATGCGTCCAAATCTAATCTATTTGGTCAGATGTCTTTCGTTCTGATAGTTTGCAAAGTGTCACAGATCACATTTACAAATGCGTCCAAAACTAATCTATTTGGTCAGATGTCTTTTGTTCTTATAGTTTGCAAAGTGCCACAGATCACATTTACAAATGCGTTCAAAACTAATGTATTTGGTCAGATGTCTTTCGTTCTTATAGTTTGCAAAGTGTCACAGATCACATTTACAAATGCGTTCAAAACTAATGTATTTGGTCAGATGTCTTTCGTTCTTATAGTTTGCAAAGTGTCACAGATCACATTTACAAATGCGTTCAAAACTAATATATTTGGTCAGATGTCTTTCGTTCTTATAGTTTGCAAAGTGTCACAGATCACATTTACAAATGCGCCCAAAACTAATCTATTTGTTCAGATGTCTTTCGTTCTTATAGTTTGCAAAGTGTCACAGATCACATTTACAAATGCGTCCAAAACTAACCTATTTGGTCAGATGTCTTTCGTTCTTATAGTTTGCAGTGTCACAGATCACATTTACAAATGCGTCCAAAACTAATCTATTTAGTCAGATGTCTTTCGTTCTTATAGTTTGCAAAGTGTCACAGATCACACTTACAAATGCGTCCAAAACTAATCTATTTGGTCAGATGTCTTTCGTTCTTATAGTTTGCAAAGTGTCACAGATCACATTTACAAATGCGTCCAAAACTAACCTATTTGGTCAGATGTCTTTCGTTCTTATAGTTTGCAGTGTCACAGATCACATTTACAAATGCGTCCAAAACTAATCTATTTGGTCAGATGTCTTTCGTTCTTATAGTTTGCAAAGTGTCACAGATCACACTTACAAATGCGTCCAAAACTAATCTATTTGGTTAGATGTCTTTCGTTCTTATAGTTTGCAAAGTGTCACAGATCACATTTACAAATGCGCCCAAAACTAATCTATTTGGTCAGATGTCTTTCGTTCTTATAGTTTGCAAAATGTCACAGATCACACTTACAAATGCGTCCAAAACTAATCTATTTGGTCAGATGTCTTTCGTTCTTATAGTTTGCAAAATGTCACAGATCACACTTACAAATGCGTCCAAAACTAATCTATTTGGTCAGATGTCTTTCGTTCTGATAGTTTGCAAAATGTCACAGATCACACTTACAAATGCGTCCAAAACTAATCTATTTGGTCAGATGTCTTTCGTTCTTATAGTTTGCAAAATGTCACAGATGACATTTACAAATGCGTCCAAAACTAATCTATTTGGTCAGATGTCTTTCGTTCTGATAGTTTGCAAAATGTCACAGATCACACTTACAAATGCGTTCAAAACTAATCTGTTTGGTTAGATGTCTTTCGTTCTTATAGTTTGCAAAGTGTTACAGATCACACTTACAAATGCGTCCAAAACTAATCTATTTGGTCAGATGTCTTTCGTTCTTATAGTTTGCAAAATGTCACAGATCACACTTACAAATGCGTCCAAAACTAATCTATTTGGTCAGATGTCTTTCGTTCTGATAGTTTGCAAAATGTCACAGATCACACTTACAAATGCGTCCAAAACTAATCTGTTTGGTTAGATGTCTTTCGTTCTTATAGTTTGCAAAGTGTTACAGATCACACTTACAAATGCGTCCAAAACTAATCTATTTGGTTAGATGTCTTTCGTTCTTATAGTTTGCAAAATGTCACAGATCACACTTACAAATGCGTCCAAAACTAATCTATTTGGTCAGATGTCTTTCGTTCTGATAGTTTGCAAAATGTCACAGATCACACTTACAAATGCGTCCAAAACTAATCTATTTGGTCAGATGTCTTTCGTTCTTATAGTTTGCAAAGTGTCACAGATCACACTTACAAATGCGTCCAAAACTAATCTATTTGGTCAGATGTCTTTCGTTCTTATAGTTTGCAAAGTGTCACAGATCACACTTACAAATGCGTCCAAAACTAATCTATTTGTTCAGATGTCTTTCGTTCTTATAGTTTGCAAAGTGTCACAGATCACATTTACAAATGCGTCCAAAACTAACCTATTTGGTCAGATGTCTTTCGTTCTTATAGTTTGCAGTGTCACAGATCACATTTACAAATGCGTCCAAAACTAATCTATTTAGTCAGATGTCTTTCGTTCTTATAGTTTGCAAAGTGTCACAGATCACACTTACAAATGCGTCCAAAACTAATCTATTTGGTCAGATGTCTTTCGTTCTTATAGTTTGCAAAGTGTCACAGATCACATTTACAAATGCGTCCAAAACTAACCTATTTGGTCAGATGTCTTTCGTTCTTATAGTTTGCAAAGTGTCACAGATCACACTTACAAATGCGTCCAAAACTAATCTATTTGGTTAGATGTCTTTCGTTCTTATAGTTTGCAAAGTGTCACAGATCACATTTACAAATGCGCCCAAAACTAATCTATTTGGTCAGATGTCTTTCGTTCTTATAGTTTGCAAAATGTCACAGATCACACTTACAAATGCGTCCAAAACTAATCTATTTGGTCAGATGTCTTTCGTTCTTATAGTTTGCAAAATGTCACAGATCACACTTACAAATGCGTCCAAAACTAATCTATTTGGTCAGATGTCTTTCGTTCTGATAGTTTGCAAAATGTCACAGATCACACTTACAAATGCGTCCAAAACTAATCTATTTGGTCAGATGTCTTTCGTTCTTATAGTTTGCAAAGTGTCACAGATCACACTTACAAATGCGTCCAAAACTAATCTATTTGTTCAGATGTCTTTCGTTCTTATAGTTTGCAAAGTGTCACAGATCACATTTACAAATGCGTCCAAAACTAACCTATTTGGTCAGATGTCTTTCGTTCTTATAGTTTGCAGTGTCACAGATCACATTTACAAATGCGTCCAAAACTAATCTATTTAGTCAGATGTCTTTCGTTCTTATAGTTTGCAAAGTGTCACAGATCACACTTACAAATGCGTCCAAAACTAATCTATTTGGTCAGATGTCTTTCGTTCTTATAGTTTGCAAAGTGTCACAGATCACACTTACAAATGCGTCCAAAACTAATCTATTTAGTCAGATGTCTTTCGTTCTTATAGTTTGCAAATTGTCACAGATCACACTTACAAATGCGTCCAAAACTAATCTATTTGGTCAGATGTCTTTCGTTCTTATAGTTTGCAAAGTGTCACAGATCACACTTACAAATGCGTCCAAAACTAATCTATTTGGTCAGATGTCTTTCGTTCTTATAGTTTGCAAAATGTCACAGATCACACTTACAAATGCGTCCAAAACTAATCTATTTGGTCAGATGTCTTTCGTTCTTATAGTTTGCAAAGTGTCACAGATCACACTTACAAATGCGTCCAAAACTAATCTATTTGGTCAGATGTCTTTCGTTCTTATAGTTTGCAAAGTGTCACAGATCACACTTACAAATGCGTCCAAAACTAATCTATTTGGTCAGATGTCTTTCGTTCTTATAGTTTGCAAAGTGTCACAGATCACATTTACAAATGCGTCCAAAACTAATCTATTTGGTCAGATGTCTTTCGTTCTTATAGTTTGCAAAGTGTCACAGATCACACTTACAAATGCGTCCAAAACTAATCTGTTTGGTTAGATGTCTTTCGTTCTTATAGTTTGCAAAATGTCACAGATCACACTTACAAATGCGTCCAAAACTAATCTATTTGGTCAGATGTATTTCGTTCTTATAATTTGCAAAGTGTCACAGATCACACTTACAAATGCGTCCAAAACTAATCTATTTAGTCAGATGTCTTTCGTTCTTATAGTTTGCAAAGTGTCACAGATCACACTTACAAATGCGTCCAAAACTAATCTATTTGGTCAGATGTCTTTCGTTCTTATAGTTTGCAAAGTGTCACAGATCACACTTACAAATGCGTCCAAAACTAATCTATTTGGTCAGATGTTTTCGTTCTTATAGTTTGCAAAATGTCACAGATCACACTTACAAATGCGTCCAAAACTAATCTATTTGGTCAGATGTCTTTCGTTCTTATAGTTTGCAAAGTGTCACAGATCACACTTACAAATGCGTCCAAAACTAATCTATTTGGTCAGATGTCTTTCGTTCTTATAGTTTGCAAAGTGTCACAGATCACACTTACAAATGCGTCCAAAACTAATCTATTTGGTCAGATGTCTTTCGTTCTTATAGTTTGCAAAGTGTCACAGATCACATTTACAAATGCGTCCAAAACTAATCTATTTGGTCAGATGTCTTTCGTTCTTATAGTTTGCAAAGTGTCACAGATCACACTTACAAATGCGTCCAAAACTAATCTGTTTGGTTAGATGTCTTTCGTTCTTATAGTTTGCAAAATGTCACAGATCACACTTACAAATGCGTCCAAAACTAATCTATTTGGTCAGATGTATTTCGTTCTTATAATTTGCAAAGTGTCACAGATCACACTTACAAATGCGTCCAAAACTAATCTATTTAGTCAGATGTCTTTCGTTCTTATAGTTTGCAAAGTGTCACAGATCACACTTACAAATGCGTCCAAAACTAATCTATTTGGTCAGATGTCTTTCGTTCTTATAGTTTGCAAAGTGTCACAGATCACACTTACAAATGCGTCCAAAACTAATCTATTTGGTCAGATGTCTTTCGTTCTGATAGTTTGCAAAGTGTCACAGATCACACTTACAAATGCGTCCAAAACTAATCTATTTAGTCAGATGTCTTTCGTTCTTATAGTTTGCAAAATGTCACAGATCACACTTACAAATGCGTCCAAAACTAATCTATTTGGTCAGATGTCTTTCGTTCTTATAGTTTGCAAAGTGTCACAGATCACACTTACAAATGCGTCCAAAACTAATCTATTTGGTCAGATGTCTTTCGTTCTTATAGTTTGAAAAATGTCACAGATCACACTTACAAATGCGTCCAAAACTAATCTATTTGGTCAGATGTCTTTCGTTCTTATAGTTTGCAAAATGTCACAGATCACACTTACAAATGCGTCCAAAACTAATCTATTTAGTCAGATGTCTTTCGTTCTTATAGTTTGCAAAATGTCACAGATCACACTTACAAATGCGTCCAAAACTAATCTATTTGGTCAGATGTCTTTCGTTCTTATAGTTTGCAAAGTGTCACAGATCACACTTACAAATGCGTCCAAAACTAATCTATTTGGTCAGATGTCTTTCGTTCTTATAGTTTGAAAAATGTCACAGATCACACTTACAAATGCGTCCAAAACTAATCTATTTGGTCAGATGTCTTTCGTTCTTATAGTTTGCAAAATGTCACAGATCACACTTACAAATGCGTCCAAAACTAATCTATTTAGTCAGATGTCTTTCGTTCTTATAGTTTGCAAAATGTCACAGATCACACTTACAAATGCGTCCAAAACTAATCTATTTGGTCAGATGTCTTTCGTTCTTATAGTTTGCAAAGTGTCACAGATCACACTTACAAATGCGTCCAAAACTAATCTATTTGGTCAGATGTCTTTCGTTCTTATAGTTTGCAAAGTGTCACAGATCACACTTACAAATGCGTCCAAAACTAATCTATTTGGTCAGATGTCTTTCGTTCTTATAGTTTGAAAAATGTCACAGATCACACTTACAAATGCGTCCAAAACTAATCTATTTAGTCAGATGTCTTTCGTTCTTATAGTTTGCAAAGTGTCACAGATCACACTTACAAATGCGTCCAAAACTAATCTATTTGGTCAGATGTCTTTCGTTCTTATAGTTTGCAAAGTGTCACAGATCACACTTACAAATGCGTCCAAAACTAATCTATTTGGTCAGATGTCTTTCGTTCTTATAGTTTGAAAAATGTCACAGATCACACTTGCAAATGCGTCCAAAACTAATCTATTTGGTCAGATGTCTTTCGTTCTTATAGTTTGCAAAATGTCACAGATCACACTTACAAATGCGTCCAAAACTAATCTATTTGGTCAGATGTCTTTCGTTCTTATAGTTTGAAAAATGTCACAGATCACACTTACAAATGCGTCCAAAACTAATCTATTTGGTCAGATGTCTTTCGTTCTTATAGTTTGCAAAGTGTCACAGATCACATTTACAAATGCGTCCAAAACTAATCTATTTGGTCAGATGTCTTTCGTTCTTATAGTTTGAAAAATGTCACAGATCACACTTACAAATGCGTCCAAAACTAATCTATTTGGTCAGATGTCTTTCGTTCTGATAGTTTGCAAAATGTCACAGATCACACTTACAAATGCGTCCAAAACTAATCTATTTGGTCAGATGTCTTTCGTTCTTATAGTTTGCAAAGTGTCACAGATCACATTTACAAATGCGCCCAAAACTAATCTATTTAGTCAGATGTCTTTCGTTCTTATAGTTTGCAAAGTGTCACAGATCACACTTACAAATGCGTCCAAAACTAATCTATTTGGTCAGATGTCTTTCGTTCTTATAGTTTTCAAAGTGTCACAGATCACACATACAAATGCGTCCAAAACTAATCTATTTGGTCAGATGTCTTTCGTTCTTATAGTTTGAAAAATGTCACAGATCACACTTACAAATGCGTCCAAAACTAATCTATTTGGTCAGATGTCTTTCGTTCTTATAGTTTGCAAAGTGTCACAGATCACACTTACAAATGCGTCCAAAACTAATCTATTTGGTCAGATGTCTTTCGTTCTTATAGTTTGCAAAGTGTCACAGATCACACTTACAAATGCGTCCAAAACTAATCTATTTGGTCAGATGTCTTTCGTTCTTATAGTTTGAAAAATGTCACAGATCACACTTACAAATGCGTCCAAAACTAATCTATTTAGTCAGATGTCTTTCATTCTTATAGTTTGCAAAGTGTCACAGATCACACTTACAAATGCGTCCAAAACTAATCTATTTGGTCAGATGTCTTTCGTTCTTATAGTTTGCAAAGTGTCACAGATCACACTTACAAATGCGTCCAAAACTAATCTATTTAGTCAGATGTCTTTCGTTCTTATAGTTTGCAAAATGTCACAGATCACACTTACAAATGCGTCCAAAACTAATCTATTTAGTCAGATGTCTTTCGTTCTTATAGTTTGCAAAATGTCACAGATCACACTTACAAATGCGTCCAAAACTAATCTATTTAGTCAGATGTCTTTCGTTCTTATAGTTTGCAAAATGTCACAGATCACACTTACAAATGCGTCCAAAACTAATCTATTTGGTCAGATGTCTTTCGTTCTTATAGTTTGCAAAGTGTCACAGATCACATTTACAAATGCGTCCAAAACTAATCTATTTGGTCAGATGTCTTTCGTTCTTATAGTTTGAAAAATGTCACAGATCACACTTACAAATGCGTCCAAAACTAATCTATTTGGTCAGATGTCTTTCGTTCTTATAGTTTGAAAAATGTCACAGATCACACTTACAAATGCGTCCAAAACTAATCTATTTGGTCAGATGTCTTTCGTTCTTATAGTTTGAAAAATGTCACAGATCACACTTACAAATGCGTCCAAAGCTAATCTATTTGGTCAGATGTCTTTCGTTCTTATAGTTTGAAAAATGTCACAGATCACACTTACAAATGCGTCCAAAACTAATCTATTTAGTCAGATGTCTTTCGTTCTTATAGTTTGCAAAGTGTCACAGATCACACTTACAAATGCGTCCAAAACTAATCTATTTGGTCAGATGTCTTTCGTTCTTATAGTTTGCAAAGTGTCACAGATCACACTTACAAATGCGTCCAAAACTAATCTATTTGGTCAGATGTCTTTCGTTCTTATAGTTTGAAAAATGTCACAGATCACACTTACAAATGCGTCCAAAACTAATCTATTTGGTCAGATGTCTTTCGTTCTTATAGTTTGCAAAATGTCACAGATCACACTTACAAATGCGTCCAAAACTAATCTATTTGGTCAGATGTCTTTCGTTCTTATAGTTTGAAAAATGTCACAGATCACACTTACAAATGCGTCCAAAACTAATCTATTTGGTCAGATGTCTTTCGTTCTTATAGTTTGCAAAGTGTCACAGATCACATTTACAAATGCGTCCAAAACTAATCTATTTGGTCAGATGTCTTTCGTTCTTATAGTTTGAAAAATGTCACAGATCACACTTACAAATGCGTCCAAAACTAATCTATTTGGTCAGATGTCTTTCGTTCTGATAGTTTGCAAAATGTCACAGATCACACTTACAAATGCGTCCAAAACTAATCTATTTGGTCAGATGTCTTTCGTTCTTATAGTTTGCAAAGTGTCACAGATCACACTTACAAATGCGTCCAAAACTAATCTATTTGGTCAGATGTCTTTCGTTCTTATAGTTTGCAAAGTGTCACAGATCACATTTACAAATGCGTCCAAAACTAATCTATTTGGTCAGATGTCTTTCGTTCTTATAGTTTGAAAAATGTCACAGATCACACTTACAAATGCGTCCAAAACTAATCTATTTGGTCAGATGTCTTTCGTTCTTATAGTTTGCAAAGTGTCACAGATCACATTTACAAATGCGTCCCAAACTAATCTATTTGGTCAGATGTCTTTTGTGGCACCCTGCATTTTTAGAAAGACTAAAAAGAGATATTCATAGAAATATGATTTAATTTTATTCGGTTTATTAACCAGTTGTTAGTTATTTAGAAACGAAGAATAATTGAGTTTTGAGAATAATTCTCTAACTGTATTTAGGCGATCCAAAGAGAAGAAAAAAAAATAATAAAAAGAAAGAGAAAGAGGAATAGATGATACAAAACCCGGTCATAAGTAAAACTAAGACAAGACAGGTGTCAAAATATATCAGGTCAAATTACCTGACCGAAATCCAGGGAAATAGAAATTGTTATATTTGGTTGAAGAAATAGTGTTTGGAGATAATATAATAAAACAAAGGGAAGAGGAAAGACAGAAACATAATACGAGACCAGGTCGTAAGCGAAAACACACACGTACGACCAGCACCTAACAAGTGTCAAAATTATCAGGTCAAGCACTTGAACTAATTCCGTGTCGGCGTAGGATGGAAGTTTTGTTAAGGTTGGCTGAAACAATAAAGATTTTTTTTGAACAATGAAAACGAAATTTTAATCGGAGGAAAGGTGTTTTTTGTGTTGAGGTGGTGACCGGTGGAACTGTATACAGATTCTGACCTGTTAAAAATTGGAACCCCACGATGATGAAGTGAAGACATTTTCAAATCAGATAATTAAGATTTTTGACTATCAGGTCTGACCAAAAACAAAGAAGGAAAGAAAACGATTGTCTCGGCTCACAGATAGCGCCAATATTCTTTCCTGAAGTCACATCTAATTAGCGGCAGGCTGTTTTGACAGAACCCAGGTGAGAAAAAGCCAAGATTATCATTTTTCGTACGTGTGAAAAAGGCCAAATTAGATTTTGTTTTTTTTTTAGAACAAGAACGATGTAAGCCACGCCCGATTGGAGACGGGAGGCGTCCCACCACAGTCTCATTAGCCGAAAGCGGTCACGTGATATGCGGAAAGAGGAGGGAGAATGCTCGATCAAGAACTATTGGTCGAAAACGGTCACCTGACATACGAGAGACCGGGAGAGATGGGTATGCGTCTTCCCCCCAGAGGCACTGTGAGGAAGTAGGGGTGAAAATAATAGCGATAATGGGAAATCAGAACTAATGCGACTTTTGGGATTATCGAGAGAGCCCTGACGCCGACAGACCCACCCCGGTTTGCTGCGGCGTCAATAAAAGCAGGACCCCATTCGACAAAAATTGAGTTCAGCCCCGGACGGCAGCGAGAGGAGATCGCCTCGGACGGCGGAGAGTTGCGGCTGGGTTGCGGCGGGGGGTCCTTCCAGCCCAAGTCGAAAACAAGAAGTCCTTCCAGCCCAAGTCGAAAACAAGAAATCCTTCCAGCCCAAGTCGAAAACAAGAAGTCCTTCCAGCCCAAGTCGAAAACAAGAAGTCCTTCCAGCCCAAGTCGAAAACAAGAAATCTTTCCAGCCCAAGTCGAAAACAAGAAATCTTTCCAGCCCAAGTCGAAAACAAGAAATCCTTCCAGCCCAAGTCGAAAACAAGAAATCCTTCCGGCCCAAGTCAAAGACAAGAGAAGTTCTATCTAAGTCGACGAAGAAGAAGATTACTCGAAAGCCGCGGAGAAGTTGCAGCCAAGTCGAAGACAAGGCCAAAGAGTTACTGGACGGAAGAAGAAGAAGTTAAAATCAAGCCCAGCCGAGAACAGAATTCGACCCAACCAGATCGAAGTGAAGAAATACAACTCAAGTCGAAGAGAAGAATCAACTGCGAATGATTGATAGAAATTAGCCCCAGTGTCGAACTAAACCACACTCCGACATACACAATTCTGGAGAGTAGACAATTCGAAATCGTTAAGTTGTATGATAGAAGCTTGGTGCCATAGTCCACAGAGCGGGTCGGGAATGAGAACAATTTTTCTTTATGTAACGGACATTAGATATAAAAGGTTGCCACCTTTTTTTTTATCAGTAATTTTTTGTCTCGTGAGTTTTTTTTTTCTTTTACTTGTGTTTTGCCACCCCCGTCGGACTCAACTTGCATACGGCCCAATCCCTGCTGGTCCCGTCTGTCTAAGATCTAAACACAGCGTGGGTAGACAGACCGGAGATCAGTACAGTTGCTTTAGCAACCAGGTATTGGAAGCGGGTTGGGAAAGGCGAGGCTGGTGATCATCTAACCAAGAGGTTGGAGCGGCACGCTTGGGACCAGGAGGAGCGACCAGGAGGAGCGACGTCACAGTTGGCGCCGTAACCAAAGGATTCGACCCTGGGCCAGGTGTGTACCCGTCACATTTCGTTCTTATAGTTTGCAAATTGTCACAGATCACACTTACAAATGCGTCCAAAACTAATCTATTTGGTCAGATGTATTTCGTTCTTATAGTTTGCGAAGTGTCACAGATCACACTTACAAATGCGTCCGAAACTAATCTATTTGGTCAGATGTCTTTCGTTCTTATAGTTTGCAAAATGTCACAGATCACACTTACAAATGCGTCAAAAACTAATCTATTTGGTCAGATGTCTTTCGTTCTTATAGTTTGCAAAATATCACAGATCACACTTACAAATGCGTCCAAAACTAATCTATTTGGTCAGATGTCTTTCGTTCTTATAGTTTGCAAAGTGTCACAGATCACATTTACAAATGCGTCCCAAACTAATCTATTTGGTCAGATGTCTTTTGTGGCACCCTGCATTTTTAGAAAGACTAAAAAGAGATATTCATAGAAATATGATTTAATTTTATTCGGTTTATTAACCAGTTGTTAGTTATTTAGAAACGAAGAATAATTGAGTTTTGAGAATAATTCTCTAACTGTATTTAGGCGATCCAAAGAGAAGAAAAAAAAATAATAAAAAGAAAGAGAAAGAGGAATAGATGATACAAAACCCGGTCATAAGTAAAACTAAGACAAGACAGGTGTCAAAATATATCAGGTCAAATTACCTGACCGAAATCCAGGGAAATAGAAATTGTTATATTTGGTTGAAGAAATAGTGTTTGGAGATAATATAATAAAACAAAGGGAAGAGGAAAGACAGAAACATAATACGAGACCAGGTCGTAAGCGAAAACACACACGTACGACCAGCACCTAACAAGTGTCAAAATTATCAGGTCAAGCACTTGAACTAATTCCGTGTCGGCGTAGGATGGAAGTTTTGTTAAGGTTGGCTGAAACAATAAAGATTTTTTTTGAACAATGAAAACGAAATTTTAATCGGAGGAAAGGTGTTTTTTGTGTTGAGGTGGTGACCGGTGGAACTGTATACAGATTCTGACCTGTTAAAAATTGGAACCCCACGATGATGAAGTGAAGACATTTTCAAATCAGATAATTAAGATTTTTGACTATCAGGTCTGACCAAAAACAAAGAAGGAAAGAAAACGATTGTCTCGGCTCACAGATAGCGCCAATATTCTTTCCTGAAGTCACATCTAATTAGCGGCAGGCTGTTTTGACAGAACCCAGGTGAGAAAAAGCCAAGATTATCATTTTTCGTACGTGTGAAAAAGGCCAAATTAGATTTTGTTTTTTTTTTAGAACAAGAACGATGTAAGCCACGCCCGATTGGAGACGGGAGGCGTCCCACCACAGTCTCATTAGCCGAAAGCGGTCACGTGATATGCGGAAAGAGGAGGGAGAATGCTCGATCAAGAACTATTGGTCGAAAACGGTCACCTGACATACGAGAGACCGGGAGAGATGGGTATGCGTCTTCCCCCCAGAGGCACTGTGAGGAAGTAGGGGTGAAAATAATAGCGATAATGGGAAATCAGAACTAATGCGACTTTTGGGATTATCGAGAGAGCCCTGACGCCGACAGACCCACCCCGGTTTGCTGCGGCGTCAATAAAAGCAGGACCCCATTCGACAAAAATTGAGTTCAGCCCCGGACGGCAGCGAGAGGAGATCGCCTCGGACGGCGGAGAGTTGCGGCTGGGTTGCGGCGGGGGGTCCTTCCAGCCCAAGTCGAAAACAAGAAGTCCTTCCAGCCCAAGTCGAAAACAAGAAGTCCTTCCAGCCCAAGTCGAAAACAAGAAGTCCTTCCAGCCCAAGTCGAAAACAAGAAATCTTTCCAGCCCAAGTCGAAAACAAGAAATCTTTCCAGCCCAAGTCGAAAACAAGAAATCCTTCCAGCCCAAGTCGAAAACAAGAAATCCTTCCGGCCCAAGTCAAAGACAAGAGAAGTTCTATCTAAGTCGACGAAGAAGAAGATTACTCGAAAGCCGCGGAGAAGTTGCAGCCAAGTCGAAGACAAGGCCAAAGAGTTACTGGACGGAAGAAGAAGAAGTTAAAATCAAGCCCAGCCGAGAACAGAATTCGACCCAACCAGATCGAAGTGAAGAAATACAACTCAAGTCGAAGAGAAGAATCAACTGCGAATGATTGATAGAAATTAGCCCCAGTGTCGAACTAAACCACACTCCGACATACACAATTCTGGAGAGTAGACAATTCGAAATCGTTAAGTTGTATGATAGAAGCTTGGTGCCATAGTCCACAGAGCGGGTCGGGAATGAGAACAATTTTTCTTTATGTAACGGACATTAGATATAAAAGGTTGCCACCTTTTTTTTTATCAGTAATTTTTTGTCTCGTGAGTTTTTTTTTTCTTTTACTTGTGTTTTGCCACCCCCGTCGGACTCAACTTGCATACGGCCCAATCCCTGCTGGTCCCGTCTGTCTAAGATCTAAACACAGCGTGGGTAGACAGACCGGAGATCAGTACAGTTGCTTTAGCAACCAGGTATTGGAAGCGGGTTGGGAAAGGCGAGGCTGGTGATCATCTAACCAAGAGGTTGGAGCGGCACGCTTGGGACCAGGAGGAGCGACCAGGAGGAGCGACGTCACAGTTGGCGCCGTAACCAAAGGATTCGACCCTGGGCCAGGTGTGTACCCGTCACATTTCGTTCTTATAGTTTGCAAATTGTCACAGATCACACTTACAAATGCGTCCAAAACTAATCTATTTGGTCAGATGTATTTCGTTCTTATAGTTTGCGAAGTGTCACAGATCACACTTACAAATGCGTCCGAAACTAATCTATTTGGTCAGATGTCTTTCGTTCTTATAGTTTGCAAAATGTCACAGATCACACTTACAAATGCGTCAAAAACTAATCTATTTGGTCAGATGTCTTTCGTTCTTATAGTTTGCAAAATATCACAGATCACACTTACAAATGCGTCCAAAACTAATCTATTTGGTCAGATGTCTTTCGTTCTTATAGTTTGCAAAGTGTCACAGATCACATTTACAAATGCGTCCAAAACTAATCTATTTGGTCAGATGTCTTTCGTTCTTATAGTTTGCAAAATGTCACAGATCACACTTACAAATGCGTCCAAAACTAATCTATTTGGTCAGATGTCTTTCGTTCTTATAGTTTGCAAAGTGTCACAGATCACATTTACAAATGCGTCCAAAACTAATCTATTTGGTCAGATGTCTTTCGTTCTTATAGTTTGCAAAATGTCACAGATCACACTTACAAATGCTTCCAAAACTAATCTATTTGGTCAGATGTCTTTCGTTCTTATAGTTTGCAAAATGTCACAGATCACACTTACAAATGCGTCCAAAACTAATCTATTTGGTCAGATGTCTTTCCTTCTTATAGTTTGCAAAGTGTCACAGATCACACTTACAAATGCGTCCAAAACTAATCTATTTGGTCAGATGTCTTTCGTTAAGTTGACATCACTTAAGGAGTGAATTATCTTTAGATTTCTTTTTGGTTATGGTTTAAAAAAATCTCTTCCATTACTGCCTGCTGGTTTTGGAAAGTCAAATGGACAAAGAAAGAAATATCCATTTACACGCGAAACAAGGAACAAACAGTTTTCCTTATTCTTTCTTTCAAAGTAGATATGTTAAAAGATCTTCTCGCTAAAAGTTTCGACCTCTACCAAAATGAACGAGTTAGAAAAAAGGGATTAAATGCAACTACTCGTGTGCGAATTGATATTCTAAATGGCGGCAATAATAGAAACGATGTTATTACAAAAGATAATCAGGAAAAAATGCAATGACAACAAATAAACTGAAGCAAGCAGAAATTCTACGGGCGGACGAGTAAGTAACAAAGAAATCCTAAAAAAAATGTCAACAGAAAGAAAACATACTCAGAATCAGGAAAAGACTGTTGAATTTCTTCGGATACATAATGAGGAAGGGGATTTTAACTCTCACGGAGAGATAGGGTGAGAGAATGAGCAACTTACCTTACGAGATTGTATGAATGGATTCCGGAACGAGAATTAGGAGCCTTAGGAAAGAGAGAAAAAATGATAAAAGTCATACGAGATAGAAAGTTGTGGAGAGTTACGAATGCCTATATTCGGCGCAAAGAAGAAGAAAAGAGTTTAAAGATATTTTATTTATTTCTATTTATTTTGGCTTCATTGCGCAATTTTTTTCTCGTACAAGACGAAACTATGATTCCCTCTTGCCGGGTGGTATCTTGCGTATCGTTGTCGAGATTTCAATCGTGCGCAGTTGGCGCTGACTCAGAAGTGAGTCGAATTTACTGTACAAGTTTAAAATCGTTTATTGTAACTCGCTCATATTATCAGTGAGGAGATTATATTCTTTATTTCGATTTGCTTGCAGCGATAGATATCGTGATTCTAGTGTAGATGTTCGTGATTCGGGCTTGATGTGTGAAAGTTGTCACGTACACTTTCTCGAGGTCACCAGTTTTGTAGAGCACTACAGTGGTCCTCAAACTGATCTCGCCTACCAACATATTTTTTTCCAATGTGCCATGAAACAGTAGGACATGTGCCAAATTTTAATATGAATATGATCAGATATTTTAATCTTTACTTCCCAACAAAGGCAATAAAGCCACTAAAACGCAAGGTGTTATTAAGAGTGAAAGACTGTGAGAAAAAGAAAATATTACTAAAGAAAGAGAACAATAGAAGAGTAGGAATTAAGAAGACAGAATATGACACTTTACATTCCATTTACATTTTTGAAGATCAACGTTGTCTGGAAACCAAGTGGCCGGAAATGATTTCCACAAGTGAAAACTGTAAGTCAGCATAGAACCTACAGTTACATTTAACCATTTCAACAGTAAAATGATGCAATATAGCTGCCAATTTAGTCAGACAGTTATGTGCCATACATGATAGATGCTTAGACAATCATGTATCGTTCTATACATGACTGACGAGGCAGATTTTTTTCCCGCAGTACGGTGCCATTTCTTTTGCGGTAGACCAGTTATCATCCAAGGCTATAGAACCTGGTCTGTCCTGCTATTTACCCATAGCTTGGTGGGTGACGAAGTAGATTCATACCTTTCCCAAGGGTATTAGCGCATAAGTGAATGCAATTGATTCGAATGGAATTCGAACTCAGCTCCCCGATTCCTCAATCCGAGCCCGTATCCATTACTCCACTGTGCTTATCTGGTATTGTGCTCTTAATTTCGTAAAGACTATGTACGAAAGAGACGAACTCATCGGAACAATTACCATGAAAATGTTTATAGAAAAAGTATATAGAAGCTATGTTATGGTGGCGGAAAGTGACAGAAGCCGAGATGCCATGTCAAGATCAATAACATTGCAGATTCTTTCGATTTTATCAGAAATCTGTAAATTCATAACAGAAGCACCGGATCAGATGTGGCAGCAATATTCAATGCATGAATGGTAGATTTATAAATGTATAAGACTGATTCTGTCAAGAAACATTAGCTAATACCACTCAGCGAACCAACTTTCCTATCAGCAAAGGAACTGATTCAATATAATCTTTCCACTTCATTTTAGCGGAAATCTTTAGCCCGCGAAAGGACAATGGGTCACTCTCCTGGGAGTTTACAGCAGCCGTGTTGATGGAAAGTAAAAAAGGTTCTCTATAAAGATTAAAAGGGGGCAGTTTTATTTTTGTTGCGTTAAAATTAACAGGCCATTTATTGTCCCAGTTAACACTAGATTATAGGTATTTTTTTTTTAGATCAGCTTTAGATTTGAGCTTATCGAACCCACCAGGAGTAAATAGTGATTTCCTAAGCGCAGCTTAGATGTGGCACAAAGCCGAAAGTATGGGGTAGCCAGTGAGGAACGAACTCACTACTCAGTCGTAAATGATCTAGGAAGACAAGCTTCCTAACCATTGCACCACGTCGAGGTGCCCGTACCAGGAGTAAATAGATGTATCACTAGCATAGATACCATGTTAAGAACTGATGACACCGAGAAGATCTTTGAAGAAAATTAAGAATAACGTAGGTCGAAAGATAAAGCCATGGGAAACACCTAAAAAGATTCAAGAAAAATTTCATTTTGCAATTTCATTGAATCAAATCAAAAAGAAAGAAAGAATCAGATAAAAAAAAACATTACCCAAATATACTATAATCTTTCAAGGTGAAGAAGGCTAGCTTTTTAAAAATGCCTTCTAAAGGAACAGCCCAATGTTCATTATTGCCTAAAGCTTGATAGCCTCTTTCAGCTATAACTCTTAATATATCACCATCTCATGTAGAGAAGCGAAAACCATATTGATTATCTAAAAGAAAACCCTGAAAGGCGATATGCTTTATCAGTTCAAAGTTGCTTAGAAACATGTTACAATTCCAGTGAGAAAGTAGGCCATTGTTCCTTTACATTGAATTTTAATTCATTTCTTTGTTAAATCTCTTGCAGATTTTTTTTTATTTTGCCTTGAATTTTTTAATTCGTTCTTTAATTTTCACCCTAATTGCCAAATATGAAATTGATATTTCTAAATCTCAGACTACACATACTGAGGTAGATTGTGACGCCATTTATTTAAAATAGGAAGAACTACCAAACACCATTGCAAATCAGCATTCAATATTGTTTTATTGTCTGATCTGAAAGGCCAATACGGCAGTATAAGCACGGTAAATATTGAAGAAGACTGTGTTACGCCATTCTTTCAAGTAGTAAAAGCTATTTAATTGACTTAAAAATGAAGATGTAATGTCTTGGTTTACTTTGATTTTAATTCAGCAACAAATCCAGAAAGGAATATGCAATGTAGTTGGCCCTGATCTGGCATGTCGTTTACAGTCGCTGTCTCACAGACGTGCAGTCGCTTCCATATATCTTTTCTACAAATACTTTCACGGTAACTGCTCAGACGAGCTATTTTCGCTAGTTCCCAAACTGCAGAAATTTAAACGTGCCACTAGGTCGGCATCGCAGTCCCACCATTTCAATATCGAAACGGTTAAATGTGGCCGTCTCTTCTACTCCAATAGCTTCATGTCGTACACTTCTCGTCTGTGGAATTCCCTTCCTCTTACTTGCTTCCCTGATAGCTATAATCTCCAACTATTCAAATGCAATGTCAATCGACATCTCCAGATGCCTTGATCTATTCCCCCGTCCTTCTTGCCATACTTTCTTTTTAACGCCTCTTTACCCTTGCTCCCACTCTCTGCAGCCCCTTGCGTGCTAGTGGCACTCCCCCTTGCTTGAGGTGAAGAGCTTAATATATATATATATATATATATATATATATATATATATATATATATATATATTAGGTTGGTGCAAAAATAATGACGTAATAATGTCGTTTTTTGACGTTAAAAATAGGTCAAACAACGACATTATTACGTCATTATTTTTGCACCAACCTAATATATATTAGTATATTAAATTTTAACAGTTTAATTTATATTTATTTTTGTAAACTTGTAACAGAATATTGCAAAATAAAAAAAATAATAAGCCTTCTATCAAACATCTTAATAAATGATGAAATGGCAAATTATAATAAGTAAAGTAAATTATTTTACAAATTTGAGATTAGACGTTTCTATAAAGGAAACCTTCGACATTTGTTGAGCGAGCGGCCAGCACTGTATTTGAACCTGTTTCCCCAATTCCATTTTCAGCGTTACGCTATTTCTTTCAATTCCCTTTTGTGTATATTTCCTTACGTATTATTTTATGTAAATCTTCTCTAGTTTCTATTCATTTAGTATCTATTCCTCTACAGGGGCGGGGTGGGGACTAGAATTCAACGATAGCATCTCCAAGCAGATGGATAAACCCCACATGTTAAAGGGGCCATCAATTGAGTGGCTGCTTGTTGACTCGGATACGAACCATTACTACTGTATACGCAACAATACATACGAACAGTGCTTATCTATGAACTCATATATAAACCTGACCAACTTCTACCTTTAGATTCAAATATAAATCCACTACTATCTACTGTGTATCTATAGAACAAGTATAAGCTGCAATAATCTTTAACTACAGCCTCAAGTATAAACGGGATCAATGTTTACCTATAACGTCAAATATAAACAGGGCCAATGTTTAACTGTAGCCTCAAGTATAAACTGGATCAATGTTTAACTATAGTCTCAAGTATAAACCGGATCATTGTTTGCCTATAGCCTGAAGTATAAACTGGACCAATGTTTACCTATAGCGTCAAGTATAAACTTGATCAAAAATTTATCTACAGGCTAAACTTTAAACTTGAGGAAGTAAAGTAAAAACAGATTTCGACATTAAATTATCTAGTCTTGATGTGTCGTTAAATCCACCTGACCAATTCATACATATTTATTTTGATATTCTTTTCCCAATTATACCTAGCCCTCCTCTTTTTACTTCGTTCATTTTTCTTTTCTTATTCCTATTGTCTTTTTGTATATTTTTACATTTTTTCTTCGTTTTCTTCTCATTAAACATGTCTTTCCTAACACCATCCTTCCATTTGTATAATAACTACTCATCTCACAAATACCTTTTCTTCCTCAACATTCTTTTCTTCAATGTTTTTTTTTTTTTTTTTGTCATTCATTCTCTTATGCACATTTATATATTGTATATAAAATTCGATTCGTTAGGATTTACAAGAGAATTGTTTCCTTATTGGTTTATTTTATGACAAAAATAAAAGAATTCTTTTCCCTGCAAAACCTGATTTGATTTTCCCAATTAAAGAACTTGAGCAAATATGTTTCTTTGCTTCTATGTTGAATAGAAAGGATCGGCTCCTTGCATGTTTAGGAATTAATTACTTTTGGAATGGTATAAGAATTCAATGTTGCTTTATTTCATTTATTTTTACATCATATTTAACATATTTTTTCGATTTTCTTACAATCTTAGAACAAACTTTCTTTCACCACACTTCTCCCTATTGTTATATACTAGACTCTACTCAATCTGGCTCAAGGTCACAATTTTTACAAAACTATTGATGATCTAAAAACCTACAATAATTTGAAGCCACGCAGCAACCAATCAGTGCATAAGAGGCTTTGAGTTTTATCCAGTTAATATAACTAAAGTCACAATAAGGCACCGACTAAAGTATTCCGCTGAAGAAATAAATTGTGAAGTAACATTGCTGACCATCAAGCTTATAGTTAGTATTGTGATGAACAAGGCCACAATAAAGTGATAAGATATTAGAGAACTTTTTTAATTGTCTGATTTTCAGAGGAACCTAACGTTATCAATGAAGTGGTGGGTAGCATCAACTGATGGTTTATTGGCGGTCAGCGGGTAGCATTAATTTTTCAAAGATACAGGCATAATTTATTCATGATGTTTAATTCCGATAGAACAACCCTGGCATACATGATTCAGTCATATTCTGAAGTACATTTTGTGAATAAAGCCATAAGAACAAGTCAAAAACAGAGCTCTGTCATCAGGTATAATTCTAAAATGAGGAAAATGGCGAAAATGGTGACAACTTTCAGAAATGTATGCATAAATGTAAGGGTGCTTCATCAAGATGCATTATATAAAAGGGTGTTTCATTAAGACGGATCAAAGTCAGCAGTAAATAAATCAGTGGTATTGGTGAAACTTATTTATTTCTATATTGAATCATGTTATTTAAGTCATGGCAATTATGTGTGAAAAATAATATCGCCTAAATGCCCGCTAAATCTGAAAGAGAAAAAAAACATTAGTACGCATAACCTTAGTTCACATTTAAAATCGGTCCAAGTTACTGGAACATTCTTTACACTGAATGCTTCAAAGAATATGAAACTGAGGAACACTTTAGTAACTATTCCTAAATTTAGGAAATATTATTATTATAAAAGAAATAATCAACTGCTCGCTACCCCCCCCCCCATTGGGTGTCATTCTTAAATGTAGTCATTCAGCAGATAACATCAAGTAAGACAGTATGTGTCCCGGATACCACATGCTTAAACTTTTACTCTCAAGGTGACGAATTAATTCTATTAATTCAGGAAGAAAGAGTTTCAGGAAGAACTTTTATCATTTGGGTTCTGTGTAAAATGAACGTTGCCGTAAGCTGACATTTTTCAACGTATTTTAAATGTTATTGCACTTATTTTCATTCGGTGCTGTGCGTGTATTTGTTTGCATTTGCATTGCGGGTGTCTTGCGGGTAGTGTGAATTTTGTATCCCCAGGTGCGACACAGCAATCTAGCTATATAAGCCATATTTCAGTTAGGAGAGTCAACTGAAGGCACTTTGTCTAATTTCTCAAAGTTCATCTGGGCCTTGTGTTGAAATATGATATATGTTAGAATATGATATGTTAGAATATGATATGTTAGAAAACGACATTATTTTTGCACCAACCTAATAATAATATTATTCATACAATATCAAAATAATGCCATGAAACAACTCTGAATAACTAGTCGATATTATTATATTAATAATATTCTTATAATATATATATATATACACAAACACATATATATATATTTACAATTATATATTATATATGTTATTATTTATAATGTATTTTCATATATTTTTATATTATATATATATATATATATATATATATATATATATATATAGAGAGAGAGAGAGAGAGATAGTGAATACACGTTTTGTTCCTCACCTTTTAGCAAAACTCACTGAGCGCTAATATATATATATATATATATATATATATATATATATATATATATATATATATATATATGATTTTTGAATTGCACATATAGAAAGTCGTGTAAGAAAGCTAGAGAAACAAAATAGTTTGATGTTTTTGAATGGTAAGGATACTATGTTGTAAATCGTAAACATTAAATTAACGACCAGAAAACAATCAAAAAAGAAGTTAAACGTCGGCACACCGCAGAAAATTGGCTCCGAAAAAAGTTAAAAAAATTCAGCCAAATTAAAAGTTTAGTAAGAAAGGATATAGCGACCATGAAGAAAATAACCGAAGAAGTTTATATTGTGAATGTAAAAAGATAGAAAAAATTCAAAATTATTATATCGGCTAAAGATATGAGAGCGATCTCTACAAAATTTAAATAAATATCACAAAACAAAATGTGTAAATTGCACAAAGTAAATAAAAAAAGCAAAATTCTTCGTGATAAATGTAGAGCTGTATTGGCCGGATATGATATTTGGTCTAGATTTTTTCTTCATCGAATTAGTCATCTAATATAGCTTAGATTCAAACATGGTCCAAAGGTATGGTAATGTTTTGGGGCTAATATTTTTATAGTAAAATTATAAGTCCCTTCAAAATAAATTACTTTAGCTAGATTAATTCAAAACATTATTCGACATTCTTGATGAAGAGAATTTTACGTGGTACAGATCACAAATTTTAAGCTAAAACATACTCATGCAAGGCAATGCTTCATCATATTCTGTAAAGCTGACTATTGTCAAAAATGGTTTCAAAGACAGCAAATTTATAAAACGGCACCTAGTCACTCCAGATATTAACCTAATAGAAAATGTGTTAATAGTTAAAAGAGATTTACGTGTAGCTGAGAAGAAATGTTCGTTATTGACATTAAATTCGATTAAAACTATCTAGTATTTCTGAGCGTAGGACACATAGCATATTTCAAACTCATTCGTATATAAATGAAATGACTTGCAGTAAACGCTTTCTAAATCTCTAGGTTTGATAATTACATGCAGATATAAAGTTATACTGTTTGGCGGAATGCCTCAGTAGTAAGACAGTTTTCTCATTATTTTAACGAAGCGTTGTGCGAGTCCACATGGCTATCGAAACTTATGAGGCTTAAAACCTTTGTATAATTAACATATTTATCTACACATTCACAGTAATAAGTAACTTATTATACTATATGATCAAACTGCTCTTCTAGACACCAAAATGATGATTTCAGTGATTTTAGCGCTCTGCTCTGTGACTATAAGCGTATATTTTCTGTTCCTACTTTCTTTTTCTCAATTCAAGTAACTAATCCGGCATCATTGGGATCTTCAGGGGACTAGATAGGCGCGAATACGTTAGTTAATCACCTCATCCTGCCTTTAAAATACCCTTTAAATCAGCACATATAGGTTAATAAAGGAAACATATTTAAATGAAAAATCAATTTATGGTCTTTGTATGGCGTTTGCCACATACCAAGAAGTAATGCCCCTATTCATTGCAACTATGACTGGAACTAAATGTTAACATGTTATAAAAAAATGCAAAGAAGACATGTAGAAGGGCCTTTTCAGGTCATGAAAGTACTCAAAGACAGCTGATGTGCACCTAATGCTCACAAATATTAGTGGCAGCTCCGTGCGGTGACCCGTGAAATCTAAAATTGCTCGCGGGGAAATTAGTGCGGGATGATTTTCTTGAAGCGGACATATTGCTAGATTAGTGATTTCTAATTTGTAGTCTGTAAATAGTATACATGTTTAAAAATGTTATTAACAGACACATTAGAATATCCTCTGGTTAAAAGCCAGTTCTTACATTTCCTCTCAGGCATTTTGAAAGGATATTACATTTTAGTCAACGATGTATGTGTTTTTACTCCCTGTTACTCTTAAAATTGGATCTTAGATCAGGAATTGCGTGATGACAGCAAAACGTCGCCATTATAATTGCTCATGTTATCTTTGTCGATAATGATATGATTAATTAATTTTATCATTGTATATATGTTATATAGGAATAAAGTGTCTCTGTCGACAACGTAGTTTGAACATAAATCGTCAGTGAGCAAACACAGGTGATTCCATTTTGAATAAGTAGATCACGTGATAGTAAGGGAAATGTATATATGGGAATTAGCATCACGTCTAACTGATCACTATTTCTCCACTATCCTCTATTACTATACAGATCACTCTTTCTACAGTATCCTCTATTTCTATACTATTTACTATACTATTTCTCTATTCGGATCCCTATTCGGTGGTTACTTAACGAGTGAGAGTGCTATTCGAAGGCGTCTGACACCAGTTTTTTTTTTTGGGGGGGGGGGGTAACGGCGTTACTATTGTTGTATCTGCGAGTACAAAGTCTATACTATAACGAGCATTAAGAAAGTGACAACGAGTATTAGTTGACATCTCAAAAATATACAGGTTTCCATAAGAGAAATAGAACCAGTATAACAGAATTCTGAGCTGTTATTTAATATTGGCTCTCGTATAAGACAGTGGATAACAGACACTCTCTTCGGAGATCAAGAGACTTGACGCAAGAAAGATGAAATGGATTGAATATGTGAGTAACGATGACACTTTAAGGACAAAAATGGAAGCTTACACATAAAATCAGAAAGTGACAGCTGGAATTTCTAGAGTGCATAATGAAGAAAAAGGGATTGAAGAACTTTACACTCACGTGACATATTGAAGGAAAGAGCAAAGCAGAGAGTAACCTAAGTAACGAGCTTTTGTAAATGGGTGGGAAAACAGGGAATTGGAGGTATGGGAGAATGACAAACCGTAGTAAAACTTACAAAGGATAGGAAGCCGTGGAGAGCCATGATCGTCAATCTCCTGAAAAAGAAGATAACAAAATTCTAATTACAGATGAAGATTTTTAAATTAAGCACGAGTATTGATACCCTTGGCAATTCTATAATACTCTGTCAATGCAATTTATCATATATAGCTTGACGAATGTTACGATAAATGATGATGAAGAGAGCGGGAACTCTGGGAAACCAGATACGCAGTGTTGTTACACTCATTTACAGCCTTGCCAGAAGAAAAGATACGCGTCAAAGTCATATTCCACGGCGTCTTCAGTTTTAGAGCGACATTCTATCTTTTTTTATAGCCATCATTTTTCAATAAATGATTTGCTGGCCTTGACATAACGACAAATTGACAGACTTTCTTTTCTTTATTCACAAAAGCAGAGTTTCTGTTACTGTTATTATTGGAGAAGTTATCTATTGTTTTTTTTTTTTGTTTTTTTGTTTCTTTGTTTTTGTTATCTAGTAGTATTAGTATTAGTAATATTTTTAATATCATCTTCAATTTTTATTAGATGAATCATTATCAACCATTATTCACTTTTAAATAATATTTATTTCATTTTGATTTTTTCTTACATTTCTGTTCGTGGCATTGTCAGTAATATTATCGTAAGTTTTTTTTTAGTTGAGGGATTGTTAACAATTATTCATTTTTAACTAGCATTTCTTTCATCTTCAGTTTCTTCTTCTTCTTCTTCTTCTTCTTCTTCTTCTTTTGGATTGAGTGGTTAGCTGTGAACACACTGTCCTCCAGTATTTTATTTTGTTTTCCAATTTCCAGGGAAAGCGACTGGTATTGTACAGTACTAAACCCATGCAGTTTACACACTGTCTAAAGAAGATTTTTCCCACGCTCTTGTGTCTGTTTCATATTTCTTTTTGACCAAGTTGCTGCATTCACACATAATCAGATTTACAGTCTATTCCGCCATTTCTCTTTTTATAATGACGATAGCATTTCTTTGACTATCATTTCTTGGATCTCCTAGCCTGGCACTACAGAATCCCAACCAAAGGAACTGTGCGAAATATCAAAAAACAAATGACATGAAGACTTCCAATAGCAGCAACAATTAGAATGGATAGTACGTGTACCTTTAAAAGAAAATAATGACATAATCCAGATGTCTACTTTCCACACTACATTAAATAAAAGTTTATGAAAGAAACTCCATCATTAGTTAGTGAAATTGAGAAACGTAAAAAAAAACAGTTTTAGATAAGGATCCTGTCAAATGCAGACGACAGAATCGGTAACTGATCTATGTATGCCGAATATTTCTTTATAAGGGAACGGCTAATATAACCATTACCATTATCAATCTTTCCCTTGATTCTTCTGGTTGGCATGGCTATCAAAACTGATTCTGTTTGTTAGATGTTTGTTAAATATAGCAAATTATTTTCATCTGCGATATTGTTTATTTTATTTGCAACATTGTCATACGTTTTACTATTATTGCTAAAGATATCCTTCAGTATTGTCTTTTGTCAATGGTTCTGCAGCTTCAAAGGTAAATCACTGATCGTGACTGGTTTCATGTTTACCGCCTACTATGGTGGAGATACGGAAAGCCATTTTACAATCAGATTCAGAATATCAAATTTTAGATTGTGTGAACTCGGATAGCATCGACTCAAAGCAAATGTCCGATGGACAAGCCACATGATCCACATGGAGCAACATCGTATTCCTAGACGCCTACTGTACGGAGGGCGGCTATGTGGCAGCAGATATCAAGGCCGACCAAAGAAAGGGTACAAAGTCGCAATCAAAAGTAACCTACACTGGTGCAAGATGAAACCAAACGATAACGTTGGCATGTCATTGTCCAACAAACTTCTGCAAAACCCGAAGCCTGCCATCAAAATCCATTGCTCCAATAACAGCGCCACCGTGCAATTTTAGCATTGTTCGCGAACGCCGACTTCCAGTATTCCTACTGCTCCAGGATCTGCATGTCCAGAATTGGTTTAGCAGACCACCTTCGAATCTACTGATGAATGGCAAGTTCTTTTGGCACAAAGGACAGCCATAAATAGATGAACCTTACAGATAGCAGTATTGCAAACAGCTGCCTGGCACGGAAACAACAAGTCACCATCTTAACTATGATATTATTACGGAGCAAAATTGTTATTCAATTCTACGATACAGAAAAGATGACACCTTTTGATATTCATCGACGCTTGCGGAACGTTAATGGATCTGAAACAATAATTCTGGACCCAGTTAGACAGTGGGGGATATATTTGACAAGTTCCAAGGGCGGTGAGCGTGACAAGCTACGTTTAGATACTTCATTGCTGGCAGTAAACACCTGTACAAAATAAAGAGCCCTTGGAAAAGGCATAGCCAATGATGACAATATTGTT
>OZ010583.1:76147176-76172176 GCA_963932145.1 Acanthosepion lycidas | reverse complement strand
AAGAACTGACGGTATGCTCTTTCTTCTGCATTTGTCGTCATAACATTGGTTGGCAAAAAAATTTTAGTTTCAATGTTATTGCAAATTTGGCTTTCTCGCAACACACGCACATATACCTGGAATGGAGCGATCCAATACTCAATTTCGGGCATTGCAGGCGGTGAAACATTCGTCAGAAGCCTATCGTTGGTCTTTCATTATATCCAAGACAAATTTCAGACCCTTACAACTAACACCCAGCAAATTTCGTACACAAGGTCGAATCATCCTCATTTACATCGTTTTGCATTGGTTAGGACAAAAGTTCACACAGCTTCTTCCCGAGAACCATTGCTTTGGAGAACAGATTCCCGAGATAATGCTTCCCCAATCATTACAATGTTAACCTCTTCAAGTCTGGGTTCTACAGTTATCTATTCAACAAACCCTCATAGCGATTTAATAAGCGTAGCTTAGATTTGGCACAAGGCCAAATGCATGTAACACCCAAGTAGAATCAAACTCACTATTCAGATGTAATTGGTCTAGAGCGACAAGATTACCAACCATTATACCAGGCCAATGCGCATTTCAATAAATCTTCATCCATACAACAAGCTCAGTAATCCTCTAGCTTGAGTGGCTCTTGGGCCTTGTTTTGGGTGAATATTTAGTATGTATAGAAACAAAAATATAGATGCATTATAGTTTCAAATTCTTAGGTAGATAAGCGAAAGGCGATTTTCGGAAGATAAAACATGAATTATTTGTATTCTTTTCTTACTGTTGTCAAAGCAGTTTTCAAAGATGGCTGAAACAATTTCTGCTTTTAGATATATCTACCATTTTGTGAAATCTGTTGATGTGAATGGAACAAATTTATAAACGTTTCTTTCGAAATTGTCGTTCTTTCTTTTTTTTTGTTCCTCCTATTCACCCGTTGTTAATCCCTCTCTCCCTCTTTTTTCTCTCTCCCTCCTCTCTGGCTTTCTCTTATTAATTCTTTTTTGTCTACGCAGGGGTCATTAAAACATTAAATTATAAGTAATTCATCATTTCTCTTGGACCAACCATAATTGTTTTATGACCCTTCGCGCAGAACTCTTCACTGCCAATTCAAGAAAGACATTCGGATTACTAACACAAAAACAGGGAATGTCTCAAATCGAGAATATTTAACATTGAAAAACATTAAAGGAAAAAAATTAATTATTTTTAATAATATGTGAAAATCTCCGGCTTTTACCTGAAGACGGTCGCGAGACCAGAAACACGTGTAGTAAACTTATGGAAAATAAAGCATAATAATTTTTTAAAAAAATCAACATTACAACCAAAAACGTTTGCGGTACCTCTCTTCTTTTTAATATACACACTTTTCTCTCTTTCGAACCACTATAACCTCTTTATATATATATATATATATATATATATATATATATATATATATATATATATATATATATACATATATGTATGTGTGTGTGCATATATATTTACACACACACACACATATATATATATATATATATATATATATATACGTATATGTATGTGTGTGTGCATATATATTTACATATATATATATATATATATATATATATATATATATATATATATATATATATATATGTCACTGTAGTATTTTTCGGCTGATTAACGTTTCAAATCGAACGGTGCCTTTCAGAAATTGAACAAAGTATTAAGGGATTTCTTAGAAACAAAAATGCGTGCTGGACAGCTATGTAGTATCTTCTTCTGTTTAAGCTATCATGACTCTCCACACCTTCCTATCTTTTGTAGCTCTTAGCAATGATTTTTTTACCTATCCCTTGTTCTGCCATCCACGTACATAAGTCTGTTACGTCGGTCGGTAAACTCCAACCATTTTGTCCTTCTTGCCATTAATATATTCTGTGAATGTCAAATTCTCCAAAGAGTCTTTCTTCCAAAAGATATCACCTTTCACTTTCTGATTCTGACTATAAGTGTCCGTTTTCTTCACAGATAAAGAAATGATGAAGAAGATGGAGTTAAGACGCCGTGTCTCTACTGATGAATGCTAAGAATCCTATGCAGTAAAAAGGATGTTTTAAAAACTTTGTGAACAGAATTACCGGTGACTTTAAATCTCACAGGGAGCAATGTAGCAGAATGAAGCAACGAATAAAACCTACATAACTAAATTGATGACAGGACAGGGTCAACTAAGAAGAGTTACTGCGAGTAACCTAAGACAGGAAGTTGCGGAGAGCCACGATCACCCAGATCCTGAATAGATATGTAAATAAAAGAAAAAGTATAATATTTCTGACTCTTGTAAAAAAAAACTGGATTCCCATCTGAACCGCAGTAGTAGCCCTGTAGCAGACTAGTACCTAAGGTCATTAGTGGTGTGTAGTGTTTTCAAAGCTTATTAACATGATATTACTGCTGTATAGTGGTTTCGAACCTCTCTAGCAGGTCATTACTGCTGTGAAGTGATTTCGAAAGTTACTAACAGGTCATTACTACTGTGTAATATTCTATACATGAGACTGTACTATATGGGATTGCTTAATACATACGCTGGGGTGTAATGGCTAACGAGCATGGCTATCAGACCATGTTAACTGCATAGTGGCTTCATTTCACAATACGGGTCTCTGATTAAGTTTATAACAATATTACCATACTAGATCGTTAACTATTAGTCCAACCAAGTTACCCGCGTTCGTTTTTTCGAGCAGAAATATTTTTTGAATATTCATTTTCATGTTCCTCCCCGATATAAAAGATATCCGCAACACAAACTTCTTATCAATTTTTTCTGAACATGGGATAAAATTGGATTATCGGATTGTTGTATGTCAACAATGCTTCAGCCTTTATTTATTCCTTAGTCTTCGTTTCGCTTTTCTATAAAACAGGCTTCCTTCAGTGGTGTCTTTCCTGCGATTTCTAGTTTTATATACAGGGTGTCTAACACTAATACTGCAACAGACGGCCAAGAATTAGAGATTAGTTTTGGGAGATAATCTTTTTTATTATTATTTTCAGCAAGATGGAGCACCACTACACTATCATTTCGTTGTACGATCTTATCTGAAGGGAATCTTGCCAAACTGATGCATGGAAAAATAAGATTCTGTAGTTTATCCCCCCTCGATCAACGAACCTGGCCACTTAAAACTTTTTTTCGCGTAGGGATACATAAAATATAAAACCTACGCTACAAATCCTGCTACAATCACTGAAATGAAAGTTTCTATAAAGCAAAAAATGCAACGAAATACCTATCGAAATGTTAATGGCTGCTTGTGTTTTCACTAAGTCGAATTTTACGTATGTCGTGATCATAATGGACATGAATATTTAAAACATGCGATGACAAAATCTGAAGATGACGCATAAATTTTGTTCAAATATACATTATTTAAATTGGATATAATTGATTCTAGTTGACTGAATTATTTTTGAGGAAGGTTGAAAATGTCTATATATATATATATATATATATATATATATATATATATATATATATATATATATATATATATATATATATATATATATATATATATATATATATAAGATATCGCACATTGAGTGCTGGTGTTAATAAACATAAACGATACAGTATAAGTGCTACCGGTGAAGAATTATATGTATATATGAAATATATATATATATATGAATATATATATATATATGTGTGTGTGTGTCTTTTATTTAATTAGGCAGTCAAGGAATATTTAATTTTTTATTCAGTTTTTCCACCATCCTTTTCCGTTTTGTAAGTCTACTGTATTTAATCGTACATTTTTAAAAGAAAGGTTGCTCCCAATATATATATATATATATATATATATATATATATATATATATATATATATATATATATATATATATATATGTATATATATATATACATATATATGTATGTATGTATATACATATATACATATATATATATATGCATGTATATATATATGTTTGTGTGTAGGCTTCACTAATTTATTGCTGCATGTTTTATCTTCGCATTCCTGTTTTCCTTCTTTTCCTTTTCTACTTTCTTTCCTATCTTTCCTCCTCTATTTCTTCTTTTAAACCAAACTTTCTTCATTAATTTTATCTATTCTCTCATCACTTTCATCTCCACTTATTAATGTAAATCATCCTCTTTTGTTTTTTCTCTCATTATTTCTTTCTTTCTTCCTTTTCTCCTTCCTGTCTTCATCCCGCACCTTTTTTCACTTATTGTCACATTTCTATTAGGTTGGTGCAAAAATAATGACGCAATAATGTCGTTTTTTGACGTTAAAAAATACGTCAAAAAACGACATTATTACGTCATTATTTTTGCACCAACCTAATACTAATTTCTTATATCCAACCATCTTGAAAATCACATTTCCTTTCCTATTTTCTTATTACCATCATTCATTCATATTTTTCTTCTTTTCATATATATTTTCCTTTTCTTGAAACCTTTCTTTCCTTTCTTTCACAAATATATCTTTCACCTGCCTCACTACCCTTTTCTTGATTTATTCTAGAAACCCTTCTCATCTTTTTTCGCACATTCTTTGAATTCTTCCATTACATTTTCTGTTTTTACAACATTCCTTTCATATTTCCCACACAATTTTCGTTGTCACTCTCGTCCTGTTTTAATTTCATTATTTCTTTCTATTTCCTTTCATCTTTCTCCCTACTTTTCTACCAGATTTTCTTCCCAATTTTTTTTCCCAATCCTTTCTATTCGTTTTACTCATTTTTTTTCTTATCCCTTCCCTCCGTTCATTCTTCCCACTTTTCATTTAAATATCCTTCATAATTTTCTTGTATCCTTTCTTCACTTGTTTTTTCGATTTTCCTTTCCACGTTCTTTTCATCATTTCTTTCTAATTTTCTTACAAATAGTCCTTCCCATGTTTCTTCCGCTAATTCCTCCCTTATTTCTTTACAGCCATTCTTCACAATTTCCATCCATCCTTTCTTACAACTTTCCACTCATTCTTTCTATACAATATACTCCCAGATTTTCTCATCACTTTCCCTCCATTTAGTTTTTGGTTTTCTTTCTAATTGTTCTTCCCCATTATCCTTCCAGATGTTATTTCCATTTCCTGTCATCCTTTCCTCCCCTTTTCCCTCAATTACTTTTGGCTATTTCAATTCCAAATTTTATAGCACTTTCCCTCCGTCATTTCATTTTTTTCTCCAATCATGTCTTACATTTTTAAATCAATCAGACTTTCTTTTCAAATTTTCTTCCCATTTTCCCAATATCCCTGGTTCGATGACCAAGGTTAAGCGACGTCGAGGTCGGTTAGTACTTAGATTGAGGACGGCTTTGGAACATCAGGTACAGAAATCAACCTCCTACAATTCGAAATATGTTTCGCCTTTAAATAATCCATAAAGGGTTGATAAACCGTAAAAAAAAACAAATCTACCCCACCATCCTTTCTTTGTTATTTCCGTTCCTCTATTTTTCTCTTTCCCTTTTTCATCCCATTTTCCCTCCAGATTTTCTTCCTTCCATTTCCATCCTTTCTTCCGTTTTTCCTTGAACCCTTTTTCCTCTTTCCTCCATAGATTATTCCTACATTACATTCATTCTTTCTTCGTTATTTCTTTCCATTTGTACTTGTCAATTTTTTATCCATTTTTGGGAGTTTCATTTCTTTTGCCCACACCCCATTACAGTCATCCTTTTAACGATATTTTTCTAATCATTTCTTCTCAGTTTTCCCAAATGATATATTTTTCACTTACTCTCTATCCTATCGTCTGATCTTCCCATTTCCTTCCATCATTTACTTTATTCCCGCGCTTTGTTGCCTTCCATTCCTCTCATCCCACATTCGTTCGAAATATTCTTTCATCCCTTTTTTCCCATCTTTCTTCCTTCTTTTTTCACAACACATTCCTTCTTCTTTATTTTTCACTCCACATTTCGTCCTTTCTTTCCTTCGTTTTTTCGGACTTTATTTCCATTCTTTCTCTCCGTAGTTCTTACTCAGTTTCTTTTCTTGAATCCCTTTGCAAAACATTTACGGACTGTACAATGTCATTAACACGTCTGTTACTTTTCTCTTGCATTTTTTTTTTCAATTCTTTCGTTTTTCAATTATTATTATTATTATTATTATTATTATTATTATTATTATTATTATTATTATTATTATTATTGCTGCTGCTGCTGCTGCTGCTGTTGTTTTCTCTGATTTGCGTTCTTTACTCATTTCCTTCCGGCTCCCAACTAGAGACGTAATGTCATAAATCGCGTAATGACATTTTAACTGAATATTTTTTAACCACATTTTACATTGATAAAGTCTTTTGTAAGGTGTTAGCTGTACTTGTGAGAACAACTTTTTGTATTTCTTTAAGGCATGGACAAATGAAGAAATCCCTTAAATAAGTCTTAGAACCTATTCAAATCAAACCGAGGTTTCCAACCATAACTGAAATTACTGAGGTCTTCCTCATTATTTATTATTGTCATTATTATTGCTTTTATTATTATTACTATTATTATTATCAAGTATTAGGTTGGTGCAAAAATAATGACGTAATAATGTCGTTTTTTGACGTTAAAAAATACGTCAAAAAACGACATTATTACGTCATTATTTTTGCACCAACCTAATACTTACAAATCAGCCGTTATTTTTCTCTGCTTTGCATTCTATTCTTACGTATTCGATAATTCTATTCTCTTTCCAAAATTTTGTTTCCTACACGTTTTTATATCTTAAGATCCTATATATGGACAATTGTCCAGTGTTCTTTTACTTGTTTTCACTTTCTTTTCTTCTATCCTTCTCTCTCTTTCGTTCGTTCCCTTTTTTTCTTGTAACAGATTTTCTTTATAACTGCCATTACATTACTGAAATGTCAATATTTTTTGTCAGTTTTCCCACATAGAAAGTTAAATTATATACTATATATATATATATATATATATATATATATATATATATATATATATATATATATATATTCGAAGCTTATCTTAGTTCGACACAAAGCCAAATAATGCGCGGATAGAAAATATGCTGTAAAACTGCGTTGGACCAAATCTCCTGAGTATAGAGAGCATGTCAACTTTGAAAATCAGCTTTCGAAATACACAGGCTTTTGCATAGAATCGAACATTTACTACTTTTTTTCAAAGAAAATTTGACAGCTTCCTCAACTACAGAGGTGTAACAGATATTTTAAAAGCTTCCCAACATTAAATGTGAAAAAGGATAATTGTATCGTGTATAGATAGATTGGATACCTTGAAAATCAGTGTTCGGAATACTGTTCGAATATAATGACAGATGGACAACATCAGACACTAAACAAACCCAAAATTCGATTATATATATTTTTCGAAATTTGGAAATACCAATGCCTTGTATTGATATTTTAAATTTAAAAATTGCCGAAGCCACGACACGATTAAAGTGAAAACAAAAATCCTTTTTTTAAAATTGAATGTTGGTACATGTTACAAAAAACCGTTTCCATCCATGCTTATCCAGGATATTCTTCCATAAAAAAATGTTTTCCTATAAAAACAAAAATCGGAAGAGTTGATGCGCACTTTAATGCGTAGGGAACTAAAAAGTCTTCAGTTTAAAATTAGTTATTTGTTCAATATTGTAGGGACGGTGTCTAGCCTAAGATTATTTCCAAAAGTCAGAAAATTGAATCTTTTTTTTTTTTTCAGATAAAACACCAATTGATTCTATAGCGCACTGTCGTATATAAAGTTCAATGCGCTAACTGCCAAGTTTGTTATATTGGTGAGACCTCTTTACACGAACAGGCAATTGAACATGTGGCGTTGAAAAAAGTGGTCAGTTTTCAAACATTTATCAAATAACAATCGGTAGAAACAAAAATAATTTTTTTTTCTCGATACACCATACAAAATGGCTAAAGAAAGTGTTTTCTATTTCTAAAAGGATGCCTTATTTAAATAAACGAGTTAAATTCTCTAAGACGGTCTTGGTCTTCTTCTTCTTCTTCTTCTTTTCTCTTCCACCTCCTTATTTCAAAGAATTTTGAATTACTTAATTATCTTCCCTTTCCTAAAACTGACTTGCAATGGCTGAAATCCGACCGCCACTTGTAGCTATGAAGGAAAATAGATTAGCAGCCCCAAAATTGCAATATGTTGTCTGTGTTATTGTCAGTGTTATTGTCAGTTTGAAATTTATAAGGTAAGACGTGTTTGCACGTATCATGACTTTGAAATAGAACGTTCTAAATATGTTTAAAGGTATTTTCACACACGAGCTCACAGAATAAAAAAAAAGATTTTCGAAAGAGATTACTATTTTGGGATTTTTAGTCTCTTTTCTTTAATAACAACCAGCGATAGGCGAAAGGTACTCAGCTATCGCCTCTAATTTTGATGCTATTTTATATGTTTACACATTTAACTCGAGACCAGGAAAATCTTACTAAAAAGCATAATAGATTATATATCATTTTTCTGTTCTATGCAATAGAATATTCTTACAGGCATACACATACAGGCACAACCAACATCTCTCTCTCTCTCTCTCTCTCTCTCTCTCTCTCTCTTATACGTGTTCCATTGCATGTGACGGATAAGGAAGAACTTATAACATTTTTTATTGAGTTTTTCTAATGTTCTTACAATTTTTCTTTTATGGAGACTAAGATATTGTAGAAGCAGTCAATACTTATTCTTGTCGTAAGCGCTTCCGGACAATTTATTAGCCATTTTCAAGAAGTTCGCCGAAAGCACAATAATCACTACGTTATATTTATGAGGAAAAGTGCTCAATATAACGTATAAAGCGTATACAAATATTAATATTCATATATATATATATACATATATATATATATATATATATATATATATATATATATAGAGAGAGAGAGAGAGAGAGAGAGAGAGAGGAGAGAGAGAATCAACAGAAGTAATAGTTTTATCATTTAGCTTATTGATGTTACCTTCAGCATCCCTAATCAAGAATTTCGTAAAGGGACCCTTGGAGAATTACTACGTCCACGTCTGAGGATATCAGCAATTGACTGGTTATACTTCTCGATTTTTCTTTTGTATGCACTTTTTATTGGTGCAATTGTTTTTCATGGTTTATATGTGCCTGCGTGTATATATATATATATATATATATATATATATATATATGTATGTGTGTGTGTGTGTGTGTAACTGAAATTTATAATATTTATACGTATTCTGCAATGTGATATTCATATATGGCCTGTGAAATTTAATGTAAACGGAAGGAAAAGAAATGTATTTTTGTTACTTGATGCTCTTTTATTTCTGAAAAAAAAAAAAAAACGTTATGCAAACAGCAAAACCTATTTGTGCTGCTTAGGGTAATGTTAATCTGCCTGGGACCACTGTTCCTAAGTTGTTTTATCAGTTCAGTAGTGGAAATTCTTATCTGGAATACGTTCCAACAGGCCTGCAAGTCATGGATGAAGACGAAACTGATGTGCTGATTAAAAATAACCCAGCCTACTCGACACGGGCCATGACAGAGATACGCTACATACCCGATGAGCTTTATAAGACGTTTCGAAAACATTTTTACATACATGAATCTTTACGCTGTTTGGATTCGTCAGAATTTAACTAGGCAGCATTTGCATGGTCCAGTCTCTTCTTAAACGAAACAAAAACGATCTGTTCTTGAAAAAAACGATCACAGGCGAAGAAAAATGAATTGTTTAGCACAATGCAATAGGAAAAACCACGTAAAAAAATTACAACACCATTAACCTCTCCAAGTTACAAAAAATGTCTTGCTGTATATCTGGTGGAGTAGGAACTGGAATTATGCATAAGGATCTTCTTCCGGAAAAAATCTCCGTTCTATTCATATTGGATGGAGGGATGACGAAGAGAAGGACTGATATCATTCTCAGGGGTAGTCTTGCGAAAATAAATTTCGACTGAAATACGAACTCGGTTTCCCGACTTCACGAGCAGCTATCCAAATCACCACCCGCTCAGTCACCGACGGCTTATGTTTAATAATGGATTATAAATATTGATGGATACGAGGGATGCATATTTACTGGGTCAGAAATGAATTATTAAATTGTATTTAAGTGCCATTCGTTGATCCGGCAAAACGGATAATTCAGTACAGTTCTGGAACCTGGGTTGCCAGAAAATCGGTGCTCCTAATATAATTGGAAAATATATTTATGTATTCAGTCTTTAAAACCGGCGTTAACTAGTTTGGATATAATTTTAGCCTGGAAAGGATTAATCATAAGAAAAAGAACAAAAAAAAAAAACTCCATTTTTCAATGTCGTACCAGTTTTCGAAATTTATTTGCATTATTTCTCTTTCATCACAACTTAAAACCGAGTAGTCAAAATTAATTCGCAATATTTTTAATAAAACGTATCGATTTTTCCAAACATTTTCTGGGTCGTAAAATATCATGTTTCTTTCAGTGAAATATTTCTTTCGAAGTTTGGAATTATCAATCGTTATTATATCGTGGAAAATTTAATGCGCTGACAACAGCCTTTCTTAACTTTCAAGCGCAGTTCGATTAGAAGTCGAGAGCGACGCTGTATTTTGATAACACAGGCTCAAACCTCTGTTGAAAAACTCATTCTATAAATTGCGTTTTATATATTATGCAAAGAAAAGAGAACAGGTAGCGGATATGTAAAAGAAGCAGATATCAATAATCAATATTAAATCATTGAAAATGTAGCATTGTTTTGAAGGTACAAAACACTCCACCGAAATGAATTCCAGAGCTTAACATGTAAGAAAAATAAGTCTACTTTTATGAGCAACTTTCTACTAACCATTTACTGTTCGTCATCGCTGATTTGTTGTTACCCATGAAATTTTCAAATAGTTAAATTTACCAAAAAATCAATAGAAGAAGTGTTTTAATACAGGATGCAAATCCTCAAATTCAAATGCGCATTTTGCTTAGCTAAAGATGCATACAAAAGATAAGCACTAAGAAACAGAAACATTTCTTTTAGACCCACCACAGAGAACCCTCCCTGCCTCCCACCAGAATAGCTGTTGCCCAACTCCTCGAGAGCGCCTCGTTACGCCTGTTTGGTTTCAAATTGCCCCCTGACATGAGGTGGAATAAATACATTGAATCAATAGCTTTATCTACCGCAAAGAAAGTTGCCTCCCTGTGTCGTGGCCGAAAGTTTTTTCTCGTCTGAGTCCATCCTTCAAATCTATAAATAAACTATCCGTCCTTGCATGAAATATTGCTATCATATATGGTCTGGCGCCCCCGTCTGTACGTCTCGTGGTCCTCGACAAAATCCAGACACGAATATGCAATGCGATAGATCCTGATCTGGAATCTCATCTACAGTCGCTTTCTCACGGACGTGCAGTGGCTTCCCCCTCTACAAGTATTTCTGACAAGCTATTTGGTTGGTGCAAAAATAATGACGTAATAATGTTGTTTTTTGACGTATTTTTTAATGTCAAAAAACGACATTATTACGTCATTATTTTTGCACCAACCTAATACTTTCGCTGGTTCCCAGACTGCATGAATTTAAGCGAGCTACTAGCTTGATATCTCGGTCCCACCCTTTCACTGTCGAAATGGTTAAATGTAACCGACTCTTCTACTCAAAGAGCTTCTACTCTCGCAATTCTCGTCTGTGCAACTCCCTTCTTGCTTACTTGCTTCCCTGATAACTATAATCTTCAAACATCCAAGTGTAATGTTAATCTACATCTTCTGATACCTTGATCTTGTGCCCCTTGATCAGCTGTATGCAGTTAACAGTTTAGACATTTCTGACCGGGTTGGGTGCCATGCATAGCATCCATATTAGTGTCTTCATCTGACTAGGCTATTTCACATAATGACTCAAATTCTTCAGTTTGTGTTTTCGTTTTGTATTGCCTTATGTTGTTGGAGAAAAGTACTCCACGTGCTGTCAATTCTATATTCCAGTTCCTTATCTCCTATACTAAATATGTTATAACTGAATTATTTGAAGTGTTTAGCATTTATTAATTCCTCATTCTGAATTTTTAGGATGGTTTCAGTTTACGTGACGTTAGTGTTTTTATTCCAATTCCATATCATAGTTTCTGTTTTAGAAAGGTTAAACTAGAGTTCTACTTCTTGGACACTTGGTAGAGAATTTTAGTTCCCGTCCATAACTGATCGATATGTGACAAATGTTTTATTCGATATTATTTTTCCTTTAAATCCGTCCCAAACCAGAATTGATTTTAGGAGGCGAGCATTCCTTAAGACAGCTGATTTTGATTTTTTATTTTTGTTGTTGTTGCTGCGTCCGCTTTTGTGGTCTTTTACAATATTTTTCTTTCTTCATTAGGTTTTTCTTTTTCGTCTGTTCTTTTGTCATTCGCTTTTCTGTTCTCTTTTACATTGATTATTTAATTCTGATATGGCCACTGTATTTTTTGCATTTATCTGTATTATTTTTCAAAGATGCCTTTCGCTGAACAAAAAAAATTGATGACCTTAAAATATTTCATTTTAAAACGCAAGTAAATGTTGGACAATTTGATTGAATAACATTAGAAACACACTAACAATGACCAATTTTAATAGTCTTGAAATATATGGAATTATTCAAATATTTCGTCCTAGAATCATAGAAAATATAAGAAAAATCGTTTTTTTTTATCATGAACTTCACTTAAAAATATATAAAGGGTTAACTATGATGGCGATAGTAGCGATGAATGAGTGGTGTTATATCAATGACAAATGACAAATGAGGTGACAGGAAGTGAAGTTTATGAGTATAAGAAGGATAGATAACGACTGAACTTCGACCTGAAGTGGTCAAGATTGTAGCGTTGACGAAAACACCCACCAAAAATAGCAGTTCTTTAAAAAAAATCTTCCTCGATGGAACTTTCTCATTTTCGTTGAAATACGAAAGAAATGACGATTACTGAACTCCACTGCAGTAGCGTGGTGTGTCCTAGCTGCAAATGTCTAGACTGCATTAACTCAATAATCAAGCTCATCTGAACAATTGCTATGGAAACAGCGATAGGCTTGTAATATTCGTTCAGTGGGAAATAGGCTGTAGAGTGGAAAATAAAACTTCATGATAGGTTAGTCTTACAGAGAGTAAAATTTGTGCAGCAAAAGTCTCTGACACACTTTGTCAAAAACAATCGCTCTGGTTAGAAAACATCCATCGAGTGTTTCACTGATTCCGGGACTGAGGCTAGTTAAATCATCAGCAGTAGATCTAGAGGATCGAAATATATATTGTTTGTCGCCCAGAAAGTTGCCTTTGGTGCTCAACAACTATATTGTTGAGAATTATCTCAAACGACCTGTGTTAATAATTACAAGACTTTATTAAAAGACAATGGAATATCAAAAATATTTCACCTCAGGGTTGCAGGAAACATGAAATTCGAATTATATATCACAAGAAACTTATGCTAACAATGGCTGAGTTGTATCTATTTGTCGTAGAATTATATGGGGTAAAGTAAACGTGTCACAGAAATACAGATAATTAAGAAAGCTTGAAGAATATATTAACTAAAAGGATTTGTCAAAAACCGCAAAGATATTTATACTAACATTTTGTATGTCAGAAAAGCCATTTTGATTTCAGGATCGTAAAGCTGAAGTAGATGTCTGTATTTAAAAGACCAACACACATGGTTTATGGTGATTCGATAATTTCTGTCTTAATTTCTGGGATTTGTTTTCATTATTTACATTTACACTCAGACTAATGTCTTCATCTTTGTTGGTATAGCCAAAACATTTCGGCTGTTGTACCTTATGGCCTTCTTCAGTTGCTTGCTGAATTTCGAACGGAAGCCTTTAATCTATGGGGTAGATTGCTATCATTCTGAGGTCTATATCTAAGGATATCGCGTCTGTTCGCTTTTAGTATTGATCTCTTACTGCTCGCCATGTTTTCTCGGAGTGTAAGTCTGCACTACCTGGCCCAGGGATTGAACTCAAAATGCCATGTCCCTAAACTCAGAAACTAATGATTTAGTTCTTGTTCATAGAAATTCAGATAATAACCTTGCTGATTAAAATGTTGGTTCATGAATTTGGCGACATCGTAATTTTAAGTTCACTCTCGGGGTCGGCCAGTGCATACTGATGTTGTGATAACAAGAAGAACTATGACAATAGCCCTACTGTAAATTAATCTAAATACAGTGTAACCCGGATATAAGAGAGTTGTCGGGACCGGAGAAGAAGTCTCTTATATTCGGGTTTCTCTTATATCCGAGTTTGGTCTATTTTGTTTAGGTAAGTATGGCTCTAATTTGGGACCAGATAAAATCTATCTTATATCCGGGTTTCTCTTATATCAGGGTCTCTTATATCCGGGTTACACTGTACTGGTTGAGCAAGGTTTGTCAAAAATAAAGCCTGTCTGTTACAGCTTGGTTGGTCCTTACGAATATTACAGAACTCAATATATAAAATCACTCCATCGCGTCTCACTGCGTCTCAATAGGTTCCAGTTCGAGTGACTTGAGACACATGTAATCAACTAGACTATAAGCTATTTGTTATTTGTTATGGGCCTAGAATGACCGGTGTTTTTATGACAGCCTTTACTTAAACTGATATGTGAGAGTGAAAGGGAAATAAAATAAATAAATAAAAACTATCAGGATCAAATGCCACTCGGCCGGAAGGTAGGGATATCAAGCCATAGACTTATTTAGTAGGGATGCATTCAAGAATAGTATATTAGGTGGTACAATTATAACTTAAAGGCGCCTCTCGAAAGGAGGGACGTTTAGAACAAGAATAGATATGGCGGTAACGGAGTTCTCGCTAGCCGAAAGTAAGATCTGGTCTGCTAGTCTGTCTTCAGTAAAGATTGTAGTAGAAGCTTGCTTGGACCCAGTTTCATTGTCAGGTTTACGGCTCCAAAAAGGTAATAAAATAAGCCTGTTTATTGGAACCAACATACAGCATATCTTTCTCGAGGCAGCTGTATTGAAGATTTTTGTCCCTGTGTGATAATTCGCCTTCAGTTTCTTTGTCGAAAATATACTGGGTCTCTCTAAGCGGTGCAGACGGAAATCGAACTACGATGTGGAGCAAAAGATGACTAGTCGATTGTATTTTCACATACACATCATGCCTAATAAGATCCCATTTAAATAGTTTTCAAGTTATATCAAGGCCTTGAAACCGGTTCTGAATATGGCTGGATACGTTTTGCACATACGTCGTATATATATACCTCGTATATATACCTCGTATATATATACCTCGTATATATACGAGGTATATATACCTCGTATATATACCTCGTATATATGCTGTAACTATAAGTAATACTATATACGAATGTAATAAAAACGATATATTTTTGCAAGAGGGTATCGATGTGAAAAAGGATAAAACTCAGAGAAGTGGGTTTGATTTTTAATTAAAATATTCAGTGAATAAAATGTGAAATAAAAGAAAGACATCACCAAAAAAAAACTTCCTTGCTTGATAAATTCTCCGATGAGGAAAAAGCGTCAAAAGAAATTTAGAAAATAGAAGAATTAAATATTTGCTTCTAAAGAGAGTGCCAAAAATATTTCAAAATACAGGAGGTCAAAAAGGAAATAAATAGAAAAAGAAACCTAAGTAGAAAGTTAATTATCTATGTATTTTTATTCTCGATAGTTTCAAATTTGGATGAAAAGAAACTTGACATTTTTCTTCCATAATAAGCTGAAAATACTAAATTAGGAAACAGAAAATCACACACAAAGAAACTTACATAAAAAAAATGTCTACGGTATGAAAAACCCAAAATAAATTCAAATAAAGAAAAAATAATCACGAAAAGAAAAACGAAGTATGACAAAGAAAAACGTCGTACTGTTTAACGTGTTAGTCTGCAAAACCATTAGATTCCTCCATTAATAAGTTAAAGGCTACGTTATGACTGATAAATAATGGACCATTTCGTTTTGATTGCGAGAATGACAGTAGAAAAAATATATCAGAGAAGATGCTTGATTCCATCAAGAAAAATGAAGAGTACTTAAGATACGGGCATCTAGACATGGTTAGTAACCTTGCCTGGGTAGAACAGTTACGACTGAGTTATATGTTCGATCCTCACTGGGTGCCCCATTCTTTCAGCCTTGGACCACATCTAAGCTACGCTTAGGAAATCACCATAATAGATAGACAGATAGAGAGATAGAGAGATAGATAGAAATGAGGCGATATGTTTGTGCGTCAGTCAAATGGAAATCTTTGTCAATTTTAATCTTTTTATTTGTACCCTCTTACTTCTTTAATTGATGACCTGCATTCATACTTAAGATTCTTATTGCAGTATTTCGTTAAAGTTCTTAAGCTCAACCTGCCATTATCTCAGATAAACAATGGCTTTTGAGAATAGACGAAAGAAAAGACGTATGAGAGGCACTGTTTTCTTTTGGGGTTAAAAAGAAAGAAATGTCTATATAAGGGAATCACTGATGTTTAACGTATGCTTCAGTGAAACTGAAAAGCTGATGAGTTGTGAATATTTTCATTGATGTCCTTTTATTTCATTAAATAATGACATGCGCTCATACTTACGAATTTTTTGTTAAACTCAAATATATAACCTCTTCCCCGCCAATTATTTTCAAACGAATTTTTTTTTATTTGTTTGGGAAGACAAAGAAACTGAGACACCTTGAAGAATCTGAGCGGTAGCTAACACCAGACGTATGGGTTGACAATTACACTCGTTTCAAGCTCAGAAGGGCATAAAAAGAATCAAGATCGACGTACAAACACGTCTGTAGCTAAATTTTGGACGTTATGTTTTGGACGTGTTTATTCGTCCGTGTGTAAAAACTGTATATACACACCGATAAAGAGGTTAACGGAGCAATAGTTTGAAAGAGAAAAAGATATAACTAAATTCAGTCTCGTATGAGTCCGTATGAATAAGAGTGTTAAAGAGTAAGGTGTACAGTTTATGGGGATATGTGGGCAAGATAAAGGTTGACCCTAGACTTAAACAAGTTAAGAATGTAGTGATCGGGGAAGCATCCTCTTGGGAGTCGGTTCCACAAAATGGTTCGTAAATAGAAGGCTTTTGCTTGCATGAGAATGGATATTGATAATCCCTGTCTTTCGAGTACCCAGCGCTTTAAGGCGCGTGAGATGAGGCTCTCTAACTGCAAGTTCTCAGAAAAAAATGAAATAAAAAATATCTGTCTATATCTCTGAAATGAGGCATTACTTTCATTATTTACATTATTCGGACTGTTATTCTCATCTACCTTGCCATATTCACAACGTTTCGGCCTTCTTCAGACGATTAGGATTTCGAACCGTACCCTTTATTTCATCCACCGGTGTACATTGTTCCAGTTCCACGTGACATGGCTCTTTTGAAGATTGTCCTGATGCTATATGGACCACAGATCTTTTGTATTTTCTCCGATAATCTCTTCACATTCACTGAAGAAAGCCGGAGCGTACAACGGCCGAAACGTTGTGAATATGGCAATGATGATGAGGATAATAGTCCGAATAATTTAAATAATGTAAGAAATAAATAATTTTTTTTCCTTGTGCAACTCAGACAATTGTAGAAGACATTTCATCCTTTCTTCGACCTCTCTTGATCACCATTTGCAATCATTGGTTTGAATAAAGCGATGTTTTGCTAATAAAATCACACAAATGAGGTTCTATGTTTTTATGTCATATCAATAGACTAGTAGTCCATTAACAAGAAAAGCTCAGGAACTGCCAACAAAACATCTACATTATACTTGGTGGCGTGATTGTCCGCTTCATGACTAATCAATTGTAATACCAAATCAAAAAGAAACATTAAGTGATATTCGATTTGACCTTGTGTTTCCTACTATTAGCACGCTTTGATAAGTCTTTTCTCGTCATCATCATACATTTCTTTCGTTTTTGGCGGAAAAGGAGGTCTGGCAGAAACTTCACCAATTTTTCTAACCAAAGACTTCCTTTATTGTTTCAGACCCCAAAACAAAAACGACCATAATTTCGCACTCACAAAGCGCACATTTTAAAACCGATATTCTAATCATGTTATTAGCGATAACAAGCGTCTATCTTATTCTAACCTTTCAACTGCCCCGGCTTTCTGATGTTCATAATGTAACCCAGCCGACCTCCTTGCTCAAGAAATCTCCTTCCACACTTTTATCGACGAACCCAATTATTTTACTCGTCAACCAAGCGTACAAAAGCCACAAACAGATGCACACATACTTACGTATACGGGAGATATTGAGAAGAAATCAACTCAACCGAGAAGCCCTTCAAAAATAATTTTGGAAAGAGATTCTGATTGGGATCTCTTACATACGCAGATATAAACCCACACCGACATATCTATATGCGAGTGTACATTTACTCAATAGTATATACACCGATGTTTAGTAGGTTGAGTCATAAATAATTTCTGTTTTTGTTTATAAAGTTTATTCCTCAAAAAATAAAATAGATTTTCATACAGGATGTCAGTAAAATCTGGACACAGACAAAAAAAGCATATTTTGAAAAAATTAAATTTAAATTAAAAAAATTAAATTTAAATTAAATTTAAAAAGCATATTTTGAAAAAAATTAAATTTTCAACAACATTTTATTGTCTGTTTCGACTTCCTTCTAACATGAAATATTGTAATTATTTACATTGTTCGGACTAGTGTCCTAATCTTTATTGTAATATTCATTACGTTTCACCTGTTGAGACATCCGGCAGAGGCATGGCACGTGGAACCAGAACAATCTGCCCCCGGTGAACGACATAAACGGTTCGGTTCTAAATTCCAGTCACCTTAAGAAGACCGAAGCGTACAACGACCGAAACAATGTAAATAACATTTTATTGGAACATTGTAAATTAACATCTTCAATATGATTTTAGGTGCAAAGTTAGATGTACTTTTCAAGATTCATGTGAACTCAAGATTGCCGTCAATTTTAACACATTAACTCTTTATGCATTCAGTCAGGTAATGTTACATTCTGTGATTTTCATGAATGCAGCTTCCGCTTTTGCATACGCCAGAAAAAGAAGCCAATTCTTTTTTTCCTTTAAACAAAACCACGTTTAATTTGTGGAGGTTAAAAAATATACTCAATGATATTTCCTCTGTGTACAAACTTTAGGGACACCCTGTCTTTTATTCAGTAATGTATTCACCATTATTTACTGTGATTTGTGGCTTTTATTAGAGAACTTTGCGATCACTTTTCAGTAAAATCCAGCAGGTTTTGATGGGGAAATGTTTTCGACGAGCTTTTGAATCTAGTTTTCATTAGAGGATGTTTTCCCATCAAAGCGTTTTTCAGCGCTCAAAAAAGGTCATAATCGTTTGATGCTAGGCCCGATCAATATGGCGGGTGAAGTAGAACTAACAGATTTCCATTTTTTGCACTCTCATATTGAAAAGCGTCGGGCGCTTTTCGACCAAACGTTTATGGAAACGTTGTAGCTGATGGATAAATAAATGTGCATTTAGTCTTCCATTGCGCTTGAAGAAATCTAAATGACTAATGCCAGGACAATCACACCACAGCACACATAAAACTACCTTCTTTCCATGGAGGTCGGGCGAGATTTCTTGTCAATCCACTGTTTTTTTAATTGAATATTTTCGTTTGTAAGCCATTTTCCATTACCTGTTATGATGTATTTAAGGAACTCTTAGCGATTTTGTCGCATCCGTCATTAGAGTCGACTTATTAGAACGGATCTTATTCATGTCTGATCCTAATAGATGTAAACATATGAACTAATATAAGCGCAAAAACACAAGACATCTATACAAACAGATATAACATCTATAGAAGACATCGAAAGATCACTATAATAACTCTGATGTTTGGTCTGATTTTGAAGAGCGGATGTGGCCAAAAGAATTTCAACATTCTTCTTAAATGCACAGACATACACTCCCACATACACTCCTATACATACACTCCCACATACACTCCTATATACACTCCCACATACACTCCTATATACACTCCCACATACACTCCTATATACACTCCCACATACACTCCTAAATACACTCCCACATACACTCCTATATATACTCCCACATACACTCCTAAATACACTCCCACATACACTCCTATATATACTCCCACATACACTCCTATATATATACTCCCACATACACTCCTATATACACTCCCACATACACTCCTATATATATTCCCACATACACTCCTATATACACTCCCACATACACTCCTAAATACACTCCCACATACACTCCTATATATATACTCCCACATACACTCCTATATACACTCCCACATACACTCCTATATATACTCCCACATACACTCCTATATACAAATATACATTGATGTAAGACACTAACATGCTTATAGATCACCATGATTATATTTCGTTAAAAACGGTCGATTAGAGTATTTCTGGAAAATCATTTCTTTAAGCGAGCAGCCATAGTTACAGTACTGCATATCGCGAGCATTTTCTACTTCTTCTTCTTTTGAATCTTTTAATTCTTTTTCATGTTCTTCAAACTCTTTTGATTCCTTTACTCCTTCTTCTTTTGTTGCTTTTTCTCCTACATCTTCATTTGCTTCTTCTTCTTCTTCTACCTTTACTTCTTCTTTTCTTCTTCTTTTAACTCTTTTGCATCTTTTTTTTCCTTTTTCTTTTATTGCTTCTTCTTCTGCTTCTTTTCTTTCTTCTACTTCCCCTCTTCTCCTGCTTTTTGACCTTTATCTTCTTCTATTTCTTCTTTTGCTCCTTCTTTTATTTATTTTATTTCGTCTTCTAACTCATTTTTACTTCTTTTTTGCCTTCTTGTTCTTTTGTTTCTTCTTCGTGGTCGTCGTCGTTTCCTCTTCTTCTATGTACGATGTCCTTTCAAGTCGTTGACGATCATTGCTCTCCACATTTTCTTGTTCTTTGTAGCTCTTTATAAATTTTGTATTTTTATTTCTCATATAAACATTGTCCTTCCATCCATTTATCCAAGCTCGCTAGGTAGGTTATGCTTTGTTTTCCTATTTCCCCCTTGGCCTTCAATCTGTCCTATGAGTATCAAATTTCACAAGCCCTCTTTCCTCATTATGCCCGCTATAAATTTCAACTGTCTCTTCTTTATGTTAAGTTTCTGCTTTGTTTCCATTTTCTCTAAAACTCCGTCGTTGCTCATATGTTCGATCCCTGGTATTCTCAGCAACCTTCTGTAGAACTACATTTCTGTTGCTCCATCTATGTGGAGATTGTCTAGCATTCATTGCCATATAGGAGAACGGGTATCACGTAACAGTTCAGTAGTCTTTTCTTTGTTTCGAATGAAACTTTTCTGTTTTTTAATACTTTGCTTAAGTTTTTAGAAGGCATTTTTCGCTACCCCATTGTGGCTTCGAATTTCAGTGGCGGACATACCATCCTCTGCTAAAATACTTCCCAGATATTTAAATTGTTGTGCTTGTTTGATCTTTGTTTCTCCAATTTGTACTTGTCATATTTGGCTGTTTCTTTTGCTAACAACCGTCCGTTCTGCCATCTTACAATTGATGCTTAGTCCTTTCTTCTCACCTTCCTAGATTTTTTTTTCTGTGTATGCTATCAATACTGTGTTATCTGTATATTTTACGCTGTTAAGACTGTAACTGCGAATAATGAATCCTGTAAGCTTTTTAATTCACTAAGAATCACTGTATAGGGAATAAGTACGGTGAGAAGACGTATCCTAGTCTTGCATCCTTTTCTATTTTACTGAATTAATTTAATAATAAAGACACCAATCTAGTTTTTTATTGCCTTTGGCAGCGATGACTACCTTCAAATGTCTCTGGTAACAATCTATAAACTTCTTGCACTTCCCACCATTCCTTTGCGTTCAAATGTATGTCTTGGATCGTTATCTTACTGAAGAACACATGATCTTCGATTCAAACCTTGTTTTCTTATACTGCGTTATGCATTTTGCTTTTAAATCCATTGGTAATCATCAGATTTCATGGTCCCTATGATATCGTCAAGGCCTCCAATACCAGATTCAGAAAAGAAAACCCACGGCATTACGGATCCTTTTATCTTGCTTAAATTTTAATAAGGTTTTCTTATTCTTATAAGGTTCATTTCGCCAACTATGAATAGATTTGTTGGTGTGTATTGCCCAAAACCTCTTTTTTTGTTTTGTCTGTCCATAGGACATTTTCCTAGAAGGATTTTGGTTTTTCCAGGTACTCTTTGGCAACGTTCACTCCCTCCATTTTATGTCTTGTCCTCACCAATGGAGTTTTCCTTAGCCTTCTCGCGTAAACACATGATTGGTTTAGTGACCCTCGTATTGTCCGTGTTGAAACGATCAAACCAAACTCTAACACGTGGGGTTTCAGTCCTTTGGATGGTTTACGTGAATTTTTTTTATTTTATATTTTTATTTATTTATTTATTTATTTTTTGAAGACTTTTTTCATCGAGTTTCTTTTTACTCCTGTGTCCTGTGAGGCTTTTGACAGTTCCATGCATAGGAAAACTCTTAATAACAATGCTCACTGTTCAAATGGCTTTATAGACTTTAGAGGGGGTCTTCCGTTAAAACAGTGAAAGATAACAGGGAAATAACATTTTCGAAAACACTGAAAATATCATTCATTGGGTAAATTTCTATCATGTGGCCAACGGAAATTCTAGTTTCTTTTGTTTATCTCACGTAAGTCGAAATGGTTTTTGACCATTTTTTTCTTTTTTTAAGAATGCCTGTGTTGTAGCGATCTTTCAGTCTTTCTTTTTGTTCTTCCTATTGTTTGTTTTTTTTTAACTCAATGTTTCATCATTTGACGTTCTTTATCAACCATGAGTTATCAACAGACCAAAGCAGTTTCACTAGATTCGTTATGAGGGGAGATTATGTGCTGAAAGGTTATGGGTGCCAATAATTGCGACAACAATAATAATAATAATAATAATAATAATAATAATAATAATGATAATAATAATAATAATAATAATAATAATAATAATAATAATAATAATAATAATGCAAAAGATTCAGAAGACCAGAATTACTGGATGAGAAAAACTTTTTCCCGACAACCGACGTTTCTACAGAAACGTGTGTTGTTTATAATTGTATGTATTCTTATTTTATGCATAAATTGAAGACAAACGCAGAGACGAAATATTGCTATTGTATTTTTTTCTTTTCTACTTCTTTTCTGGAAATTGCCCTCTTCTAGAAGTTTCGTAAAATGTTGGAAGAGTTACATCAATCATTTTGTTTAATAATAATAATAATAATAATAATAATAATAATAATAATACTGAGTTAACAATTTACTATATATATGGTAAATTGTTACTTTTCATTATTCTATGCATTAATAAACACACACATACACTTTATATATAGTAGACTCTCTTGTCACAGACAACAAATAAGGGCCCAACAAAATAAAGAGCAGATCAATTTCTATGGACACACATGCGTCTCCTGAGGCTTGCAGGTGTTTTTCAAACTTTTAGAAAGATGGAACATGTGATTGATCCATGTTCTCGCGTGGTTGAGGATTAATTTCCACAGGTTTGTGTGAGTGACCACAAGGCTTGCTATGCTAAGTGCAACAAAGTCACAATGATAGGTAAGGCGATCATTGAGAGGAACAGCATATTGCAAACTTGCCTTAATATTTACACACTCTTGATCCCGATGTTCAAGTCACCCTCGCTCAAGCCATTGTATAAATGAGAAGCAAGACTAGCAGTAATTCGTTCGATCTGACGCTTTGTTTTCCCAAGAATAAAAAGGGATGCTGAATCGCTTCAGATGAGTATCTTTGAAACGCAATGTACCTGCTTTATAAGAAGCTGACCAAAGATTTTTTTTTTGGAAGTCTGTTATCGCTCATACTGGAAAGATATCCTGCCCACCTGAATTGGATTTTCATTAGGATCTAATGCGATCACTTCATTTTCTACTGTAGATGGTACGTGGGAAACTCCGGTGCATGTCATCCAGTTGATTTCTGCGTCGTCGGTACAGAGTGCAAGATTCTGCGCCATAGAGTAGGTATGCCACTAATACTGATTTGTCCACATCAATTTTCACCTTTAACGTAACATCACAAGAATTATAAAAGAATGTGTTAAAGATTACCGAAGGCAGAACTATCCCTTCGAATCCTGCACTCAATTCATGTGTCCGTTTTAGCATCGTTCAATACAACAGAGCCAATATAGATAAAAGAGGAAACAGTTTTTCAAGACTTCCCATAAACAGCTGCGGGGTGGTTACAGATACGCTGATGGAAAAGTTCTGTTTTTTTATTCTGATGATCAGATTAAAAGCTTTAGATGCACGAGAGTATTTGTTAACGATTCATTGCATATCCTCAAGGGTGCCAAGAGAAAGTTACGAAAACTTTGCGCAATCGTCTTAATTCTTGCATGAAATGTTGTTGGTTGAACAACCCTCGAATGTCTTAAACTCAAATTTCACGCCTTCTTTAAGAGAAAACATTCAAAGCAAATAAGAGAGGTTCAAGAATATAACCTTGTTTTGTTCCATTAGAGACAATGGATGGGTCGGACACCTCTACACCAGATCCAACTGAGTCCCTCATCATCTGATGGAAAGTCATGATGGCACTGATCATCCTTTCAGAAACACCCAGCTTCCTAAGTACCACCCAAAAACGTCCCTTGAAATTGTATCGAAGTCCTTAGTGAAATCAACGAAAGTAACAAATAAATATTTGCGCTTTCTCTTGTAGTTGCTTCAAATTGAAAGTCACGTCCACAGTGTGTCTACCAGACCGAAAGCCGTAGTGATATTCAGACAAGACTGTATGGGCCAGAGAAGAGTTGACTATGTTTAGGATTATCAAACCAAGAATTTCCCCAGCAATACACAGGTACATCTATGGTTGTCACATTCGCAGACTTTGTGTTTATAGAGATTGACAATTGAATCGTCTTCAAAATCTTGAATTTCAAATTAAATAAAAAAGATTTCAAAATTCATGAACCAGG
>OZ010583.1:76084676-76142176 GCA_963932145.1 Acanthosepion lycidas | reverse complement strand
AGCGACGGAAAGTAAGTTTAAACATTTTTTTTATAGGAAAAGCTTTATTAATTGTAAAGAACTTAAAAATAGATGCACGCCTGATGATTGCCGATTATTGCTGAATAGCTTTTGCAGGAAGAACTGAACTGTGTAATTACTGCTTTTCGCAATACACTAAATCTATAAGTAAATAACTTTAAAGAAATTCACCGCATGCTATTTGAGCGGTGTCATGAAATTAGCCACAATTTTGTAAACTTGTATAGTATTGTCTCGTTTTTATTATTAGAATATTGCAAAAGTTCTTACCCGGTTAAAAGAAAAAATGACATACTCAGAAAAGACATAGTAGCCATTGTTTTAAACAACCGTCCGCCATTGTTCATGTCTTTGTTGAAAAACAGCTGTTTTCCACTGATTGTACAGAATCAAATATTTTGCCATTTCAATCCGAAAGTGGCAAGTCAGGAGAATAAGATGGATGCTGGAGGATTTTCCATTTCAACTTCTGCAAGGTCTGTTATGCAACATGCTGTCTTGCGTTTTCGTGGTATAAAATGACACTTTATTTACATTATTCGGACTATTGTCCTCATCTTTGTCGCCATATTTATCACAACGTTGTACGCTCCGGTCTTCTTCAGGTGGTTGAATTTCGAACTGAACCCTTTATTTCGCTCACTGGGGTAAACTGTTCTAGTCCACTGGGGTAGACTGTTCTGGTTCCACGTGCCATGTGGATGTCAGTTATCAGTTATCTCCTGCTAATTTCCCACTGAAAGTTCTCCACTGCCTTAACCGAGTATTGAACTCACACTCTTTGGGTCTGTCACTGGATCTAACCAACGCCTTTATCCACTGTGCCATGTGTCGTTGAGGACATCTGGGTATGAATTTGATAACAAAGATGAGGACAATAGTCCGAATAATGTAAATAATTAATATAATACCTCATCTCAAATATATAGACATAAAATGACACCTTTTCGATTTACCAAAATTGGCCATTTTTCTTTCAACTCGTTAATCTTCTACAAAATGACATCTTTTCGATTTGACAAAACAGTTTTTATCACTTTAAGAATCCACCGGGCGTTTACTTAAATATAAGTATCCACTAAATATAACGTTTAAAGTGATAAAAATCCATTACTTTTTTAGAAAATGCTTTGTTTAAGTTTGGATACGAAAGTGAACAGATCTGAAAATTTTGAGTGTCTATGACGAGAAGAATTTCGCTTAAAGGCACTATAAAACCTTGGCTGATCGCTAAGAGTTCTTCGTAGCTGGGTCGGTTAAAGCACGTCTAGCGATTGTTTCCTCCTGCTCGAATTCTGCTGGATAGTGCATCTTTTTTTTATCAGATTTCTCGAATGTTCGAGCCGGTCGACGAAAATAAATAAATATATGGTTTAATAAATAAACAGTGCGTCTACTCAAATATGAATTTAAAGTGATAAAAACGCATATAATGTAACATATTTCAGAGAAAGGCAATACTTTAAACTTACCAAATTAGATAACAAACCCACCAAAATTGAAATAAATAAACAAATAAATTAATTAACAATTAAGTAAATAAATAATTAACAAATTACGAATGTACACATAACCACGACTAGGTAAATTGAATAATAATCAACAACATATAATGGATAAATGCAAAATAAACTACAGTAATCAATCTCTAATAATCAATAATGAGTTAAATGTTAACAACCAATAGTAGACAAGAGCAACAGACAACCGTAATAAGATACAATTATTTCTACTTAATAGTTTTCAGAATAATTTGAAATATAACAGTGGCCGCCTATCCAATAACCGTTAGGATAATGCAATAAATCGGAAATACCCGACCTTCCTACACATAATGGCTTATTGAACAGTATATATAAATAGTCGTGCCATCACACATAACAAAAAATTGCGTTCAAGTGTCCGCCGCTTACACACATATATATATATATATATATATATATATATATATATATATATATATATATATATATATATATATATATATACATTGCACGGTACTAGATAGATAGATAGATAGATAGATAGATAGATAGATAGATAGATAGATAGATATAGTACCGTGCAATGTACTTAGGCAATTTAAAACTATTGTAAATATAATTGCCATCATAATGTTTTTATTGTGCTGACAACAGATAAAACTTTGGACATTGGAGTCATTTTAGAACTATCATATTTTTAGTAAGCGTGCTAAATGAAGACACGAGACGATACACCATAATAGCCGTGCAAAATTATTCGGCCGCCTGACCTTTTTGCTTTCTCTTTTGTGTTCCCCGCCTAAAAGACAAAAAAAAACAACACATTTTTCTACATTATCACTTCGAATTCATACATTATTTTCATTATTGGAAATCATGCTGAATATTTCCACAGAAATCAGAATGATGATTGTTAAGATGTTCAAGACTATGAACAAGCCAGCAATCGTTGAGGAACTTGGAATTTCAAGAATCAACATTTCAGAAATTCTCTCGGAGTTTCAAAAGACTGGATGTGTTTTGAATCGACCAAACTATGGTCGATTTACTAAAGCTGCACCATGGGATAATACAGAGACTGATCAGTTCAGTGAAAGAAAACCGATCGACAAGTGATGAATGAATGCAACTTGTTCCATTTGGTGTCAGTAGATAAACACTAAATGCATTCTTTACGAACATAAGACTGGAGGGATTCCTTTCAACGAAGAAAATTAGCTTTAAAACAAAAAGCATTTGAAAGTAACATTAAGTTGGTGAAAGTGGCATGAATTGTGGGATCGCATTCAGGCAATTTTATGTTGTCGACCCGAAAGAGAAATGACCGACGCTGCCCAACAAAACAATGACCTGTTGTGGGTAAGAGTATGGTGCTTTAAGACCACTAAATAGGAATGGTTTAAGATAATCATTTAAAACTGACGATTGCTTTAACAGTAACATATATATTCTGTTGCTGAAGGAAAACTTGAGACCAGACTTGGATGAAAGCTAGGCTTTTATATTTACGGAGCCATATCACAAATTGAATGCGACACAGCAGATTAAACATTGATGAATATGCCATTGTATTGAACGATTGCCAGATGAGTGACCTGACGTAAGTCATAGATCAAATGTTGACAGAACTAATGAGTAGAATTCATCAAAGGAATCCACGCGATCTTGAGTTGTGGAAGCCCAACTACAGAGAATGGTATCTGATAATTATGAAGATGGTGAAGGATATGTACACGACACATATCAGGCGCATTGAAGCAATTGTTCAAGCTGCAGAAAGCTATACAAAATATTAACAATTCACATTATCTATATTTATATATAATTTTAATTGCAGACATTTTCTGTTTTAAAACACAAGATCTGACTTGGTTTATATGAAGTGAGCGAAATCTTTTACACGTCCATTTTTGCAGGGTTGTCTCATATTTACTACGCTCCATCAGAAAACTTGATAAATTAATATGATAAATAGGTATGTAAATGATTCCAATATGGCTAACTTTTCATCCGTAGAAATCACAAAATAATCCACTCGTAAGATGATAATTATTAGGAATTTGCAATAGTTCAAAATGGCCTAAGACTCCTGCACGGTACTATATATCGCTATATAATAAAAGCAAAAATGTCAGGTTACCCTCTGCATTTAATTAGTAAGTTTCTTGCATTCTTTGGTTTTAAGTAACTCCTATTAAGTTATGATGCAGAAACTGTTTGACACATTAGTTCATGGCGTTCAATTGGTTTTTAGAGAATTTATATTTTAGGTAACCCTCAAATATAAAATCCGATTAAATTAGATAAAACGAATTAAAATTTAAAGAAAATTTATTCAGTAATGTATTTCGTTGTTATTATCAATTATTTTTCATTATTATTAACTTATTTCCTTTGCTTTCCAGTGTATACTCATTTCTTATCGGTTCATTCGCTTAATGTCAGCAATTGTCCAATTAAGAACATTGAAACTGTATTCCACTACACTTACAGACAAGATGTTTATGTTATATTCTGTTCTGTGAATTCAACACGGTATTCAATACCAAACGCACACGTCTGTAGTATTCTTTTCTTTCTTTCTTTCTTTCTTTCTTTATTTCTTCTTCTTCTTCTCCTTCTATTATTATTAGGTTGGTGCAAAAATAATGACGTAATAATGTCGTTTTATGACGTATTTTTTAACGTCAAAAACGACATTATTACGTCATTATTTTTGCACCAACCTAATATTTATTTTTCTTCTTCTATTATTATTATTATTATTATTATTATTATTATTATTATTATTATTATTATTATTTCTTTTGATTTCTGGTATGTACTCATTTCTTTCCGGCTCCTGACGAAAGATCTAAGGTCAGAAATGGCATCATGGCATTTTCCAATGAGCAGTTTTAAAAAAAAATCATATATATTTTACATAAATAAAGCCTTTTGTAAGGTATCAGCTGCATTTGTGAGAACAATTTTTTGTATTTCTTTCTTGGGCTACCAGGAATTCCGTTAATGGGTCTATAGGAACTTTTTCCAGTCAGTCTGAGGGCTTCTAAAATTGGACTTGTTGATTTCCGCATGCAACACATTTTTGAGATTTCGATTTTAAAGTACTTGTATTTTAATAGTTTTTTGAAGATCTTCAAAGATATATTGCAGCTTACAGGGACTTCTATGTCAATAAGAAGGCGCATTTTACCTTTGCTGTCTCTAATCACGATTTCTAGGCGATTAGCTTTGATTGCTCTCTCTGTGTGCATTGTAAAGTTATTATTATTATTATTATTATTATTATTATTATTATTATTATTATTATTATTATTATTATTATTTTCTTGGCTTTCTGTTGTATACACATTTCCTTCTGGCTCCTAACCAGAGACCTAAGGTCAGAAATGACTTCATGACATTTTCCACTGATCATTTTTGTAAAAATAGCAAAAGAAAAACCCTAAGATCACGCTCATTTTACATAGATAAAGCTCTTCGTAAATTATGAGCTGTAATTGTGATTGAAAGATACATTACAATCTGAAGGGACTGTTATGTCAATAAGAAAGCGCATTCTCTTTTGGTGGTCTTTGATCACCATATCTGGGCCATTGATCACGATGTCTAGGCAATTAATCACGATACTGGGCTATTATTATTATTATTATTATTATTATTATTATTATTATTATTATTATTATAAAACCCTTCTGGAAGGAAGTAAATTATTTTTTTTGAAAAAGGCACGCAACTTTTAAGCTTGAGACGATTCTTCGAAATTTAAAAAAAATTTCTTTTATGTTTCTTTTCTTTTCTTTTGTTGTTCTTCGTATTTTGTTCCTTTATCATGACTCTTTGTCAATGTTTTGCCATCCATTCATACTAACAATATAAGTAGATTACTAGCTGTTCCCCCCCCCATCTCTCTCTCTCTCTCTCTCTCTCTCTCTCTCTCACACACACACACACACGTTTACGATGTCCTTTGGGTAGTTTTCTTTCCTCATTATTCATCCCAAAATGTTCAGCTGTCTCTCTTTCTAATTGAAAGTATCCAGTTTCATTGTATTGAAATTTAGCTCTCCTCTTTCTTGCAATCTTTTTTCTCTTAATACGTTACGAATACGAATTTCTGGAAGACATCTTTCGCTATCTTTAATCCCCTTTGATTAATATGCGATAGAACTATTTCAGTTGATCCTCTGTGCGTAATAAATTAGTACGGAAGCAATTTTTTATATGCAAACTTTGTATAAAAATGAAAATATTAATAAGTATAAATATAGTTGACGTTACTTAAAATCTAATTTCTATAACGATATAAAAAAAAAACTGTTTTTCATGACTATATACAATTATCCTTTTCGTTTCCATTTTCTTTAAAATTTCCCAATTTCTCACGTGTGCCGTCCATAATATTCCCAGCATCAATCTGTAGAACTTCATCTCTGTTGTCTCAAGTTTCCTCGTCAACTTTAATGAAATTGTCCAGCATTCAATGTCATACAGCAGAATTGTTCTGCCTTCATTTCGTTGTTTCTAATATTTTTCTTCGTTTCGTTTTGTAGGCAAATAGCATTATTCTATTGCACATTCGGATATCTGCATCACATTGTGCATCCTATGTTATTGTTGTAACCTGGGGAAGGTTATTAAAAAGAATAATTAAACAAAGGTTGGTAATGAACGATAATACTTAGGACAAGAACAACACATATAAGATTCGCCAGCGGCACGTAGAAGAAGTAATCAACTGCTAGAAGTGAGTCAAGTGAATTCCACAATCTCCAACTGCAGGATATCTACCAACCGCTCCACAGGGTCAGATGTGACACAAGGCCGAATTTAACATGGGGTATCCGAGCTCGTAGGCTCGGCCAAAAATTCCCCGTAGACCCTGTATAAAACGTGTTCGGGTAGCTGTTTCCCGAGACGAGAGTCTGCCCTTTGACATAGCCTTGTCTGTGGATTCTCTCTGACCGGAGACGAATCTCCGAATGCAGGCCAACATACAGCATTTATGTGAATGGGGACATAGCCATTATCGTCCGTAGGTATGCCGCAATAGTTATAATACCTCCAAGAGTGTTAAATCTCTATAATTGCTTGATTCTGACAACACTAATTTGTAGCTTGAATTTTGTGCTGTATATCTTGCTAACGACCGTAAATTCTGCCGAATTACGATTAATCCTTGCTTCTCGCTTTCTTTTACTGTCGTATATAGGAATTACCGTTCTTTTCTTTCTGTATCTGCCATCAACACGGTGTAATCTGCGTATCTAAGTTATTAGAATCCTGCCTGGACTTCTAGATTTCTGAAGGTCGCTAAATAAATCTGTTGATAAGGAGCCTCCTTTTCTTACACACTATTTTATTTTTGCGTAATTGAGTAATTCATTTACTATACGTTTACAGGCGTTTTCATCCGAGTAAATGATACATTCTAATATTAAAAAAAAAAAATCAAATTTTACTAGTAAGTCAAACAGACCTTGATGTCGTACCTAATATCTATCTATAAAATTAAAACTTTTGTATTTGTCCCTCAAAATTCCCTATCACTACATACATATTTTACGGGGATACATGTATTTGTTGTTTCTTACATTTTTAAAGCCTATCAATATCTATAGACAAAAGAGTAAAATAAAACGAAAGATATTTTAGTAGAATGAAAGACTACGTTTATATAAAACATAAGAATCGAAGAGAACAAAAGCAAAGCGGGCGAAATTACCGTCTGGATATCTTTGAATCGACGAGAAGAAAATTAAGTAAGATCGAATAAAAAAAAGGGCGGTGAAAACAATATAACAATAAAAATGTTGCAAGGATAAGACAATTGCAAACAATGAAAAGAGAGAACAAAGGGAGAGAATGAATGTTCAGTAATGAGAGAGAAAAACATAAAGAAATTGAATGGAAGACACTGAGTGAAAAGTAAGAGAAATAGAAGGATGCGTAAAAGTTAACATAGATACATAGGAACAGACTGAGATAGATAGATAGATAGATAGATAGATAGATAGATAGATAGATAGATAGATAGATAGATAGATATGAAAGTGACTGAGATAGATAGATAGATAGATAGATAGATAGATAGATAGATAGATAGATAGATATAAAAATGACTGAGATAGATAGATAGATAGATAGATAGATAGATAGATAGATAGATAGATAGATAGATAGATTGATTGATTGACTGATTGATTGTCCCTAGCAGAAACACGCCCCACTGCCTTTTCGCTTCATCTTCGGTGTGTTAATGTAAGCGAATAACACGAATCTTTTTAATGGAGTTTCTCCCACGCTCTGAACACGAACAGTGCCTTTTGGGAAGTTACATTGCCGTAACGAATCTCACGAGCGAATACGACCAACAGAGGAAAAGGAAATGATTCCTTGAAGCAATTAGGCGATCGAAATGCTGGCGTTGAGCGAGGAGAAGACAAAGAGGAAGAACAATCGGTAAAATTAGATTTAATTGAACAATGCAGCGGGAGCTGTTGGCTTATTTGGTAATCTTCAAGGAATGGGGTGAAGACTCTTGGTAATTAATGGAACATGACAAGAAGGATCGAACATAGATAGATAGATAGATAGATAGATAGATAGATAGATAGATAGGAAGAGGTGTGTGTGTGTGTGTGTGTGTTTGTGTGTGTGTGTGCGTATGTGTGTGAGCAGACTGAGGTAGATAGGTAGAAAAAGGGATAAATAGATTGTCATATAATGACTGTTACATATATATATATATATGTGAAAATATATAGAGAATAGGAAAGAACTCGTTAGTTAAATAATCCAAAGTTCTTTAGTGTTTTTGTTATTATTTTTAAAAAACAGTGCTCGATACAAAAGTAGAGCCTAAATATAATTATTTATTTAAAAATATGATTCCATCGCTACATGGAACAGAACTATTTTAATTCAATTTAATTCAAATAATTATATCGGCTCGGTTTTCGGCTCTTGTTTTGAAACATGAGAACTCTTATGTAGCGATGGAATCGTATTTTTAGTTAAATAATTATAGATTGTTATATATATATATATGACTGTGTGTGTGTGTGTGTGTGTGTGTGTGTGTGTGTGTGTAATTTCAAAGGTAATTTCGTGGACAATTCTTATTTTAAATAGACTGCTAACTTTTATTTATTAAACAGTGTGCATTACGTCTATCGGCCTGCTCTTTCGAGTAAAGAAAATGTGGCCTTCAGCAGAGATTTGGACTGCGTTCCATTTTGTAGGTCAAACAACCGTTTGGTCCGGCATACTTTATCATTCGGCCAAGATGGACTTCACAGTAAGCAAAGCTCTTTTTACCCTATTTAAGAAAATCCAATACCTTTCACTCAGATTATTTTTCTCCAGATCCAATATTTGCTCACTTTCGCATCCGATACCTAAACAAGGCAATTTACAAAGAATTAGTCGATTTATTAAATCCGCCATTTTCATTTCTTCAATCTTTATGAGATTGAAAACTTCTCATATGAAAAAGACGCCTCATTTTTAGTACTAAAAATGCAGGGTGGTTTCAAACATTTAGCAGTATATATATATATATATATATATATATATATATATATATATATATATATATATATATATATATATATTGCGGAGAAGGTTTCGTTCTGATGAGTTGAACATCTCGGTGCCCACGAAATACAAATTATAAACGAAGTGGATAATTAAAGTCTCCGTCCACTTATTATCTTCAATATATATATATATATATATATATATATATATATATATATATATATATATATATATATATAGGTCAGCGATTCAGTAATGAACAATGCATCGGAAAATAATTCATATTTATCGGTTTCTCACTCATTTAAACTGTATTTTACAGCTCTCTTTAAAACTTCTCTCAGTTAAATTTTAATCCCACCTTCACTTTTAGGCCTATCTGTTCTTATCTCGTCTGTTACCCCTCTCTAGAGTTTTCATTTACCATTCACATTCGTCCCCTACTCTCATTCATACATACACTCTCACTAAATTTTATTTTTTATTCCGGGAGTTATTTTTTTTATTTCTTTTTGAATTTGTAGGTCTGATGAATTGGATCGTATTTACGATTTCAATGTAATAAATTATAACCATGGAATATTAGTGTTTAAGCCATTTTCTTATATTCTTACTCTGTTCTGCATTTTGAGTTCTACCTGGATTCTATTCTCTTGGAAAGTTTTATATGTATATGGATGTATATGTCTGAATGTATATATATTTATATATTTTATATATATATATATATATAAACCACTAATATTATATATATACATATATATATATATATATATATATATATATATATATAAATATAGCAAGAACAATTCTCATACAATATAAGATATATATATATATATATATATATATATATATATATATATATATATATATATATATATATATATATCAAGAACAATACTGGTAAAAAATGTTTGACAATGTGTAAAAACCTTTCTTTTGACGCGTCCGATGAAGGGCTTAAGGGGGAAACGCGTCACCAGAAAACCTTTTACACTTTATGAAACATTTCTCTCCAACATATATGTTCTGGTCCAGGCACTGCTTTCAACGCTAAGCAATGGAATCGCAAGCATCACCAAACATTTCCTTTGGTATTTTCACTTTTATTCCCGTTCAATGGCTGCTGCTCTCACTTCGGCGACTTTTGCAGGTTTCATAGCGTAGTCTTTGTCTTTTTAGTATTCCAATAAAAACAAAAAGTCTAATGGTGTGAGTCCTGGTGAACCCTGAGGGCATTCTATGAAACCTCTTCGTTCAATCCATCTCTCATCAAGGTAGGATTTAACTCCACTCTTCGGTGTGGATCATCATCATTAATAACATCGACTAATCTCAGAATATAACCTTTTCCATTGACAGCGCTTCAAAATGCGTTGAAAAAACGATTTTGAAATACCTACCTCACGACTCGCTTGCTACATACATTTTCTTGGATTTTGGTGATAGGTTTTCAGTACTCTTTCTTGCTTTGTGGAGTTTGTCGATGTCTTTGGTCTTCCGGAATGAATCCCGTGGATGTTCTGGTAAGTTGTGTTAGAGGATCTGTTTGAAACTCCCACCTAAACTGTAAAGACAGATTTCAACTGCATTTTCTCACTTTCAATCTCATTTTAGAATGAATTTTCTTTGTTCAAACCTTAGTCTGACTTCCATAATTCATTCTAAACGGGTTAAACTGCAAAGAAAAAAATCATTTACGCTAACAGAAGTTAAATTGTGTATACATTTTTGGGATACCCTGTATATGTGATCAGATATAACAGACACACATACCAATCGATGTAAGAAGATGGGCTAAGTATGAAGGAATGATGCTAGATCTGTGAGGTTTATGAATTAATCTCAACTCTTCATATTAATAACTGCATTGTTTCTTTCCTGGTAAACTGTCACTTGTCTTTTATATTAACTCACACTTACATTCTCTCACTGTTACGTTTTCTTTCATTTTCTCATATATTTTATATTCTTTTCATTCTCTACCTTTTTTTTTACCGTTTTCATAATTACTCTCCTCTTTCAACCCTTCACTTTCTTCTGTTTTTTACTTTCGTTTTGCTCTTTCATTTAACTCTCTTTTTTGCCTATTTACTCTTTTCATTCTCTCTCTCTCACTCTTTCTCTCTCTCGCTCTTCGACATTCGTTCACTCTCATATTTCTCCCTTTTTCTCTCATTACCTATCTTTATCTCATATTCATACTCTTTATACTCATTATCTATTTCTCTGTCTCTCTTTATTTACTCTATAAATCTAAAGTTTCTTTCTCTTCCTTTTACATTGAACCTCTAATCTCTCATGCATCTTCATTTTAGGTTCCTTTCTTTCATTTCATCTCTCTTTGATTTCTCGAATTTTCTCTTCTTTCGCGCTTCTGTAATCTTTTTCAATCCATATCTCTTATCCTCTACCAAATTAACTGTTTCTATCCCCCACTCTCTCTCTCTCTCTCTCTCTCTCTATCTTTCTCTCTCTCTCTCTCTCTCTCTCTCGATCATTCTATTTGTCTCTCTTTATATTCTACAGTTATTTACCGTTTCTTTTTTTTTCCTCTTCTCTGTTTCCTTTTGAAGTCACCACATTTCCAATTTGCTTCTCAAGCTGTCGAGCTTCAAAATGTCCAAAATTAATAGCCTATCAAAAACTCAACAGGGCGGGTAAATCAGTAAATTTAGTTTTACAAAATTCTTTCCACCTTTTCTGAGTTTTCTTTAATGACATGAAATAAAATGTAACTGCCTACACTTAATCTGAATGGTTGTAAGAAAATGAGTTCCTTTCACAAACGAGATTACAGTCGATGACGTGAGAATTGCGCGAGATTTAATTTCTATCACTCTTGCTTTCAACGGAAAACTGAATGATCCTGCATTTTAAAACCAAATAGGAGTCTTATCTCCCCATTTTTTCTTAAATTCTAAGGATTACCTGTATTTGAATATATTGGTAGATTCTTCGAAAAGCGTTACTCATTTCGATTTAGTAATAGGAGACAATGAAATATTTCATTCGGAAAACATCAAAATCGAAATTACTTAATATCTGAGAAAAGAAGTCTAAAAATGCCGCAAAAAACAAATGACTTATTTTTTCTTCAAGTAAAGCTTTCAGATTTTGTAGTGTTTAGCATATCTGATGATAGGCCACTTGGAATAGATATCGGTATATATCGACATCTATATATATATATAAGTGGAGAGTGTTAGAATTATAATACAGCAATCTTAGAGAGGAAAATGATCCAGGTTCTAATCAGGCAAAGATAAATTTATTTCTTGAGGACATAAACAGCATTACTGACAACGTGAATGAGCTGACTATGAAGGGGTGATGATAGGGCTGTGAAATCTTGCATTCCTTCATTTCATCTCTTCTGATTAATAACTGCATTGATTCTTTCCAGGTAAACTAACCGAGTCTAAGAAGTAATTAGTAATGACTTCTCTTGAAAATGGACAAAATTTGGCATCGGAGTGTTATCAAGTACCTGAAGAAAAAGATCTTAGCTCACAAAGACATTCATTCTAACATGGTTTCTACATTAGGGGGTGACTCTCCAGCTTTATCAACAGTGCAAAAGTGGGAAACTAAATTTAACAGGGGAAGGGAGAGACTTGACGGCTACCTGGAACTGCCACCGCTGAACAAAATATTAATCGTTTTCACCACATGATAGGGGATAACATGCGATTGAGTATAGATCAAATGCCAATGTTATTACGTCAGAGAGTTAATAATATTCTGCACAATGAACTTGACGTAAGGAAGCTTTCTGCTCGGTGGGCACCACGGTATTCAGACACCTGATTAAGAGCTCAACAGGTTAACACATCACTGGAAAATCTGACATTGATTGAGACAAAAAGATAATGTTTGCAGTGGAAAAAACCCTCCTCACCTGTTTCAATGAAGGCTAAGATTGTTTCATCTGCAGGGAAGCTGATGGACTCGATTTTTTTTGGGGGGGTGGTGATACAAAAGGCATTGTGTTTATTAACTATCTTCAAAAGGCCCATACCATCAATGAAAAGTACTACGCCAAATTGCTGAGGCAAGTACGAAAGACTATCAAGACAAATCCCCAGGAAAACTGAGGAAAGCTGTCTTGATTCATCAGGACAATATTCCAGCGAACAAGACTTTGATTTCAATGGTTGCTGCGTGTGACTGTGTCTTTGAACTAGCTGATTATCTCCCTATTCTTCTGATTTGGTACCATCTGACTATAATCTGTTCCCCATCATGAAAAAAACACTTGGCTGGAAATCAGTATCGCAGTGATAATGACGTCATATCTACTATGGTTAACATTTTTCTAATAACAGGGTGAAGCCTTCTTCACCAATGGGATTCGAACACTGCAACACGGCAAGAGGACTATGTTGAAAAATAAACCCCATTTGCTCACATTCCATGTGAGTATCATGGTTAGCCTATGAACTTTTCAGTCGGTCCTTGTAAGTATACCACTGAGAGAAACACGGTATGATTTTACTAAGTGCATCTTTGATAGATTTTTTTTAAAAATGAATGAGATTTATTGTAATTATTTCTTTAAGAGTTTTTATTTTTAAACACAGGTTGTCTTTATATAATTGAATCTTTGATAAACTAAGCGCGGAAATGCACACAAAGAAAATTGCACTGTTCGTTACAAAACTTTTGTTTGAATGGCTAAATACACAGTGGGCAAAACACTCCCTCCCCTTGAACGGTTATTTTGCTTTGTTTTTCCCCCGATTGAACAATTTTCTGCACGTCATTTCCCATTAGTAAATTTCCACGGATTATGAATCAGTCTGATGCAATAGATGAATTACTAATTAATCAATTAATCACGAATTAATCAACTAGGATCATATCGATTCAACGTAATGCTTAATTATAATTTTTATGGACAATTCTGACGTGTATTTTTATTAATCAATCTTTTTGTTCGTTTTTTTACAACTTTAGCATTAGCTGCAGTGTTTCATTCGATCGATTCTCAATGGCCAATATGCGAACCATTGGACCAATTCAAACGTTTTTGATCGTTCTGTATAGTCTTATAATGGTAAATGAATAATGAAACATTAAATAATGCCAACGAACTAGAATCTTGAGTCATTTTTACTTCTTAGATGTAGATTTATTTCTCTTATCAATGTAACATATTCATGACATCAAATGTGGCTCCACCTGGTGTTTGGCAGCTTTAGGCGTTGTTCCGTAGTAGCTCGGCGTTAGTCTCCACAGTTGTCTTGAAGCTAATACACCAAAGTTGCATGCTCTATATTTCTTACTAAAATTCAAATCAGCTATCTTTTCACCAGGAGAATGGTTTTCTCGCAGTAATAATAAATAGCAGAACGTAGATGGTCTAAATTATCTATATTTACTGCTACCCACTAGGGAAATTTTACCGACTACTTGTTAGTGACGGAGAAGATTAAGTGAGTGAAACTTCCTTAGTATCTTCCAGATATATCATTCGCTATGAATTAAAACTTCTCGATAAAGAATTTGGAATGAAGGAATTTTTTTTTACCCAGAAATCTCGCTAATTGAAGATTCATCAATTCACGAGCTAATGAAACAGCGCGGCCAATTCCTGCTTCTTGTCTCTATCTTGTAGAACTTGTAACCTTGTCAAATATATCCTATTACAGAAATATTTCCAACAATCTGTGGTTTTACGGCCATATCATGTTAAAACACTCGTCATCCAAGTTAAGCAACGTCGAGTTTGAAGAGTACCGAGAAGGTTGACCGCTTGGAAATATCAGGTGCTATAAGCATCGATGTGCGGGTGTTGCAATGGATAATGGCTCGGAAATTAAAGAGCCGAATTCCAAATGCACTCGGTTTTGTCATATTCACTTACGCGCAAATACCATTGGGAAATGTATGAATCCACCTCTTCTATCCCAATCTATGGGTTAATTAGTCAGACTTGTAAAACATGTATCAGTAAATCGTTATTATCTTCAAAATAATTTCTACAATTTAGATTGTAAGAATTCTTTTCTTGTTTTAAATAACATTCTAAAGGTTGGTAAGCCATAAAAAACAAATGAATTGGCCAATAACCAAAAACCTGTGCGGTTATGTATTAGTTACATCTTCTTTTTTTTAATTTTTAGCTTTAAATTATTCTCCTTTATTTTACACTGACAATGTTACAGTAGGTCTTATTTTCTCCCGTTTTCTTGAAGCATAGAGATGGTTTAGATACTCCACAACTATTTTATAAGTAACATGGTTTGGTAACAAAGAATAAATAAATGATGATATTTGAATCGGCCTCGTTTATCCTTAAAATTTTATCTCGCCATGATAGATTAATTGATTAGGCTACGAAAAATCTAACAGCATAAGTCAATAAGATTAGCCATATATGTACATTCTTTCTTCTACGGTACCATGTTGTTGTTTTTTTATTTATATAGTATAATATATAAGCGTATTTAGTTTCTTGATTTTCTTAGATGAAGCATTATTATTAATTTTTGACTAGTTTCTCTAGTCATTTATACCAGGAGTTCTAATTACATATATTATGGTGGAAAATCAACATGGCTACATGCGTTTCTAAAGACCCCAAATATACGTTAAAGACTTATATGAGGTTGGTGCAAAAATAATGACGTAATAATGTCATTTTTGACGTATTTTTTAACGTCAAAAAACGACATTATTACGTCATTATTTTTGCACCAACCTAATACATAATGATATCACGTACACACAAATTCCTATATATATATATGTATATATGTTTATGTGTGTGTATGTATATATATATATATATATATATATATATATATATATATATATATATATATATATATGTGTGTGTGTGTGTGTGTGTGTGTGTGTGTGTGCTTCATTAAAGTGTTTTTTTTTTTTAACATAAAGTGCGGGAAAATTGTCCAAATGGTTTGCATATCTGAACGCTTTCGGCTATTCTTTCAGCCATTATCGGGGGTGATATTTTATTTTATTTTTTTATTTTTAAGAACTCTGGATTGGCAGTTTTTATTTTTAACTGACTGTATCAGTGAAAATAAAAATAATAGAGGTAGAGCAGTGGGAAGCTTGGCACGTTTCATCTGTGAGAAAAGGAATGTGCGATGGAAAATAATTTGTCACCCATAAGGACGCGGAGATACTTTTGGACTATGTCGACGCTGGAAAGTTAGCTGGGCAGTAGTACTCCGATTTCGACCTGACCTTGCTGTTGTAAAGGTAGATAATAGCAGGAGTCAGGTACTTACTGGAGTAGTGCAGAGAACAGACCATTCTTACCCTACCTTTAGCAATGGATCATATGTACGAGTTCCACTTGAGCTCTGTTTAGAGTTTAAGGCATAAAAAGGAATCAAAGCACGGGCCTTACTGAGGGAATATCCAGTCATCGTGAATGGTAATAGTACAGGATCTGATCGATGAAGATGAAAGTAACTAGTCTAGTTTTCAAGCCACTGAATGCAACCAACCAGTTTTCCTCCAAATAAGATGTTAGAACTCGGTCGGAGTAGAGATCACTTGCCAGCCTCTAGCCTGGGGGTGTATCCATATAACGTTGTATCATCAGCATACACTATTCATAAATAGACAATTTATGTAAAGTAAAAAGAAGGTTGGTCCGAGAAGCGATCCCAGGGTTACGACTGCGTTGATTGCTAAGGCCTGGGAGCCGAGGGGGACTGGACGTTAGCAACTACTTTCAGGGACCTTTTTATATCTGAAAAGACACTTCCAAGATTCCATACTAAGAAAGTCTGTGCAGCAATCCTTTGTGCCACACCTTGTCAAATGCCTTTGAAATATCTCGCCATTGATATGCATTTGATAAGTGATGCTGTGAGTAATGATAGTTAGGACATCTGCATCGATCAGTCCGATCGAAACCCATTCTGCTTGTCGCTTTAAGAGGTTGTTCCTATTTAGGGATCAACAACCTTCTTGTTGTTTATAGCCTCAAAAAGCTTACTCATAATACTGAGGACATTGATGGGTCTATACTGATAGGGGATGAGTGGTTACATTCGTTTATGAAAATCGAGCATACACGAAGCATTCCACTGACTTGGAAGGATTTCTCCTTTAGGCAGAGGCTAAATAATTTCACTAAGACTAGGGATATTTCCGGGTTGATATTTTTAAGAATAACCACTGGGATTTTTTCTGGGTCAGTGGCTTTCTTAGGATCAATACTTTTGTTAAATCTTGAGTTAAAGGCAAAGTCTGAGACTAAGATTTGCTTTATCTAATGAAGAAGATATGTCCCAGGTCCGTATATAATATTAGACACAGACGCTTTGCCTCTGTGCAGAATTTGGTTGGCGCCCTTCCAGAACACTTAGGATCCAATTTGTTTGTTTTCAATCTGAGAATGGACAAATTGTGCTGTCTCTTCGTATTTTCTAGAAATTTCGTAATTTTTGTAGCGATTACGGGTAATTCTGAATGCAGAAAGTGTCCAAATACACTGCTCCTTGTGATAAATACTGAAGTAGTGGTAGAGGTGAGACTTATCCAGTCTGTTCGTTTTTTATGGATTTTTTAGTTGATAAAACTCTCAATTCCAGAAAGGATGCATTCGGAGAGGAGGCAACAGTTTCGGAGGCAATATGTTTGAAGAGTGTTGAGAGAGGGTTTTACCTGTACCTATAACGGCATTCACCCGGGGTGGGTTGAGCCGGTTCCAATATTGGAGTTTCAAGGGAATTTGGAATTCACAAGCGGTCCCCAACCCGCATGTATAACACATGAGATTTGATTATAGTGGTGGAGGTTTCATGCAGGACCATCCACACTTTTTGAAGGGCCGAATACAGAGGCCTGGTGGACTACGTGCCACAAGGTCCCCAAACGACCCTCCGCAGGTTTTGAATTCAGAGTTGTCCTTCTCCTAGACTAGTTGCCATCCAAGGCTATAGAACCCAGTCTATCATGCCATTTACCCATAAACTGAAGGGAGAAGAAGAGGATTCACACCTTTCCCAAGGGGATTAGCACGTCAGTGAATGTAATGGATTCGACTGGAATTTCAACTCGGCTCTCCGATTCCTCAATCCAAGCCGCTATCCATTATCTACCGTGCCTCCTCGAGGGAAGGGTCCACCATGTAGGATGTAAATCTGTCTCAGTCTACCTTCGTGTAGCGATAAATTGTTGTACGGAACGGCAAATCATGAGATGCCTTTGATTTGACATCAATTTAGACACTGACTAGAGAATGATTTGACGCGCTTAGTGGGGTTTGTTGGGTTAGTTTCCGCGAGGCATTTTTCAGTGCAGTATGTGAGGAAGCGGTCAAGGTTGTTTGCCTGATGTCCTGTAGCAGCAGAGAAGCGGGTGGGTTCTTCGATAATCTGAGTTGGGTCGTAGGCGATGGAGAAGTCTATGCAGTATCTGCGCTCTTCATCAGTTTGTTCGAGTTGACTAACCGCTGTTTGTCGGGAATATTGAAGTCACCACAGATATGAAAGCTAGCTGAGGGAAATTCAGTGAGGATGTTATCAATCTTCTCAGATATTCAGATCAAAATTACCGTCCCATTGTCCTAAGGAAAATACAGGGTGAAATATGAATGATCTTTCTTTTTTTTTTTTTTTGTTTGATAATTTTTGCCTTCAGTTCATCTTTGGTATTACAAGGATTTATGTTGGTCTTTCGCTAAATTGCGCCACACAATTTTTCCTCATTCAGTCAGTTAAATGCCATTTGTGATAAACGCTTAGGTGGTCATGTTTCTTTCGATCCATGACTGACTGAGTAGGCTGCCGTTTTTTTTTCTGCGGTAGACTGGTTGCTAACCAAGGCTATAGGATTCAGTCAATCCTGCTATTTAACTCATAGCTGGGAGATAAAGAGACGAATTCGAAGTCGGCTTTCGGATTTCTCATTCCGATCTACTATCCATTACGCCATACCGCACCGACATTAGGCCAGTGATTTATTGATATACCTACGTAGAGATATGCAAGCATCTGACGTCGAATTTTCGTTATGCACTCCTCTGTAAATGTCTTCTTCTTCTTCTTCTTCTTCTTCTTCTTCTTCTTCTTCTTCTTCGTCGTCGTCGTCTTCTTCTTCTCCTCCCACTCCTCCTTCTCCTCCTCCATCTTCTCTTCCTCCTCCTCCTTCTTCTCCTCCTCTTTCTTCTTCCCCTCTTTCTTATCGTCTTCTTCGTCGTCGTCGTCCTCCTCCTCCTTCTTCTTCTTGTCCCTTCAGGATGTGGGCGATCACAATTTCCTGTCCTTTGTAGCTGTTAGTAAATTTTCTATTTTCTCTATCTGTCCTAATCACACCCCCCACACATTTTACCTCATTCAGTCAGTTAAATGCCATTTGTGATACACGCTTAGGCGGTCATGTTTCTTTCGATCCATGACTGACTGAGTAGGCTGCCGTTTTTTTTCTGCGGTAGATTGGTTGCCAACCAAGGCTAATCCTGCTATTTAACTCATAGCTGGGAGATAAAGAGACGAATTTACTATTTACATCTATTTACATAAGCTCGTTAGATATATTATGCGCTGTTTTCCTCTGTCCCTCTTGGCTTCAATATATCCTGTAAGCGCCATATTTTCTAAGCTCTCTTTCTTCATTATATGCCCTAAAATTTCCAAAGATCTCTTTCTGATGTGATGTTTCAGTGTTCTTTATGTTTTCCTTTTCTCTACAATTTTGGCCCTGGTATTTTCAGAATCCTTCTGTAAAACCACATTTCTGTTGCTTCAAGTCTCTTCTTCATCTGTGAAATCATCCAGCATTCATGTAGGATGATTGATATTACGTAACAATTCAGTACTCTTTTCTTTGTTTCTAATGAAATTTGCCTGTTTCTTAATACTTTGCTTAGCTTTTGGAGATTTTCCAATGCGCCGTTAGTAAATCAAATACTTTTTTTCCATTATCTCGTGAGCTACTCAGAGTTTAACTCATTAAATATCTAATGATTTGAGGAGCGTAAAAAGTTTTACAAGCTTATGTAACTTGGTACTTACGTAGGGAGAAAGGTATTAGTATATTTCCTAGGGCAGTTTTATACCGATCAGGTTGGTTTTTTGGATTTTATATTTGGTTTACTTACTTTAATGATAAATAAACACATTGTTGCTTTCTATTCGCTGTTTCTATCGTAGTTATTTGAACAAAAACACCTGATCTGCTTGCTTTTCTATGAAGAAAAGAATTTAAATTGCATTTTAATTACCAACAAGGAATTATCTTCAGGCGGTGTGTTGAATCATGTCTCCGCCTTCGCAACATTCTGAGAAAATTAAATCTTGTACCTTACTTTTTTTTTTCTTTTTTTTTTTACTTTAACTCCCATTGAGTTTATTCATAGATAAGAAATTCCTGAAACGAGAAAAATAAATAAATATACTTTTTTTATTTTATCTGTTTGCTTCTTCTTTTTTTTTTTTTTTCGTGTTGTGCATGTGTTTGCTTTAAAGGTTTCTTCATGTTCCTTCAGGACGTGTGTAATCAAGACTCTCTACAACTTCCTAACCTTCGTGACCCTAAGTAATGTTTGTATCCATACCATCCATCTCCGTCCTTACACAGCCTCAATTTACAAAACCTTGTTAAATAGGTGACTGAATTTCTTCTCAGAATGGGTCCACAAAATTTTAAATGTCTCTTTCTGATACTAAGTACAAGTGCTCTTTCTGATCCCATTTTACCTTAAAAGCTCCTCTTTGCGTTCATTGCATTCTCAGCATCCTTCTGTGGAACCACATCTCTGTGTCTTCAAGTCTTGTCTTCACCTATGACGATAATGTCCAACAAATACTTAATCTAATTAAAAACAAATCAGTTTACAAAATAAAAGAATGCGAAAGAAACACTATGTTGTTGAATATCTAAATAAAATAACTATTTTAATATTAATTAATTGACATGAGATTTAAATTAACTTTATTATGTAACTTGACACAGATGATGCTAGAATATACTTGGCATTCAATTTCGCACCAGACAACCTCGGAATCAAGGTGATTCAGCGGTTTGATATGAAAGATGGCCTCCCATGCACCGAGAGCAGATTCGCGTTTCACCATATGTCAATGACTGTCGCAGCTACGTCTAGGAAATGCATGCGTTGGAAAAATAGTATGACAGATAGATACACACCCGAGAGGAACAAGAGACACACCCAGACATGAATGTAGGGTCTGCATTCCTTGAGAGCCTCGGAGATGCATGTTTACAGGCTGAAGGTAGATATTTCATCACATTTTCTTGTCTCTAATGATCGGAAATTGACGCGGAATGTTGCCATGGACTCGATGAAAAAGGAAGAACAAAAGAGACAACTATTATTATAGAGGTATATCGCTATTTCGTCAGATCTAATCTCGTATAAGCCAGCATGCAAGCCAAGTAATCACAACGGAGACCCGATGCTAACGTGGCATAATTGACCAGATTTCAGGATGCTGTTCGGTGAACATAAATTTAAACTGGCAATGCAACAAAACGTTCTATATTATCCAATCTGAAATTACAAATATCTTCCTTTTTTTAAGACTCGTAGTAGATGCTGACAAATAAAAGATTCCTGTTTACGATGGAGTTTTCTAAGTATTTTCTTTTTTCAATCGATTGTCTCAGTTCCAACTTTACGTTAATATCAAGGCAGGCGACCAGTTTTAGTTAGATTCTCTTTTCAAATTGTTGTCTTTTCTCCTAATGCAATGATTTTCTTCTCATCTCTGTTTTCGAGGCTGAAACATCACTACTACTACTACAGTACACCAGTAGTATCATATGACCCGACCAGACTGTGTTGGTTTTTCGTCACAGTATAAGACTGCCAAATAAAATGTCTGCTTCAATATATTCACGTATGGACAGCTTTCTAGTCAATGTTCATAAAAGGAACGTTTATTCGATGAGGCAAGGTACTGAACTGTTGCGTAATGTCGGTCCTCCTATATGGCAGTGAATGCCGGACAATATCCGCACAGATGAAGAAGGGATGTGATGCAACAGAAATGTGATTCTACAGAAGGATGCTGGGAATACTATTGACCGAACAGCTGAGCAACATTTTTAGAGAAATTCGAAGCAAAAGGAGTCTTATAGTTAACATCAGAAGACAGTGGGATTGGAAAATGTTATACTCACAGGACGGATTGGGGACAAGAGAGACAGAAAACACAACGTATAACCTACACAGGGAGCTTGAGTAAATGGATAGCAGAACAAGGTTTCGTAGAGAACTAAGAATGACAGGAAATTCTGGAGAAGACTTGATTGCCAACGTCCTGAAGGGGTAGAGCACTTAGAAGAAGACCTTTATCTCGCAGGATAAACGGATGCCTACTATTCACCCACAAAGGTTAGCGACAATAAATCTTTCATCAAAGGGTCGGGAGAAATTTCAAGGCTGAAGAGTCCTTATCACGAACACATAATATCAAGAGCTTAAAGTACTGGGTATTTTGAAAGAGAATCTCCGTTAATTTTGCAACAACTGAAGGCTTTTCGGAGAAACATTGTATCTCTATCTATAAAAGGCAGGACGTGTGTGTATGTGTGTGTGTGTGTGTGTGTAACGAACGCACGGTCGCAATTTTCGACGGATTTGCACCAAAATTTACATGCACATGCTCCAAGTTAGTGGAAAGGCCAAGACCGACTTTGCATTTCCCAACTCCCATCGATAGTGGAAATAATCGAGTTTTCATGCTTCTACGGCAGTTTTCATGTAGTTTGCAGCCATTTTGTACTGGCCAGAGTGAGCGCTTATAGCTGGCTGCCACGAATAGGTAGGAAGATTCTATTGGCCAGCGTCAGAGCCAACAGCTGACTGACACGAATGTTAACTAGCATGCTAACATGCAAAAAAATCGATAGCTGCATTCGTCACAAGTGGGAAAAATTTAAATATGAATGGCACTTTACTCCAATTGGCTCATTCGCTTGCTTAAACTCAACGTTGATTCTGATTCCGTAGAACTGGGTTGGGTGTGAAAAAGTATTTGTTGTTAACATTCTTTTTTCATTCGGTTTTTCCAGTTATGAGTCCTTTTTTAAAGCTGATCGTTTTGTGTTCATTTTGTTTAGTTCTTTTTTTGTAACAGATTTAATGTTTAGTATATAGCTTAGAAAAAAATCGCAGTGTGAGATGTAGCAACACCAGCACGGCAAAGGGCACTCCTTTAAAGGCAAGGAAGGACAAAAATATTTTAAGTCAAGTGATAGCGATTGCTGTATGAGTCGTACGATTTTTGAATCAAGCACGGGCAACGCCGGGCCATGCTGCTAGTTTTTTAAATAAATATTATTATATTGTTATTGTGAATTTTTCTAGCTTATATCATAATCTATTAGGTTAGTGCAAAAATAATGACGTGATAATGTCGTTTTTTGACGTATTTTTAACGTCAAAAAACGACATTATTACGTCATTATTTTTGCACCAACCTAATAAAAATGGTATTATATTCTATCTTATTCATTCTTCATAATTTTGTTACTAAAGCTATTGCTCCGTATTCCCATATTGCAGTCATATCTGATCTAGTGTTCCTGCTCTATATCTGGAGATACTCGACAAAATCCAGTGTAGGGTGTGTAATGTAATCTGTCCTGACTAGCCATTCCGACTTCGGTTACTTTCCCACTGTCATAACGTGGCTTCGCTCTGTCTTTTTTATAAATATTTTAATGGAAATTGTTCGAATGAACTCTCCACCTTGGTACCTCGAGTGCATAAATGTAGGCTTACAACTAAATTGACAATTAGGTCTCGCCATTTTACAGTTGAACTTGCTAGAAGTAACCGTAAGTTGTATTCTAATAAAACCTTTTCTCGTACTTCTCGCCTGTGGAACTTCCTTTCAATCTCTTGCTTCGCTGCCACTTAAGATCTTCAAAAATTTAACTGCAACATTAATCGCCATCTTCTGTCGCCATGAAACCTGTTTTTTTATTGTCGTTTATTTTTTTTTCATTAAAGATTTCCCATTCTCTTTCACTGCCAGGAACTGCTTGTGTCTTAGTGGCATTATCGACTGACTAGGGGTGAAATGATCAAAAAATGTTCATATTTTTTTTTTAATCACAGGTATATATATATATATATATATATATATATATATATATATATATATATATATATATAACTATATATTTATATATATATATATATATATATATAGTTATATATATATATACATAACTATATATAACTATATATAAATATATATATATATATATATATACACATATATATACACATGTGTGTGTGTCTGTTTGTGCGCGCACATGTGTGTATTCATGAGTGTGTAATAATTGAGACAGAAATAAAATATATCTGTAAAAAGACAATATGAATAAAGATAAATGAAAAAATTTATTTACCGAAGCGTTTCGTCCTCTGATGGACTTATCAAGGCAAATTATAAAGTTTGCCTTGATAAAGTCCACTAGAGGACGAAACATATCGATAAAGAAAAGTTTTCATTTCATTTTTCTTTACTCATATTCTCTTTTTACATATATATTTTATTTATATCTGATTTTTTTACCTATATATGAGTACCTGACCCACATCGGAACAAAGATCGCAATTTCTGTATTTTTCGACCCAAAATTAATGCTTCTTAGTCCAAACAGAATTTGATCATCGTAGTAGACATTGAACTTTCCCGCCAATAACTTATAATTTGCCTTTTTGTAGATGTGCTGAGCGGTAGTCTAGGCAAAATGACGTCTGATACGAAACATTGTTGTGTTATGAAATACCCCCATGTGGAATAAATGGCACGCGTTCAGACTCATCAACGTTGGTTGAATATTTATGGAGTTCAAACAAAGGGTTTCAGAAGAGTTTCGTGTCCGGTAATGCGTTTCAGCCGTGGCAAGAGAATTGTATATGCAAGACTAGTTTCCGTGTTTTGTAGTTAAAAACCATTTCTGTTAATGTGCTTTCTTCAGCTCATATATATATATATATATATATATATATATATATATATATATATATATATATATCAGGTTGGTGCAAAAGTAATGTCGTTTTCTCACATATGTTACTATGTGAGAAAACCTAATATATATATATATATATATATATATAGCTAGCGAGTTAGCGAGTTAGCTAGCTAGCTAGATAGATAGATAGATAGATAGATAGATAGATAGATAGATAGATAGATATGAAAGTGACTGAGATAGATAGATAGATATGAAAGTGACTGAGATAGATAGATAGATAGATAGATAGATAGATAGATAGATAGATAGATATGAAAGTGACTGAGATAGATAGATAGATAGATAGATAGATAGATAGATAGATATCCTATCCTATCCCATTCATGTCATTTTACAAGATAGCATATTCTAAAACAAAGAATACAATTTCTAGATTAATGCACGTGCCTTTTCGCTGTCCTTTGTTTAGCTATATTCTGTTGTAATTATTTATCTTGTAGGTGGTGAAAAAAAACAAAATCGGCATTTCGTTCTTCAGGAAAGGAGCCTGTTTGGCCGAATGGAAAATAACGAGAGAAAGAGAAAGAGAGAATAAATGCATTTTTAATATTAATTAACAAACGCACAATACGATGCCTAAGAAAACAATACTTGATATATTGAAAACCTCTTTCATTTCTGGCTATTCTTTTCTTGTGTGTCTATTTTCTTTTTTATTGTTATTGTTTCTTTTCTGTTTTCACTTTGTTCGTCCTTTCTACTTTTATTCTTTCTTTCGTTCGTTTTTACGCTTCTTCCTTTTCAAATCTTCTTCTTTTGTCATGGCGCTTTTGTGCATTGTACACGATTTCTTTCGATTCGATATTATTTCATTATCTTTATATCCATTTGTCGACCTCACTGATTAATCTTGAATCATTCTTTTGGCTTCCACAATATATTTGCTTCGGCTTCTTGCAAGTAATAACAGCAATCACTCTTCATGGGCAACTTGCCGTGGCGTACGGATTATAATTTCCTATCACAGAATCATACCACTCGGTACTGGGTTCAATCCCTACTAGCTATTCTACACTGGTGATTTTGCACCAGACTAAGCAAAGTACGCCTAGTGTCATGTAATCTTAAACGAGCTATATAACAAGATTCTTTGAATTCAATTTACTATTGAGTTACGTAACACTTGTGATTTTTTGGCAAGCCTTAAGTTAAAGGGGGTACGTAACCGTGTCATTAAAGCATTAACGTTCCTACGATGACACGGAGGTTCGAATCTCGCTATAGTATATTCCTGAAGGAGCTGGTTTCTTGATAATATCAGCCTGTGAAGACGTTCTCAAAGTGTGGAATCACTGGAAAATACTTTATACAATCTAGGGTAACCGGAATAATTTAGTACAGTTGCTGGAATCTTTCGATTGATCCGTTTTTACGGCATTTGCAGGTTATTTAAAGCCATAAAATATTTTTAGGTTATAAGAATTTTTTTGAGATAACGATTTAATGATACAACTTAGGGGAAAAGAGGTGGGTTCATACTTTTTTCTAGGGTATTTGAAGACACAACTTGGTACCTGGTATCCCCAAGCGGTCACACATCAGTGATTGTACAAAAACTATTGCTTCAATCTGATGAGGCTGAAAGTAGAATGTTTCGAAAGCTATAAGATATTGTATACCCATATCCTTGTGTTAAACTGTTGAGGGTTCCTCCCCTTTTTTACACAAATGGACTCACCCAGTATATACATATACTACTGCTACGTGAAGGCCCGAGAGAACGGAAACAGAGAAAGAGGGAGTGAAAGGTTGTAGGTAACCGGAAGAGTGAAGGTGAAGGTGAAGGTAACAGACAGACAGACAGACATAACGAACGTAGCGAGCAAGAGTCACAGTGAGCGAGCACGTAGACTCAGTAAGAAGTCATACAGCGATACTTCAATACCAAAGACTGTATATATATTTTGCTACTAACCCGTATTCCTGGAACTACTAACCTGCTTTACCAGTTTGTATTATTACGTTAATACATTATTTTCCTATATTCATTACGAGCATTTGTTATTTATTGGTACCGGATTTCATCCCGGAATCCACAACATAAACTATCCTAATTTTCGCAAACGCTTATAAGTTATTTGATGTTTATTAAGCTAAGAAAAGAAGCTTTTAAGATTCGAACGCCCTGCAGTATCTGTTGGCTTACTAGATTGTGCTACTGATAATAGCTACGAGGTCGACACCCAACGCCGCAACTTCAAATTTTCCCTGAAGACACATGCGCATGCGTCTTCTGAAGAAGTACCCTCCCACCCAAACCAGAAAAGCACCTGTTGTTAGTTAATCTCTCATTTTCACATCGACTATGTTAGTCTAATTTCGTCTTAAATTATAATATATCGGTGTAACGATTTGCATACTTGTCGCTCTCTCTCTCTCTTTATATATATATATATATATAAGTACCGCGCATATAATATATAAATAATAACATATATAATATATTACATATATATATATATATTCATATTTATATTTATACACACACACACACACACACACACACATATATATATATATATATATATATATATATATATATATGCACGTTTCATCGAATATGATAAACAAAGTGATTTGATTTATGTTTTTATATAATTTCTCAGGTGATCTTATAATTTGTTTTTCTTTTCGGTACATAAATTATATAAAAACTATCGAATTATTCTTTCTTTCCGAGCGCTTTCGGCTATACATTTAGCAGTTTTCAAGCTTGAAAAGTATAAATGCATAGCCGAAAGCACTCGGAAAAAAAGAACAATTCGACAGTTTTTATATAATTTGTCTACCGATTATAAGATCATATAACAAATTGTATAGAAAACTAAATCAAAGTACCTTGTCTCTCCAATTCAATGAAAATTGCATGAAAGAATTACTGCCTAAATATATATATATATATATATATATATATATATATATATATATATATATATATATTTGTGTGTGTGTAAACAGATATAACTAAAAGTATATATGTTAAAAGATAATATAAATAAAGAAAAAAGGAAAACTTATCTTAGACGATGGACGTTATTAACGCAAATATAAGAATTTTAGTTGGCAACTAGTATATATGCACAGAAGTAAAAAAAAAAAAAAAGAAAAAAGTTATCAGTTTTTCGGAATTTTAAAACTCAAAACGCTCATTAATATACTTCAATTTAATTGAAAGTCAAGATAAATTATGGAAGATGCTAAGTGATATTATTTAATGTCTAATAAATGCAGTATCGCTATTGTTGAATTTTTGCTTTATAATGTAATTACTGTTTATATCTATTTAATAGAGCATGTTGGTAACAAGTATTAAAAAAAATTAAATTCGTAGAGATTCCTTCACCGTTGCCACCACCACCGATCAGTCAGTTATGTGACATACGTGATACACGCTTAGGCGATCATGTATCTTTCGATACATGACTGACGAGGCAGATCTTTTTCCCCGCGGTAAGTTGGCATTTCTTTCTGCAGCAGACCAGTTGCTATCCAAGTCTATAGAACCCGGTGTGACCTGCTATTTACCCATAGCTGGGGGGTGGGGAGAAGTAGAGGTTTCATATATATATATATATATATATATATATATATATAAACGGGGGAGTTTGCATGTGTATATATGATACTCTCGGACTAAACCGGCACCACCACTCCAATTTTTTCCGAGTGCTATAGGATTTTAGCATAGGGCGGCGGAACTCTTCATGTGTCAACGGCCAGCTAATTAAGGATTGTGTCTCAATAAATCACCATGGGGAATGCAACGGGAAATCACTCCACTATCAACCCCAAGAAAATTTGAGGCTTTTAACAATCAAATTATGAAATATGACGACGTGAAGAGAATATTGGAATTAACTCCTCACCCAACAAGGATGGTCATGTACAACAGGTGTTACCTTATCGTCATCCAGCAGCAGTTAGCAAAAACGGCGTAAATGGGTTAATCTTCTTGGAATTGATCCCTCGTCTGATAGGGGAAGGTATGAGTGACAGGTGTCTTCGGACCGTCATCCAACGATTGTTCCCATGAAAGAAGAATAATTATAGGAACATTGAATATTAGAACACTAAATCAATGTGGCCAGTTAGAAAATATAAAGCAGAAAATTAACACGTTGAATGTTAATATTTTGGACGTATGCCAAACGAGGTGGGCAGACAATGGAGATTTTGTCAGTGACAAATACTGAATCTCATATACAGACGGAAAGAAAAATGAAAGAGGAGTAGGACTGATATTAGACGAAGAAATGTATTCTGGGATAGTGTCAAATATTTGAAAGAAGTCTTGTCATTAAATTGAAAGGAAAGCCTTTCAACATATCCTTCATTGTTGTAAATGTACCGACAGAATAAAGTACAGATAAAGAAAATTCGAAAAGTTTTACTGTACACTAGACAACGCCAAATCTGTATGCAAATCGCAAAAAATTACAATCGTCTCGGGAGACCTGAATGCCAAAGAAGGCAAAGAAAATGATGGGGAAATGGTTGAAAAATTCGAACTGGAAACTCATAATGAACACGGTGTAAAAAAGCTGGTGGTTTAGGGAGAATGATCATGTAAGTTGCCAACATCCGATTTCAATAACACACAAGACAGTATATGGACATGGAGAAGCCGAAGGGGGAAAACAAAAATCGATTATATTACTATCAATAAGAAATTCAATGATGCAATGTTATACTGCAAAACATACCCAAGTGCCAACTGCAGGTACAAACACCTTCCAGTTATATATGGATTTAGATTGAATCTAAAGAAAGTGAAAAGAGACAACATGAATCCTGAATGATCCGAATGTGAAGGTGAAATATATGGATAATATTAAAAGCAGATACAATGGACATTTTTTATTTTATTTGAGGAAGTTTCCAACATCAAAGCTCTTTGATGAGATCACAAAACATAATTATCGGTTGGAACAAAGTTAGGTGAATATGGTAGTTAGGACAGATCAACCGACTTCCAAAATGTGTACTGTGTTATCCTTGCTTGTATGTGGACTTATATTGTCATGGAGAAGAAAAAAAATCCTTTAACGCTCAATGTAGGCTGCCTCTTCCGTTTAAAAAGCAAGGTATGTTAGTATACTCCAAATTTATTCTTAATTGTCACGTGCGAATAGCAGATTAGATGATGCTTTCTTCATTGCAATTGGCTCCTAAAAATGGAAATTCCTTAGGGATCAACTTTGTATTATTCATCATTAAGCCACGGACATGTTGGTATACTTGAGTTTATACATAGCCATAAAAAATAGTTAAATGATTTTACACAAACTGTGAATATTAAGATATTTTACACAAATGCAAACGAATGTCCCTGAAGGACATGACTGAGCATCTGCACTTTTAATTAAGCGGAAAGCAAGAAAAGTCAAATGAAATTCTGCACACAAAACAGGCGCTTTGTAGGATTTTTTTTTTTTTTTTTTTAGTTTTTAAATAAAATATTTGTAGCTTCGGAAACTTCTCCTTGACCTTTCGAATCAGAAAAAAAAAGCAAGACATTGAATGATAATTGACAACAGATAGGCAGGTCTCACTATTTGGAAGATTACGGAATACAGTCTTCCTCTATGTTTATAATGCCAAAACAAACATCATGTCGATATTTCGAATAATAAATACAGGATTTTAAATGCTTATTTTCAAAACAGCATGTCTTTCCATTTTAAAAATTGTCGAGACAAAATTGGCGGAAACCTTCTTACTGGCCTTTAGAATCAGTACAAACAAACAAAGGATATTACAGCTTAATTTTTAAGTCGGTTAAGAGGTTCTTACACTTTGAAAGATTGGCGTAACATAATCTTCCTCGATATTTGTAATAAGTTAATCATAGCTGCTCAACACGTGTGGTCTGAGTTTTCAAAATATCTACTGCATATTTGGCAGTTGCGGTGGAAATTAAAGAAGGAATTTAAATTGTAACATATTTTCCACTGAGATCAGTGTTCGAATAAAAATAACAGTCCAATTTTCAAACACTGATTTTCTAGGTAGCTCTATATTTCGCACTTGGAAGATTAGCGTGACACATCCTTCACAGCACCACTATCCTGACTGTATGCTTAAATGTATTTTAAAAAAGGGGCCTCACTAGTGTTTACCTGACATACGGTCTTGGAGGAAAATGGAATTAACAGCTAACTAAATGGAACTGATAAATACGACAGCGAAGAATAATTTAAAAAAAAAATTAATTTTTAACAACTAATAATTTAAATAAAATATAATTTTTCCTATTATTGTACGAGATCTTCCATCAATAAAAAATAATTTCAACCTAAGAAGATAATGTAGTTGATTGATTGATTTTGTTTAGCGGCGTATCAACGTCTATGGGTTATTTAATGACAGAATCTAAATATTTTGAACGCAATTTTATGGCTTCAACTACAGATAATATATATTCTTGCTAATTCTACAATGAATAGCTAATGTTGGTAATTTTTTTAAATGAAAATGTATTTAACTAAAAACGTGTATTTTGATACCTTCCTATCGTTTTGTTTTGGGTTTTTTGTAGGGAGTTATTATTATCTCGTAGCTGAAATCCTAATAGGTTCTACCATCCTGGATCAGGGTGGATCTGGTAACAACAGCAATAAAGAAGTGGTTCCACGCTCCTCAAAACCTCCGATTTTCCGATCAGAGGTCTTGATACCGGATGTAGTTTATCGTCATACCCAGAACGGATAATGTAGTAGCGATAAGTCGACCTGATTGTTTAATAATACCGCATCATAATTTTAGTCAATTAATCTGATTTACTTCAAGTCGTTGTCTACAGCCAGAACGGTAACAAAGTCTCGAAGGGGAGATAAATCTTATGAATTAACAGAATGGAAAAATCGAAAGAGAATGATAACAAAGAAAGAAGAGAAAATTGAGAACATCCAATCGGCTGCACACTGTGGATTCACAAAATTCTTCCAGTGCATCTGCTCGTCCCGTTTGAAAGTTTTGTTGCATCTTTTATTAAAAATACATTGTTAACATAGAACGGAAAACAGATATTTACTGCAGCTAAGTAATTTAATGTAATCGAATGATGCATTTTGAATACGAAGAATTTTCATCGCAACTGTTAATTGTGTTCGCGGTAAAGTTTTGGAGAGCCACACCCATATATCCTGCTCAATTAATAGTTTTACACGAAATTTATTTTTCAGACATTGCTGATTAACAAAAGACTCACCATAATTTTTCATTTTCAGATTAGCTGCAGTTCACTTCATCTGGCACAAGGCTGAAGAAGTTAAGTGCTGAATTAAATCAAGTTCCCTACAATTGCAGAAACAAATTAAATTATCATACTGTAATTATCATACTGTATACTATATCCCTTTAGAACAGGGGTGCTCATGGCTCTCCACAACTTCCTATGTTTCGTTGTTGTATGCATATTTATCACATTCGTATTCCGGAGAGTCCATGTTCGGTCATCCATTTGCATTTGCTTATTTAGTAGGTTACTCAATGTTTCCCTCAGCCTCTCTTGATTTCAATATAAAATATTGAAGAATATCATCCTTTTATTATCAGATTTGACAAGCTTTCTTTCTTCTCTATTTGTCCTAGAAATGTAAATTGTCTCTTTCTGATTCTAAGCACAAGTTTCTTTTTTGTCTCTATTTTCCTTACAATTTCCTGATATGTCCCGTTCATTGTATTCTCAGCATCCTTCTGTAGAAATAAATCTCTGTTGCTTCATGTCACCTCTTCATCTTTGAGGTAATTGTTTATCATTCAGTATATGAATTCCTAATATAATAATTCTTTATTTAGTTTAACCACATTTTCTACTGTTTCTTAATACTTATCTCAGACATACCGTTTGGAAGAAAACGCCCATCAGTGCTAAAAAAAGCTACAACAGTGGATTTGAGAACTCTAATTACCTGAAAATATCTTTTAACGAGAAGATGCAGTGTTCAGAAAAGCATCTATGCATAACACTTTTCTATAAAGTCGCAGTTCTTTCGAAGCAGCTGTCTGATTTGAAGATTTTTTTTATATTTGAAACCTGGAGGAAATGAACGTGACGCGGCTATGTAGCAATGTCACTGAGTATCCAGGCTATAAACGTTTGAACTGAGAGAAATAAATAATGGTGGTCATCTGAAACTTGCCATGGAAGTAGCGGTAGTCTAGCAACGTTGCGTCTATTGGGTTGCACACTAGAGAAAATGTCTTCGCACATAAGACTGCGTAAACGATTTTGAACTCGATCAAGGTTATCAAATAATGATTGATCTGTTATCTATGGTAGCAATACTCCATTTTTGTTCTAATCTGAGTCTTGTAAAGATAAATATAGCAAAAAAAATTGGGTATTTCCGGGAACGATAGAATTCGCCGTCCATTTTGCAATCTTCTTTAACAATAGATTGTATATATGATTTGGACATGAGATCAGTAGATGCAACATTGCGTCCAGGAAGAAAGAGGCTGCAAAGTGGAAAATGTCTTCATCGGCAAAAGAAAATGAAGGATTTTTAATTCTGTCAAGGCTGTAAAGTGAAGGCTAAGTAGCATCAGCCCAGATGTGTTACCTATTAGATATTTCCCGTTTGATCACTAATCATCTTGCATATGCAACTATTTCAGCCATTTAAGAAGACCAGAGTAATAACCATATTAGCCACAAGAAACGGCTACGACAATGAATAACAATGTTTTCCAACATTTTGTAAAAAAAAATTGATTTTTTTGTGGTTTCTTCCTTTTTGAATCGTTGGAGTTCTTTCGGTTCTTTTTGTTTTTAAGTCTAATCTCGTTTCATAGCGCCATTTATTTTGTTAAACATTCTAAGAACTGAATTTGATTAATGTCGAAATTATAAGTTTTATAAAGACGGGCCTTCTTGTCGTCTTCGTCGATATATTATTACAATAATTACTAGTATTTAATATTTGGGAGGGTCTCCAAATTATTAGCAGTGCACCTAAGATATGAAATAGCACACATCTGACTTCAACTTATAGACTCTCTCTCTCTCTCTCTCTCTATCTCTCTCTCTCTTTCTATATATATATATATATATATATATATATATATATATATATATATATATATTCCCTTCAGATACACACGTACTTGCACAGAAATGTACTTATACATACAGTCACATAGTTTTCGAAGGTTCATGTGTATCAGCATGCAATCACTATTAAATACTAAAAGCACAATATTTTATAACCATTTATCTTCTTCTATATGTTCTTGGCCCTCCACGACTTCCTGTCCTATGTAAACTCTTAATAAAATTTGACTATTGTCTATCCCTCTCAAAACCTGTTCCCCCATCCATCCTAGCAAGGGGCGTTTTTTTTCCTCTGGCCCTCTTGCCTTAAATTATTGCCCTATGAGTTCAACATTTTCCCCGTTTTCTTTCCTCATTATCTACCCAAGAAATGTCAACTGTTTCTACCTGATGTTAATAATAAGAGTAATTAAACTTCAGATGTCAATAAATGAAAGAAATCCTTTGTATATTGATTCAAGAATTGTTTTAACATATGAAATAAATATTTTCATATCAATTGTTTGATGAGATTTTCTCTTTGTATCTCAACTTCATAAATTTAAGCGGAGTGCTAGACTGGCGCCTAGGTTTCAATTTTATTGTTTTTAAGCATTTTACTCCAAGCAAGGCTGGAGTGCCACAAGCATGCAACGGTTTACAGAGAGTGGGAGCAAGAGTAAAGAGGCGTGATAAAGGAAAGAATGAAGAGAAGGACGGAGAATTAGATCAAGGCATCTGAAGATGTCGATTCACATTGCATTTGAATAATTGAAGATTATAGCTATCAGGGAAGCACTTAAGAAGAAGGAAGTTCCACAGGCGGGAAGTGCGCGGCATGAAAGTATTGGAGAGGAGAGACAGCTACATTTAACAGTTTCGACAGTGAAAGGGTAGGAATGAGATGCCAACCTAGCAGCACGCTTAAATACATGCAATTTGGGAACCAGTGAAAGTAGCTCATCAGAGCAGTTACCGTGAAAGTATTTTTAGAAAAAAAGAGAGGGAAGCGACAGCACGTCTGTGAGAAAGTGACTGTAGACGAGATGCCAGATCAGGATCAGTCATATTGCATATCCGTCTCTGGATTTTGTCGAGATCCTTGAGGCGAACAGAGGGGGCTCCAGACTATATATGGCAGCATTATTCCATGCAATGGCGAATGGTTGATTTATAGATTTGAAGGATGGGCTCAGGCGAGAAAAACTTTCTTACGCGACACAGAACCAACTTCAGTTGCAATGTTGAAATTACGAGTTTTAAACGTAACTTCTATTCCAACAGTTTCTTCTCTTGCACTCCTTGCTTGTGAAATTCCCTTTCATCTTCTTACTTTTCTGTCAACTATAATCTTTAAAGATCTAAATGCAATGTTAATCTTAACATTTCAGAGAAGTTCATCACTCTGATCCTTTTTTTTCTAACCATATCTTCTTATCTCTTAATACTTTGCTTAGTCGAAGAGATTATTTCGTTATTCCTAGATGTTTTCGGATTTCGGTCTCATATTTTTCGTCCTCTATTAGTACACGACATCGATTAATGATTTGACGTACCCAAAACATAGCTTCTACTTTGGGTTATCTCTTTTACCAACGCACGTATATTTTTGTCTTCAGACAAGTTAACAGTTATAACTTTTCAGGCTTAGAAGAAGAATGTCTCGAAATGTCACGGTCACATCCTACTATGATTAAAGTTTTGGATATATGACAGAGGTGAATATAAGGTCATGGTGTAGAGAACAAAGTCGGTGAAAAGGTCCTATCTACTTACCGTATCTCCCTAGCCTGTGTGAAACTGATCCAAATAATCGCTAAGTCTCAGCCAACTCGCAAAACAGCACAACGTTCCAAAAACGAACGTTGCCCTCATCGCTTACGTATTCAGGCGAATTCCCGTAGCTCCAAGACAGTGTCCTTCTTAACTTAAGGTGTCATTATATTCTCCACTCCCCACCCACAATTTCATTAGACTCACCTGTGAAGGACACTATCAAAGCTTCACAACACAAGGTGTTTCTCCTGTGGTTACCGAGAGACCCATGCCCAACTGATTTGGAACTCAATGTTTTCTTTCTTCTAATTTAGATGCAAAGCAAGACTAGGGAACCCAGTCTGCCTTGATATTTTGAAGTGGTTTTCGTAGCAATTATGATTTTACGGAGTGGAGTTAACAGCCCCACGTCCAACCTTTATTGAATAAGGATTTATTTTTCATGTAGACTGGTTAAATCCACCCCCCAAGTCTAGAGAGTATAATGTACATTCAACCTACTGGTGGGAGGGGATGAGACATGTTCATGCCTTTCCAAGGGTATTCGTCCGAAAGTCAATGTATCCTCGTCAATTCCACTTTCCGAGTCTATACCCGTGACATTATTTAAAGGTCGAGCGAGGAGATACAGTCAGTAAAATAAGACACTGCAAACATTAGTAGATTTGATTACTAATTGTACCGTTAACTTTGACTGTATTTTGTTTTAATCATTGCACTCTAAGCCAGATGATAATACCATTAGGACGCAAGGGGTTACTGGGAGTGAAAGAATTAGTGAGGAGAAAGGATAATAAAGGAACAAGATTCGAGAAGACAAAATATGGCGATAGAAGTTGAATTTAAATTTTTGAAGATTGTCGGTGACAGAGAAGCAAGAAGCAGGAAGATAGTTCCACGGGCAAGAAGTGCAAAAAAAGAAACTATTAAAATAGAAATTATGGTTACATCTTGCTATTTCAACAGCAAAAACAATGAGACCTAGTTGCCAGTCTAGTAGTACATTTAAATTCATGCAGTTGAGATACCAACGACGAGAGCTCATTAGAACATTTGCCATAAAAATATTAATAGAACAGAAAGAGGGAAGCCACCTCACATCGGCGGGAAAGTAACATACCAGGTCCGAACCGATAACATTACAGACCCTTCTTTGTATCCCCAAAAATATGATTACCGAAGCTAACCATTCAACATTATATTCGTTTGAGAGAAGAAGAAGAAGAAGAAGAAGAAGAAGAAGAAGAAGAAGAAGAAGAAGAAGAAGAAGAAGAAGAAGAATTTAATAGCGGCGGGGGTATTTAAGTAATTTATTAAATTGCACTTATAAAAGCATTAAATTAATCTGCATTTTCTTGTTTATATTCAATATTTATCGAATATTAAGCGAAAGGAAAACATTTATGAACAGCCATAATTCTTATCACCTTACGTGAATAATACTAAGAATTTCTGACATAGAAATGTGCGACCGTTTGCGAATACCAGGTTATGTAAGCTTGGATGCGCGGGCGATGTTATTAATAAACAATCAGAATTGTAAATCAGGGAGCCAAGTTCTAATTCTAGTTGGGTTCGTTATATTCACTTACGCGCAACTACCCTTGGTAAGGACATGAATCCAAATCTTCTATCAGTCATGAGTTAATCCGTAGAACGTGTATCAGTAAAAATCAGTATTATCGTTAAATCATACAATGTAAAAATATTTCCTGGCTTTAAATAAACAAAGTATGATAAAGCCGTAAAAATCAATTCAATCAAATTACACACACACATACATACATACATACATACATATATTAATTAGTAAATATACGTGTACCAATGTTTTGGTGTGCGACTTAAGCTTCGCTGAATTTCAGCTCGTTGGGCACAAAGTCTTTGTGCCTGAAACTTAAGTCGCAAACCAAAATGTTGGTACACGTATATGTATTAATTGATATATATATATATATATATATCTTTGCTCTATCTAACACATCGAGCACTATTATTTTTACACATCATGTATAAAATTGATGATTATTTATCTGCTTGCCCGCGTATGCACACCAGCACACGCTTATACGTTTGCTGATATCTGGTCGTTTGATTTATCTCTCCCTACGGTAGAGTAGTGGACAGCAGATCGGTTTCAGGAGAGCTGAGTTCGAATTCCAGTCGAATCCATTACATTCACTTACGTGCTAATAATACGTTCTCCCTCCAGCTATGGCTAAATAGCGGGACGGACTGGGGTGGTAACTAGGTCTGAATTCAAAACCTGCGAAGGGTCGTTTGGAGATCTTGTGGCACTAGGTCTATCAAAATGTCTGGTTGTTTCTGCACAAAGTCTTCAATACTATAATCAAATCATATGTGCTGGTATCTGGGCTGTCGGTTCCTAGGAACTGAGCTGCTTCACCCTCATACGTCGAATACGACAGGAGATTCCACTATACACACACACACACACACACACACACATATATATATATATATATATATATATATATATATATATATATATATACATATATATATATATGTGTATATATATATATATGAGTGCGTGTGTGTGTGTGTGTAAGCGTTTGCGAGCATACGTATGTTCCTTGTGTAAATTCATATACGTATGAATTTACCTGCGTCTTCAAGAAATATACAACAATATTTAAGTAATTTTGCAATTTAATTGTACTTGTAAAAGTTTTAGGTTACTCTGCATATTCTATATTTCCTAAAATCAACAATTATGATTCCCCCGACATTACATGAACAATGACAAGCATTCGTGACGTAAAAATGTGTCACACACAAAAATATATGCCTATATGTACAGACAGCTCCTTTTGTATATGCGTCTTATTATTTCGTCACATGTTACTTTACTGACACAGTTTTATAAGATTTACGTGTTTACCTGCGCCGTTAAAAATGGCGGAAATATTTAAGTAATTTTGCAATCACATTGCACTTATAAAGTATACAAGTTGAGGTTGCTCTATATCGTCTTCTTTCTGTGCTATACTTCCGAAATATTAAGTTAAACAATTCTTTTGACTATTGAACGAATATCATTCTAACCATACTAGAAGCTTAATAATATATATTTGTGACGTAGAAAAGTCTTACAAACACGCACATGCGCACAACTGTTTGTGTATATGTACATACATTGCGTTTTAAACGGATTAATATATTATAAAATGGACTAAGTCCGGCAATTATTTTAATATATTTCTTGTTTATACGTTATTTTTAAGTAAATGCTCTGTTTATAATAAACAATTATTATTATAATTCAGTCCGGTAAATGTTGTTAATACTATTTGTTATAAACAGAGCATTTACTTATACTTATGTATAAAAATAATATATAAACAATAAATATATTAAAATAAAGCAATTAATATATGTAAAGGTTAACACTACTGTCGCTTTTTATTCTTTATTCTAAGGTTCCATTAAGTCCAAGTAATTCAACAGGCATAAGTTATCTCCCTTGACTACAAGTTCGTCTTCATTAACAGATAACACAACAAAAAATAAATAAAAAAATAAAACGAAATGTATTAACAACTTGATCGCACTATTTAGTCATGAGAAATTCATTGGTCATGTTAACACAAGATAGGGTCTCTTCATGTTGCTTTAATTAATGTATGATATCTCATTGTTACCTGTCGCATTTAAATATATATATATATATGTGTGTGTGTTTGCCTCTGTGTGTGTGTGTGTGTTTAATGAGCTGCTGCTCTCATTTTCCGTCCACACCCGTCTGCTAGGGTGGCTTGCTATTCCCTGTTGCAGACGCTTGCTCAAGCACAATTGAGTTTTGTTCAAGATCCACAGGGCTCATTTGTGGCTTATATAGCAACTACGCTTAGCGGATCTTCGACACGGTCTCAGAGAGAAAGCTCACTATGATTTACAATTTGAACAACAACAGTAATCTCACACCCTCAGTCAGGATGAACTGTGACACGATTTTTTCTGAACAATTCAGCCAACCCAATTTAATTCCCCGGTCACTTTCCAAAGGTGCCTGATGATTGCGTGAAAGCGTATGAAACAGGCAGTCGTAGTCAGTCACTGCTCACTAGAAATTGGATTTAAAATATATTAAAGCCCAATTATTTAATATGGCACAGAACACTCTTTCTTTCGGTGTGTAATCTTAAACTCTTTTGGCCGCTGCTTATTCTTATTTCCATATATATATATATATATATATATATATATATATATATATATATATATATATATATATATATAGTTAGTTAGTTTATGCAAACTTAGGTAATCCGTATGGGTAGACCCGAGGAGGATGATATCCGGAGAGCTCAATGTAAAATTCAGAGCAGATATGTTTGAATAAAAACAGACCACGTTAAGGTTCCATGTAATAAATTATTTCACCATAACCCCTTTAACAGGGCTATGGATCATCAGACTTTACTTCCTTACTTTTCATTTCAATTTTTGGAAGTAAAGTCTGATGATCCAGAGCCCTATTAAAGGGGTTATGGTGAAATAATTTATTACATGGAACCTTAACGTGGTCTGTTTTTATTCAAACAAATATACATATATGATGAGCTGTGATACAGCGAAACAGTCTGTCTGTGGATGACATTTATATATATATATATATATATATATATATATATATATATATATATGCACATAGATTTCACTTTAGATTTATGGATTATCAATGACTAGCCTAGAAGCTGCCCTTCGGCCTTTTACCTTCAGAGTCCTATGTACGTAAATGTTATTTAGAAATAAAATTATTTTATCTTTATTCGACACCATAATTCGGCATAATCTTTTTTTCATAAACTACGGACATCGATTGCGAACCCATCTTTTATTTACATTTGTTTTGCGCGGAATTTTAATTTTCTTTTAAAATCGACGTTCTTTATGATCCCTTCATATTATGTCAGTCTTAAAAGAAATTAGGGATACGAATTATGTAATATTTCGAATACGTCACGGTACGCGTGCTAGAAAAAGAAAAAAACATATGAGCAACGTACCGTGACTCACGTAAATTTTAATTACGGTTAAGGAAAAGCAAAATTAAAGTTAAATCTTTAATAAAGAATTATTTTTTATTAAACTTTCACTCTGTTCGATATTTAAATTAAACTTTAAGTGAGTTACTTATTTAATTTTTAATCGCGTGTAAACATTAGGTATTACCTTTTACTTCAGCTTATCTATGATTCGCCCAGATCGAAAAACGGACGGACACACGTACACTGCGCTTTATTTATATAGATAATAAAAATGAACTGTTTACTTCCTTTGTTTAATAAGCAAACTCTGTTGTTTTACTACTAATGCTCTATTCTTTATAATTGTAAACACTTTCAAAAAATGTGTTAGTTTCTATAAATAACCTAGTCGACATATTTCCCCCGAAACGATATTTGTTATTGCCATATGGATTATTAGTAGATATAGCAAAAAGATCAAAGTAATAAGAGATCGCAACTGTGGAGGGCCATGGTCGCCGATGTGCCCCAAACTGAAGTCTCGTCTTGTTAACGGACACTCGGACGTTTATTATATCGAGGGAACATCCGATCTAGCCACATCCTCTTTAATACGTCCTCTTTGTATTGCAGAAGGTAATCCGTCTCTAGTTGTTAATCATTAAATGTTGGCGATTTTATAATTAAAATGTTGTAAATGCATATGAAATTTTACTATCAGAATATTCAATATCAGAGCATTTATGAGGAGAAAAAAAAATAAGAATTATTGACTTGGGACATTGATGGTTATAACATTTATTTATGTTGTTTCCAAGAAACCAAAATCAAAGAAAGAATTGGTATTAATATCGAAGTTTGACTGCACAATTTAGTATCTTTGGAAACAGTATGGAATGGAAATGGTTGTGTCATCAATATCAAGTGGAAGAATAACATCCCTAGGCACTGTACGAACATCTATAGGATGCACATTGAAGAACGACATTAAAAGAACTATCAATAAATTTGAATGATTTAACACAAGACAGAGAGGTTTGGAGAGAGTTGATGAGATAGATGTATAAAGTTGTTGAAGATTAGAAATCAGGCTGATTTGCAGTGTCCCTTCATTCGAAATAGCTCTGATGGCGATGATGATGATGATGATGGTGGTGGTGGTGGTGGTGGTCGTGGTGGTCGTGGTGGTCGTGGTGATGCATATGCAATATATTCGGAGTGTGTAAAAGGCCGTACTGTGTTGAACTGATTTTCTTCTATTTAGAAATCTTTAATTTTTTTTTTTTTTTTTTAAGTGATCGCTCTGAACTTTTTCCTACGTCTGACATATATTCGTTATTTTGAAAACTTTCAGCCAAACAGTCTCGTGATCAAATACCCATGCGAATGGCATGTAAAATTAGAATAGAATAGTGTTTAAAACAGATAATTGTATTTTCATTTTTTTTTTTCATTTAAAAAGATGAGCTCTGCAAAGCAGATTTTTTAAATCTACGGAAAAGCAACAATTTTCTGTAATATTACATCGCTTATTTATGAAATTATCAAAGTTTTTGAATTCTTATTAAACCGTCACATGATTCTATGCAAATTCGCCATCTTTGGAATTAATCCGCTGGAATTATTTATTATTTATTTGTTTATTTATTCATAAGTTTGTGTGTTTTAATTATATTTTCAGTTAGTTTATCATTTTTTGTTTTTGTTTTCAGCAAAACATAAAAGAGTAAAAGAATTCATGCTATCATTTTATAAAGATTCTCAAAGACTAAATTGTAAAATTTGATAGCACCTGTAAAGTTGGTTGTAGATAATAATAATAATAATAATAGTAATAATAATAATAATAATAATAATAATAATAATAATAATAATAATGGCCTTTCAACAGTCAATAAATAAAGAAATTCATCATTAATCATTATCGTCTGTAATTTTAAATGAGTCCTTCTGAACGAGCTGATGTGACTTGTCATGTATGAAGGCTCCGTTATTCAGTAATCAGCTCATTATCCTCTGGATATTGTCATTATCAATACTCAACCATCTAACAGAAATTGATATGATAGAAATTTTAAGTTAAAGTCTGTTTACACAATTATACTGGTACCAGAAAAAAGTATGTGAATGTAACTTTCATTTATAGACTGTGCTTCGCATCACTATACAGAATGAAATCATTTTAAATATTATAATTAAATAATATAAAATATTATAATAAAATATTATTGATAAAATATATCGTTTATATAAAGATTATTTATAAAAAATATTATAAAATAATATTAATGAAAGATAATTTAAAATATAAAAATACTTAATTTGCTGAATGATGACAATTTCTGAGCAGTTAACATTAAATTTTATTCCTTCTGTGTGTATATAAACAAACAGAAATTATTTTGTGTGAAATGCCCTAAATTTCGAATTTTAATAGCAATTGTGTGAATAGCCATTTCCTAATAAGGAAACATTCAGCATTCATTGACCGAACAATTAGCCTTACTGTTTCTTGAAATTTATAAAATTTATCTCTTAACATAGATTTTCAAGACAATATGTTTCTTAGATTCACTAAATGTTATCGTTCTTTCTTGGATTGTTGGAGGTTTTCTTTCTAACCTTTTGTTTAAATTACTGTGGAAAGTCAACATCATACAAGTGTCGCATTAACAAACAAATGGTTGATTTGAAGGTTTAAAATAATTTATACGTCATAGTCAACAAATAATTATTGGCTCCGAACCAAAGTCTATAACGTTTTTTAAGTGAGTTTCTGATAACGTTTTTTGAGTTTCTGATACAATATTTTGACATATTTACATCGATTTATTCAACCACATGCAAGTTATTTTGTTCAAATGCCTTGCGTTATGTTTGAGACAGCTTTATTATTTTATCCTCCCAGAACTTGCTATCTTTCTGCTGGTGGGTGGGGGGAGTGTGAACTGGTCTAAGTGTTTTTTCCAGGCTTCCAGAAAATGTAAGTTCTTCCAATCTAGAGAATTGTGTAGGGATCGAAATAAATGGTAATCGGAAGGTACAAGGTCAGCTGTTTATGAGGTGTGTACACTAAGTTGTACACATTTCTGACGAGGCGTGATGTCTGCCGTTGTCCCTAGGAAAAAAAAAAACAAATAATTTTGGCTGGGCATTTCAGGAAGTTTTTCATTGATCTTTTCTTTTAATGGATCCCTTTGGATCTTTCTTAATTTAACGATTTCGAGAAAGGAATTCGTTTATCCACAATTCCCTTTGCCGTCCCACCAAACCGGGCGGGGGTCAAACCTGATTGGAGTCCATAGGCACTGTTTTGTGTCACTTACCATCTTATCAACATTTCCATTTTTTCTATCTACATTTATATATGTTACAAATTAAACTAAGCCCAACTGACTAGTATTAAATGATAAAAAAGTATGTGTGTGTGTGTGTGTGTGTGTAAAGATTATTCGTGAATTAAACTCAGCTACCCCTATACCAGGTTTGGTCCGAATAGTTTAAGGAATTCGCGTATTGAGTGAGGGAGAAATTCTGTCTATGACAAGTTATGAAATTTATAGTCATTGAGGCACCAAGGTAGAATCGAAAAGCACGAATTGTCGAGTGCTAAATAAAATGGGAAACTCATGAAATCTATCAATTAGGAACTTAAAAACACACAATAGGAAAATGGGCAAAAATATACATGAAGATCGATTTTCACTGACAAACGCCGAGCTATTTACTAGACGGTAAACGGATTGAATAAACACTTGGGGGGGCGCTATTCGCAAAAATCTCTTTTACATGTTGAGATCACAATTCGGAAATAGTTTGAAAATTGAGTTCTTCAAATCACAAATTCTGTGGAACTTCAAATCCTCACGTCACGAAATCTCTCACTTTAACTCTCATTCCTTGGCATTTTGAACATTTCTTCAATTTACAAAGTTTTGGAGATATTTTAAAACAAATTTAAAACAATTGTTTTTTGTGTTACTTTAAACTCTCTATATATTTAAAACTTAAAATCACTATTTTTTTCAGTTATTTTAAAATCTGAATTTTTAACTGCTCCCTCTTCATCCGGACACAAATCCATTTACCGAATGTTCGAGCACCAGACGAATGGCAGACTTTCAAACACAAGCATCATCCTGATTCCAAAAAGGTATATTATGTCTATGTAGAGCAAGTGTGGCCTGAGTTAGACGGGTTTCAAGCACAGACAAACAGACAGAATTTGGCGTTTATATATTTAGATAATCATTCTACTTTATGTCAGTAGAAAACGAAAGGCCGATAAATCGTAAAGAGTTGGTCTTCTGGACCTGTGCATCAGTTGTTCGGCCATTGACTTAGCGTTTTTTTGTTTTGTTTTTGTTTTTTCCATATCGGCCAGAATGAGAAGCTTGCAGAATAGAACTTTATTTTTCTGATGAATTGCCATCGGCCAATTTTTACTTTTCGTTTGGAACGCGTCACAATTTTTCAATTGTGTTAAAGTCATACGAACATGGCGGCCACTTCAGAAAACCAGTGCTTTTGAAATCTTATTCTGATAAACTGCAAAATGACTTTGTGGATTTAGCCGTGTACCAGACTTAGAACACATTTAGAAAATTACTGCTTTTATGTCTAAAAAAAATTCACGTCAGATAACGACCATAACTTGTTGATTTTAAGTGTTTTAACGGGATTTTTTATGGCTTATATTTACGTATAATAGGCATAGCGAAATAAAGAAAGAAAGAGAGAGGATAGAGAAATACGAAGAGAGAGACTGTGGATTGATTAAGAGAGATACGGTCATCAAAATGTAATCTTTTTGCTCTAAGTATGCAGAGCATTCAGACTCAAGTCTAAAGAGATAAAAAATAACAGAAAAAAAGCAATATTGTTTGAATTATGACAAAACTAAAATTGCCTTCTTCTTCTCGATTTCTCGTTTTTTATTTTATTTTATTTTATTGGTAATCAAAGATGCCCACTTTTTTTCCAGTTCAGTTTTTTATCGTGACTGGCGCATGCGCATCCGGCATTTTGTCAGCGCCGGCCGATAACGACTTTTAAACAAGTACAACCGACAAATTATCTCTATTTTTTGAACATCTTCAAATGGATTTTTTTTTTCCAGTGAGTACTTTTATTTTTCTTTCTGTATCTGTTTCTGATCTTTTTGTGTGATGGAAAAATATTTGAACGAAAAAAATATGTTAGTGATATTAAAGTGATATTTGAAAAGTGAAAGAAAAAGAAAAACTATTGATTCCAATCCCTTCCCGGTTCTCCAAGACTTGACAACGTTTCGCTTAGTCTACAACAGAGCATAGGAAATAGGAAGTAAGCTCCACAATGAGACAGACTTGCCAGTTCAAAAAATTCAGCATTCAAATCTTGGCTTTCAAATATTCTCATGTCAATTGAAGATTGGGTTCAGTTATGGACAATAATCGGAGTCCATCTGTGAGTATTCAACCACCAGTGCCCGGTTAAAGATTCGACAAAGAAACTGAAATTGAGATATCGCATAGGTAGAGGGGTTTTCTCGAATACAGCCGTCTTGAGATAACGATCTGGAGTGAAAGACAAAAATATGTTGATTTCAATAAGCAAAGTTATTTATTCATGGATCAGTTCACCTGGAACTTTAGACAACCTTGCTGCTACTGCCACTACTACTGCTCACACGTCGGACTAATAGACCAGATATTCCCGTTGCCTAGTGAGAACTCCGTCTACTTCCGATTTTTCTTATTTTAAGTGTGAATCTGACTACGCTATATCAAGAAATTGGCCTGAATATAACACCGTATTACCGGAATTACTAACCTTCCGGCCTAGGTATACTTGATCCCGAATTTATTCTTCCCTACTTATTGCCAGCAAGTATTTTCTTTGAACTTCTCAAATCTTAATTTTAATGGTGACACAGTGAACAGTCATAAAACCGCCAATCGTTCCAGAACTAAATGAAATCATTTACACCTCAATTGACCACTTTGTTGTTATAACCAGTCAAACATATATATATGTGTGTGTGTGTGTGTGTTTGTACATTAATGAATATAAGCATGCATTAATAGATAGATAGATAGATAGATAGATAGATAGATAGATAGATATTCCGAAAATGTGGACAAATACATCAAGAAAAGTACATTTTATATATGTACTTTTGTGCATGTGCCCATATTTTCGAAGCATGATTACTGAATTGATCTTTCTGTTGTCTCTTGATTACTGTAATTAATTAAACTAGTTTTTTTTTTCTTTAATTCCTTTCAATAGACGGGAAGGAACTGTCTTTCTCACAGGCTGCAATGCAGACACCTAAACACAATAATTCCATGTTGTCGCCATACACCGAATCGATGTAATCATTGCTATTAATTAAACCACGGTTTGAAAATTAAATCCTTTTACATTTGTCATTATTTTTTTTTAAATTTAATCTTAAATTTGCGTCGTAAGCATTGCCTTTTATCGGGAAATATCGAGCATAAAATCGTCTATGAAAATCGATATCGTTTAATTAACCTTTTCATTACCGAAATGGTCAAAGACGGTTGACCGCCACTGTGATTATATTTGAAGATATTAAATACTAGCAATGGTAACCGGCGTTGCCCGGACAAAGTCATTTTCCCGTGATCCTCAGCGCTACATAGTTTTTTTCTTCATTTGAAATATTTTCGAATGCCTCAAAATAGTGCAGTCTGATTGGTTTAAACATTTTTTTATACGGCAAATGAGAATATTTTATTTATATTTTTCGTTGTGGTTCTATGCATATCTCCGTGATGTTGGCGATCACATTGCAATGGGCCTTCTAATTCCAGTTTAACATTTTCCAACCATTTTTAAAACTTTTACCAGGTAGTTAAACTTCTGGACTTGTTCAACGTTGACACTTCCAATTCAAAGGTGGCATCTGAGTGTTTTTCTCTTTTTGCCAATACCGCGTTCTCTTCAAATTTATGATTAATCCTTTCTTCTTGCTATCCTTTGCTATCTTGTCTAGATGATTCCGTAATTTTCCTTCCGTATCTGCCATCAATATAGCGTCATCTGCCTATCTTATTTTGTTCGGATTATCCCCCACCCCCGATACTAAATGCTGTTTCCAGCTTCTTTACGATAGCCTTCCAGTGAGATGACATACCCCCTCCTTCTTATCCACTACTTTCTATTTTATGCTCTCAATTCATATCCTATCCGTATGGAGGCGGTTTTCTCCCAGTATAAGCTCTGGATTATTCTGACATCCTGCCCAAATTGACCTTGTTTTCCTAGCAGTACAAACTTATTAGATTTTCAAAACATACAAGTAAAATTTCAGCATTGTATACTTTCCTGAATACTAAACGATTATTTATAATTATCAAAAAAAAAAAAAAAAAAGGAATTACTCTTATTGGAAAAAATATAAATTGTATATCCAACCGCTAAAATGGGCAAGATACAACACATGCTGTTACATGTAAATGATAAAACCAGCATAAATATAAGCTCGTGTAGCAGAGGTTCGTCCCTTTGTAAAATATATCTCACTCACCAGGGGGCTAGGGTCAATCCCTGCTGCCTGAGGCGTCTCCAAAAAGAATATGACAAGGGAATTTGAACAATAACTGTCCTTTGACCCTTGACTCCACTGTAAACTCGACCTTTCGCCAAATTTTGTACGAAGTGGACGCACAAAAACAATATGATAAAATTAATTTAATATCAAAATTTTCTGTAATATTTACTTTAATCTCTCTCTCTCTCTCTTTCTCTCTCTCTCTCTCTCTCTCTCTCTCTCTCTGTAAGAATCGTGGTTCTATTGTAGAATGCTAAGAATACCATAGATTGAGCACGTGATCAACGAATATGTTTTAAGGAAAGTAAAAGCAAAAAGGGCATTTATAATTAGAATCAGAAAAAAACAGTTGAAATTTCTGGGCCATATAGTGAAAAAGTTTGACTGAAGAATTTGTTACTCTCAGAGCAGAGGGAAACAATCAGTAGCCTACCTAACGCATTTATGTATATTGTATGCTAGAACGTGGACTAAGAAGGATAGTAAGGGGGAAAATATTACTTATAGCTACAAAAGGAGTGAAAATTGTGAAGAGCTTTGTTTACCAACGTCCTAAAGAGAGACGGCACATAAAATGTCTATAAACATTAAAGATTGTGTTCAAACATTGTTGGTAGGATTCCACCTTTTCATCACTACTAGGCCAATAATTATTGATTTAATAGACGACAGAAAACAGCCACCGGGAAATTGATTGCCTTCTGACCTTAGCCTTGCTATTTTCATTTGACCCAACGTATTTTTGTGTTGTTTTCTCCTATGAGCGTCTTTGAAGAATGTCTCAAAAATGTGCGTTTAATCTGGGTAGGGCCCCAAGTACCAACGTCTAGACAGGCCTCACTTCACTTTTGGTTATTTTCGATGAAAAATATTTTATCAGATAACCGTTAGCGTGAACAGAAATTAATCTTCCAATTCTCCCAGACGCATACACCAAAGTTGCCAAAGTGAATTCGTTTTGAAAGACCAGTGCTACTAAATTTTGAATGTTATTATTAGCAACTCTGGGAGTCATGAATTGGGATCAAGCATGGATTAGAATCTGACATAATGATCGGATAAGGAACAAATATAAAACGTTTATAAACTTAACATGTTTCGTTTTCATTTTTAAGCGTCATCAGAATTTTTGTGAAATAAATTACGGAAGGGAAAGTTCTGCTGCTTTAGTTTTGTGTTTGCTTGTTTTTCATTGGTCAAGAAACCTCAAATGTCTTTGTCTTGTGGTGTTAACCTCTGTGTCTGTGTGTGTGTGTGTGTGTGTACATTTCAAGTACAAAAGTTGGGCAGAGTATTGCGAGACAGGAGGATTTCTTTGGTCACGAAGACAATAATACCCAGCTTTTACGTGACATCTGTCCTTATTTACGGTAGCGAATGTTGTACAATTTCATCAAAGATGAAGAAGAGACTCGAAGTGACGGAGATGTGGTTCTACAGAAGGATGCTGAGGATATCATGGACGATCGTGTAAGCAACGATGAGGTCTTAGAGAGGATGCAAACAAGACGAAGGCTTATACTTAACATCAGGAAGAAGCAGCTGAAGCTTCTGCGACACATAATGAGGAAGAAGGGCTTGGAGAATCTGATACTCACAGGTCGAATAGAGAGAAAGAGAGACAAGGGAAAACAACACATGACATACCTAGCAGGTTTAAGCAAGTGTATGACAGAACGTGGTCTGGAGAGGTGGCAGAGGGAAGGAACATGTTGAGAGCTGCAAGGGATAGAAGGAGGTGGAGAGCCATGATCGCCTACGTCCGGAAAGGGCACGGCACATAGAAAGATGTCTCCGTGTGTGCAATTCCTGATGATTGTAGTGAGATCGTCGTGAGGTGTTTGTGTGTTTGCGTATCATATTTGTAGTGGCTCGGGAGATGTTTGGGGATAGAATGAAAGTTACATCGGCCGCAGGTTTGCAGATTTTAGATTCTTTAAGTATGGGTTTTATGAAAGTTAAAGATATGAAAAAAAATTAATTAGTATCCCTTCTAAATATTTTCTTCGTAGTAACACATGTTCTTTTCTTATTATAGCGACGTCGTTTGAAGTTTAAGTCATGGTCTGTTTTATTTCAATTTAGGACTTATCTATTAAAAATAAACTGAGTTAACATGAACCACTAATGAAAATAACACTGAATCTGTACTTATAGGAAACGCTCACAGACGCATAGAGAGTGAAATCTTCTTCTTCTATGTGTATGTGAGTACGTGAGCGATCATGGCTCTCAACAGCTTCCTAACTTTTGAAGTTCTAAGCACTGCTCGTCTTTTTTACTATCGCTACCAGTCTCACTTCTGTCATATATTTGCACTAATTTGTTATGTAGGTGACTCGCTGTGTTCCTCTGACCTTCGATATGTCTTTGCGCGTGGCAAATTTTCCAGACCCACTTTCGTAAATATGCTACCAGAAATTTCAACTGTCTCTTTCTGACTTTAATTATAAATGTCCTGTTCGTTTCTATTTTCCTTAAAAACTTGTTCGTTGTTCCCATGACCCGTCAATGGTATTCTCAGCATCCTCCTGTAGAATTACATCTTTGTTGCCTCAAGCTTCCTCTTCATCTGTGAGAAAATTGTCCAGAATTGCCTGTCATATTGAAGGACTGACACCATATAGCATTTCAGCACCTCTTTTCGTTAGTTTTACTGAAATTTTCCTGTTTCTTTATACTTACTTAACTTTTGGAAGGCATTGTTTGTTATTCTAACGAGCATTCAGATTTCGGTACAACATTTACCGCCTTCTGTTGAAACACATCCAATATTTTAATTGCTACATTAAACATTCCCGCCATTTTTGGGGAGGGGGGGTTGTGAGGGAATTGAGAGCCGAGTAATTAAACGTGAGTATATTAATGGGAAATATTAAAACAAACGACAAAAATCAAAGTTTTCTTTTTAACAGTCGACGGATATTCAACTATAAGATTAAGAATAAGAGTTTCACTACTCTTTAAGAGCACGCTAAAAGAGTAGTATATATATATATATATATATATATATATATATATATATATATATATATATATATATACACACACACACACACACACACACACACTACACACACACACTACTTCAAACGTTATTTTTAGTGGATACTCGTATATGAATAGACACTCTCTTTTTTTATTTTTAAAAGAATTTATTTTGTCTAATAGCCTGCGCAATTAGGAAGAAATATAAAAGAAAATCCGGGAAGGATTCGAGCCTGCGACCCCCTATTTATAAGAGAAACCAACGTCTGGCCGAGCGAGCTTTAACTGAACGATTACGAAGTACTTCACAATCAAGCAAGCTTTTATTTGCATTTAAATAACACTCATTCGTTCACATTTTCTCGTATGCGAAACGTAAATAAAGTAATTTCTAAAGAATTAATGGATCTTATTTTTAATCCGACATATTTTTATTACACACTTCAAACTTTATATTTATTTTCTACATGTATTTGAGTCTATTTCTTTGCAAGTTGTTAGACCCTGATTCGGAACTTCTAGTCACATAATCAAAGATTTCATTTCATTTCACTGGAACGCATAAGAACAATGCACACTTGTCATTGACAATAATTCAAAATTGTTAGAAAGTAAAGGTGAGTTGTAAGAAAAAGTTATTTGTATTGTTCTTGTGCATCTTAAGTTAAAAGCTAAATCGAATTAAACCTTTTGGCTGATGAAGGGACTTAAAGTTCAGGCTCCTGTTCCAATATAACATTAAAAATTGTTTCTGATTTTATTGGTGCGACCTCATGTTTGGCCTCAGATATATATATATATATATATATATATATATATATATATATATGTGTGTGTGTGTGTGTGTGTGTGTGAGAGAGAGAGAGAGAGAGGGAGACGAAGAGACAGAGTGTGTGCGTGTGTGTGTGATACATGTTTCATTAAAAACGGCAGACAAGTTAAACTTTTTTATTTAATTTTTCTTATTTGAAAAAGTGTTTTCTTTTCTCGATACAGACTGTGTAGAAGCTGTTCAAATGTTTTATAATTCAGAGCGCTTTCGTCTATACTTTTAGCAATTATCAAGGATGATTTTGTTTTTACTTTTTAACTGGATGTATGCGTTGTGTGTATGTTTCTAGAGTTATAGGGAAGTTTTATTTTCCGAACACAGTCAGCACATTGTGGCCGTGTTCGTAGTTAATATTATTGAATGTTTGCTTTTTCTTTTTTATTATAAATCCTTCCATTATTTTTATATTGTTTTACATGTGGATGAGGTTATTATGTTTGTATTTTCTACTAGCATATTTCGGATGGAGTCTGGTAAGTTCGTATTGGCGTTCAAATGGGTTCTGAAAGGAGCTGTGGTCGGACAGGTGTAACGTAAGGCGTCCAGATAGGCATGTAGTAGTGTGACTGATGTAATTATTTATGAGTTCAGTTGGATCAGGAACACAGTTCCTTAAGGGGCATTTCAACCCGTAAATAATATTCTTTCTTTGTAATTTTGATTTTGTGGCTGTGTTGTTATTTTTTCGGATAAAATTAGTTGTTTTAAATTTTTGTGTAGGAGATAAATAAATGTTTTGTTCAGGTCCATTTCTTTATGAAAGTGAAGATTCATCTTGTTTTTAGTTGACATGCTTTTGTAGTAAATATTTTATGTTATTTTTGACTGTGTGTTTATTATCGTTATTATTTACTTTGGAAAGAAATAGTCTAATTTGGTTGGTTAGGAAAGCTTTCCTAACCAACTCATCGACCACCAAATTATTGTGTTTATTTATTTATTATTTTTTTAAATTTTAAATTTTATTTTTAATTTTATTTTTTAATGCTAATTACGGTCTGTTTTTAATATATTACTATTAAATACATATTCACGTTTTTTGTTTAAATAAAAACAAGTAATCTTCTTTTAATTATAGTTTTTAATTGAATTATAAATATTCACCACTCAAATATATAATTGTTTAATTTTCTTCTTTTATATACATATATAAATCTCGCTTGTTTTAATTTCCAAATATCATTTTTAAACTTTAAAATTAAAAAAAAACTGTAATCCCAGCAAAATATATAACTACGCCAACATATTAGAATTCAAACTGTGTAACTGTAAGTTCCTACTCAGCAGCTGAAGATTACGTCGTGCATGAAACTCTCTAGCGGTGAGGGATAATAAGATTATATTCATTAATATATACTTAATAGCTCCTGTTATATTACATCGAGCATTGTATTTTTAACACCAGCACTATATGTGCGATATATTATAAGTATATATTGATATTTTGCTCCTTTTAGTCTAGCACTGTTATAGGTGTTATAAAGTAGTTATACTTTGAATCCTAGTTATCACCTGAATATGGAATCAATTAACTTGAACTACTTCACAAAAACATCATGGTTCCCGATAAAAGAGTATAGAAGCTGACCAGGATCGAGAACATCTGAAAAAGAATGAGTTGGAATGTCTTCTTCTCCAAACACAAAAAAAACGAGTATAACAACTGCTGTGTTTTACGGATTTAAGTGCCAAAAAAAGCCTCCATGTGACGACCTATCATTGGACTTTGCAAAAGATCTATTCTCGGTAATAGAAAAAAATCAAATTCACAAATATTACTAACGATCTACAAGAAAAAACGCTAAAGGATGTTGTTAGGATTTTTAAAAAAAGCCTACAAAATAATCATCAAAGAAGATAAAACGAGAGGACCAAGTCGATGCAGATATATACTATAAATCCATTAACAAAGAAGTTTAAAAAAAAAAGCAATAGTGAAACCAAGAAAATAGCTGCGGAACTTAAAATTGATGATAGAATCCACAAACAACAAGCTTTTATCAAATTTAAAGATCATAGGGCAAATTTTCTAAACGACGCCCAAATGCCGATTACTTAACACCCACCAAAAATAATATCGGTATAATTAACAAAATCATCCTTGAAAGTGAATGCAAATATACCAAAGATGGAATTAACCAGTGTACAAAACAGCTGAAGCCATTGAATGGTTTACCAATTTAAAAAGGAAAAATGAATGTATTGTACATTCATACAATTCGATATTTTCCCCGTCCATCACCGAGAATTTGCTAATACCGAAAATCTAGCAATCGCGAAATTAATATCATAAAGCAACCTCAAAAACCTGTACATTTCCATAAGGATTATCTGTGGATCAAAAAAAGGAACCCGAAATTAAATCTAGCTATGGGGCGTATGACTCGGTGGAGGCATTCGATTTAGTTGGAATTCTATTATTATAGTGCCTTAGATTTATTTTCATCGTCAAGGACACCGGTGCAATTCTCCTCCGTAAAATTAGTCCACGAAAGATAGACCGATCGAGAAAGGAACTGGAAACATTTTTAAAGATCACGAACTAAATACTACCACCATCAACAATGCAAAAGTGATCAACTTTCTCGATGTAGTTATTATAAACCGTGCACAAAGGATCCATATAACCGTAGATACCTTAGTAAACAATCAAACCACTATGATAAAAATCTTGATAATTTACCTAAATCAGCCCAAGTTAGATTTTCCAGAAGCTCCAGAAATAAGGGAATATTTGATAAGGCTAAAGGTAAATAGGTACATGCTTTAGAACTAAGCCACTATAAAGTAAATTTAGAGTATTCAGAAATAAACAAAAAAGGTAAAAATAAGTAGAAACACCGTAAATACAATTTACATTCTGGTAATGATGTTAAATTGTATTTTGGTCCTACAGAAATTCCTTGGAAATTTCGTTTTTACCATCATAGAATGACCTTAAATAATTTAAAATACAAAAAAACTGCACTTCTTTCTCCAAATAATTCTGGCAATTAAAGGATGATGGCATCTTACCATCAATTAACTAGGAAATTATATCTAGAGCTTAGGCGGTAAAGGAAATAAATGCAATTTATTGAAAAAGCTGGTTATCGTAAAACACATAAATAAACCAAACTTATTAAACAAGAGAAATGAATTGATGATTACATGTAGGCATAAACATACATATCTGCTTAAATACGTTGATCCAGATTAATTTTTATTTAAAAAAATTTTAAAACAATTTTAATATTTTTTTATTTTTTATTTTTTTTTATTTTTTATTTTTATTTTTATTATTTTTAATTTCAATTTTTGATGTTAATTACGGTCTATTTTTAAATATATTACTGTTAAATACATATTCGTGTTTTTTGTTTAAATAGGAAGGAGTAATCTCCCTTTAATTATATATTTCTTAAAATCAAAATATGAATATTCACCACCTAAATATATAACTTTTTTAATTTTGTTTTTTAACATACATATATAAATCCCACTTACTTTAATTGCCGAATACAAATTTTAATTTTAAAATTAAAAAAAAAACTCAGCAGAATATGTAACTACACCAACATTGTGGTAACCAGTTCGACAAAAATTTGTTGACATGTAAGAAATCTCGATAATTCTCGTTGAATGATTCCAGCCATTTCTCGAACGTAATGTATGCCCTCGTTTTTAATTTAATATTCTTTTTTGACTTGATCATCGTCTTCGTTCGTTTCCTTTATAACATTTTAACGTGTTTGTACTAATCGTGATAACCCGGTTAATAATTTTTGATCGTTTTCATATCTTTTGTCAGATTTCTTCCGTTTTCTAAATACTTGTCGGGTAAGTCGCACGTGTTCTGGTAGATTTGGTAGTTCTTCTCACTTCCTATCCCTTAGTGAAGTAGAGGCAGTTGGAATTGATCCTGCCCCCCGAAGAAAGGGTTAGTACTGCCCGACCCCCTCTGGTCTACCAACTTTACAGTGCGAAGATCTGTCATTCGGACTTTATTTAAATTTAAAACTTAAATATTTTACTACGTTTTTTTTTTTGTTTTGTTTTGGGTTTTTTTAATTAAAGTAGATGGGACCTTCTATCGCCAGGTCCATACTCCTCCCTCTTCTCTTGATCAGGGGTAGAAGCTCATGCCTTTTTCCCTGTTTAGGAAGCTGTTCCCGGTTCCTTTTTATTTCTTACCTGAATATTGGTGATGTTTTGATTTTCTTGTGATGTACATGGTTGGCGGCAACATCTCTTCATTCTGATGGTACTGGGTTGGCACTTTTCTGGTTGCTATTTCCGACTGGTTAGAAGCCCGAATTCTTGCGCAGCGTCTTAAGAGGCTGCACTGATCAACAGTTGCATAATTCTTGGGTTCTTGCAGTGCCATGTCGCGCATGGATGGGTGCCCCTGCAAGCGCCTCCGGCGGGCAACCCCGAGGCCACATTATGTTGCAGTCTGCGCCAGTTTCCATCTGCCCATGTTACATTTGATGACCGACAGCTACTACTACTCTAGGCCTTTCCTTATCAAAATAACACATCATGACTATAAACAACCAAAGTTATAAACCTAAACCAGCTCAACAAAAATTACCTAAACCCCTTAACCTGTTCTTTTTCAACATTTGTAGTATTCGTACCAACTTCTACGGTGTGGAATCATTCTTCTTCGAAAAGTCTCCATACATCCTAGCTTTCTGTAAAACTAACCTTTACTCATCAATCCCTTCCTCTGATTTCTCTGGGAGTTTATCTCCGAAACCATCTCCCGCTAGCTCTCGAATCTCCTGAACATTCGTACATGTTTCTCCGTCGGTCTCTATTTAATTCAGTCAGCTATCTCTTCTTTCTCTACCGTTGCCCTTCCTCTCAATACTGTTGCGTACTAGACAGTATTTCTGATAATATAAACAAGGCCCTCTCTCTACAGCCGTCTGCTAACATATTCGTGTTCGGTCACTTTAACGCCCACCATACCAGGTGGCTTGTACACTCTGTCACTGACGTCGCTGGCATCCAAACCCTGAACTTTTCAACCACTCATTCCAACCCGCAAGTGGTTGACTTTCCCACGCGTTTCCCCAGTAACCCTAACGGAAACGCTTCTATTCTCGTTCTCTTTTTTACTCTATCCATGACTCTTGTCGTGCGACGCAGCTCACACTCCCTTGCCAACTCTGATGTTGCAGTAGTGTTTGTAAACGTTTCCTTTCCTCCACCACCACCACCAGAATATATTTCTGTTATCAACCAGCAGACTAGGAAT
>OZ010583.1:75982176-76079676 GCA_963932145.1 Acanthosepion lycidas | reverse complement strand
TCCTATTCTTATTCTTTTATTCCTATTCTTATTCTTTCATTCCTATTCTTATTCTTTCATTCCTATTATATTTTCCGTCTTTCATTCCTATTCTTATTCTTTCATTTATTCTTATTCTTATTCTTTCATTCCTATTCCTATTCTTATTCTTTCATTCCTATTATATTCTTATTCTTTCATTCCTATTCTTATTTTTTCTTCCTATTCTTATTCTTATTCTTTCTTCCTATTCTTATTCTTTCATTCCTATTCCTATTCTTATTCTCTTCATTCCTATTCTTATTCTTTCATTCCTATTCTTATTCTTATTCTTTCATTCTTCTTCTCCTATTTAACATTTTCTTCTGTCATTATTTTTTTCTTTTCGCATTTTTATTAATTTTTCTTTTTCTCACATTCTTCTTCTTGTTTAATTATTTTTTCTTTCCTTCGTCTTTTTCTTTTTTTTTTTTTCTTCTGTGTTTAATTTTATTTTTTCACTTCTTAAAATAAAGGTAAAGCAACCGGTAGAAGAAAACACTGAAATCGGATGTTTTGCGTGTTCACGTGCAATAAAAGGACATTACTTGCATCTGAACTTCGACTGGCCATTCACTGCAACTAATCCTTCATCGACCAATGCCGCTGGACTCTGGAGCAAATGTCAAGAGAGTGGCGTTGGACTTGTGCAACCTCTTAAAATGTAGAAGACAATTCAATCATTATTATCGTCATGGTCGTCATCATGGTCATTATCATCGTCATCATTATCATCATCATCATTATCATCATCATAGTCAGCAGCATCGTCATCATCATCTCTTGGGATGCAGAGCGATAATATATTTCAAATTCATCTTATCTTGAGTCATTCGACACATCTTTCAATTTTAGTTACATTTTGTTTTATTCAAATTTCTCTTTACCATGTTCGCAGTGATTCGAATACAACAGCTTCATCCCCAACAGAAAAGTAATGCTGCCCACCCCTATAAAATGTTTGCTTACCGGATGGATGCTTGCGACAACCTACGTCTTCTTATGCCATGAGCAAGTATGAATATGACCTATAGACTCAATTAAAAAAATACCTGTATCTCCCGGATCTAGACATGTATTCACACGCTTTTAGACTGAATTATATGCATCATATTTTTCTATCAATAAACAATTATAAACACGGCTTATAGCTACCTATTACATCACGTATAAAAAACGGTTTAAGTCTAGGCTCAAAAATACCCATTACTACCGAAAAGAGTAATAACAGCGACTAGGCTTGAGACAGCTATTTTCCTGAAAAATTGTTTTAACTGAAAGAATTTATAAACTTCAACTGAGGGCAGTACTGGCTGTTTGCTCAATGAATGTTTCCTTATAAGGAAACGGCTAATATTAACATTACCATTATTTATTTTTAGGTAATTTATAAACCAAGATATATCAAACTGGGATAAAATAATTATAAAAATATGATGCATTACCAGTGGAGCATGTACTTTAAAATTTACTGAACAGACTTTCAAAAATGAACGAAAAATGTTGTTATATCTAATATGCAAAACTTTTTTAAAGTTACTATTTTCCTTTTTTGATATCTATTCTTCTTCGAGACTTGTGAACTGGCGCTACACAATCGCAAACAAATAACTGTACCAAATAACGGAAGCCACATTACTTGAGGACTTTGAACAATAACAACAACTAAAATGGATAGCACGTGTAACTTGAAGATAGAATAATGACATAAATCAAGATGTCGACATTCCACACTGCTTCAGACAAATGGTTAGGAAGGAAACTCCCATCATTACTGGAAAGAGTGATAACAGTGAACTTGATGAGCCTATTTTCCTGAAGAATTATTTTAAGAGAAACATTTTATAAATTTCAACTGCCTGCTCGGTCAATTATCAACTTACTAAAAGAAAACAGGGGTTATATGTCGTAAAACTCACTCGCTAATCTTCATTTTCTTTACAAAATTTTCATATTCTTGCAAATTGCACTGAGATTGTTCCACACGAATTCAGGTGTTTATTACTTCACCTTTAGTTATATATTTTTTCGTGTACGTTTTTTTCATTTCGTAATACAATACAAGAAAGTTAAAATAAAAAATAAAGCAACTTCTGAAAATATTATGGCTATTGACTAATGTGTGGATTCTTTTTATCCTTTTTAATCATAATGGTGTCTAATATTGGCTCAAACGCACCGGAAGTACCCCTTAGAGCAGGAAGTAAACAAGTGTTTTCGCAAAAGACTTGCCAATGAAAACCTTATCATCAATTCCAGATGTTAACGAGCGAATAGACGGCATTTTATTTTCGGATTTTTTCTCATTTTAAGCCCTGTGATCGCTTCCTTTCAAATCTTCTGCCTTCCGCTGATTCATTTTATTTTGTTTTCTCCTGCTGCAAAAGGCTTCTTTCCTTAATAAGCTGCTTCCATTCAATAAAACTTCCTTGTCTTTATTTTTCACTTTCTTCACCCGCTTTCCATTTTGAATATATATATATATATATATATATATATATATATATATATATAATGACTTTTTAAGAGAGTGATAAACTGCTAAAAAATCAGAACGCTTTTCCAAATGAAGGCATTAAAGCAAATTCCTCCTGCGATACATAAAGAGCAAAAAGAATAAACTCCCATAACCCAAGTCTAATAAACTTTATTCCTAACATCGAAAAAAAATAACACGTTTGAAAAAAAATAAAAACTAATAAAAAAGATATGTTTAGGGTACGATGTGTAAATTATTACAATTTTATATTTTTAATTTCGCGCATCCGCGTTGTTTTTTTTGATTTTGAGCATGATGGGTGCTGAAAGACACTGTATCTGGCAACAGGACTCTGGCACACAAGAAGGAGAACCCAGTCATGCTCGTCAGGCAATTCCTGCGACCACATCATCCCTTACATTTAGTAGCCACCTATCTCCCCAAACTGCAATTTTTTTTATTTTTATGTGTGCGGCGAAGTTAGGCGAGAGACCAACAAAACACCTTGTGACACCAAAGAAGTGAAGGTAAGAATTATGGTAACATTCACTAAGTTAAACACGGAGACCGTTCAGAAGACTTGCAGAAGATTCCAAAGTCGATGGCGATTTTATTGAATAAATTTACTCTTTAGTATTTCTAGATACTTTTGGGTAATTTTAGTAAATATGTCTGTTAAAATGCAATGTCAGTGTTATTTTCATTTTAGCGTAATTTAGACGATGATTTATCCATCGCAGCCTGAATAATTAATATATATATATATATATATATATATATATATATATATATATATATATATATATATATATATATAAGAAAGGTGATAATGCCACTAAGATGCAAGGGTTTAATGAAAATGAAAGAAAATGCAAAGACCCTAGTGAAGAGAAAGGACAGATTTCAGGAAGGCAGAAGATAGCATTTTTTTTTAAGATCGTATGTGGCAGGAAAGTTTAGAAACCGGAAGAGGCTACCACAAGCAAGAAGTATCAGATTAGTAACTATTAGAATATAAATTATGGGTACATCGAGCTATTTCAACAGTAAAAATTCACAATAACAGGGGGCAAATTAAACTGGGCATCTTGACAAGGCTCATAACAAACTGGAAACAATTAGTCTCATTAACTTTTTTAACCAGAGGATGGTGTCCGTCAGAAAACCACACCGTTGTGTCGAAAAGAGACTAAAAAGAACAGACTCGCAACTTTCACCCACCTTTCACTAAAATCTGACTGTATCAAACGCTTTTTATCAGTTTTGATGTTCATCCCAGCAGATCCAACCAGATCCTGATGAGAATAACGTTCATATCGTAAGATTCTCACTATCCGTGTCGTCCACACCTCCATTTATTGTCCTCATCTTTGTTGTTGTTATCACAACGCTTCGGCCGTTGTTACTACCGGCCTTCTTCAGGAGCATATTGATTTACATGGAATTCTGAACTGAACCCTTTATTTAATCTACGAGGATAGACTGTTCCACAGCCCATGGCAAGGGAAATCGTCTAATTCTTATTTTTAGTACTGCTTAGTTATTGCTCGCCCTCGCTTGACCTCGGTTCAGAATTCCCTGTACGTTATCCATATCGATATATCCCTGATGAAGGCCGAAGAAAACAACGACCCAAAAGTTGTGATAACAACAGAGATGAGGACGATAATTTGAATATAAATAATGTAAATTAGCACAAGGGAGCTGATATTTCTGGAACAGATAATCAGGAAAGACATGCGGGAAAATTTAATAGGATATATGTATGAGGATCATGGGGAAAGTGAGTAAGCTATATAAGGAGTTTAAGTGAATGGGTGTCAGAACAAGAAAAAAGGGTGTTGTTAAAGGAGTACTTAATGAAACAAGGTACAGGAACTCGTGGAGAGCCTTAATCAACGACTACATGAAAGGATGTGGCGCATAAACCAGAACTGATTTTTTAGTAAAACAATGTATCTTAATTACCCAGCACTTCTTAAAGTTCAAGGCTGACACAAAAATAGCACGAAAAAAGACTCTGGCTTGCTGGATTTCAAAATAAATGTTAATGCTTAGCTTCGTGGTATAGTCACGACATCATACATGCTAGAGTCTGTGACGCCAACAAATCTTTGATGATTACAGGCGCTGTTCACTAGACGTACATCAAATTTGACTTGTCTCTGTTTCTTACTGAAAATCATATCACTGAGATAAAGGTTTTAATGTAGTTACAAATATCACAACTTCTATTGTCTGTATTGGCTACTTTTATTGTCCCCAGTAGGGAAATTTTATCGACTACTTGTCAATGAGATGGTGTAGTAAATGAGATAAACTTCGCAATCCTAGCATTGTATACCCATATACTAGGTAAAAATTCACACTGATGAATTTTAGAAAAAGAAACTTTTTTTACCAGGAAATCTCACCTTCATCCTAAATGCTGATTCGATAATTCACGGACCAGTGAAAAGGCACTACTACCCCCTGCGTCTTTTAATATCTTTTTTACTGAACATATGACCGTCAACTACACCTATCAGATATATCATACTTTAAAAATGCAATATTTCCAACAACGTGTGTGATTTATTTTTATTGTTGTTTTATATTTTCTTCTCTATTTTATACAGGCAATTCGGTCTGATTTGGGGAATTAGGTCAGACTGAGAGCTTTCCAGCACTCACTTGTATATTCCTTTTATGTAGCTATCGATATTTCCCCCTGCATAATTATTCCACTTCCCAACTGTGCTTCCTTTTTCTTTCTTCTGCTCATTCCGGATTTGTTTCCTCAATTTTAATATCATCTTTTCCTTCTAATTTTATTTTTATTTATCGCCTGTTAATCTTACCTTCGACATTTCAAATTTTCATTTCTCACAAATTTCATTTTTCCATTAACCTTTCGAATTTTACAGGATGCCTGGAAAAACTGAACACCTGCGTATCTTCCGTACTGTTATCAAAATTATATATTTGCCGGCACCTAACACTTATTGCGTCAACTTTTTCTTAGTTTCCCATTTCCAAAATTTAGAGAAAATTTTCTTCTTTTTTAACGTTTTCTTGCAATGTTGCTCCTGTTATAAATAAAACTCAAAATCCAAAATGGCCATCCGAAACGCAAAATCGCCTGCTTCACTCAATTGCTTCTCTATTTCTGATTTTTAAAAATTTGATTGTACATCTCAGTTTATGCAGTAAATTTAAAAGTTCCTGAAGTTTGATTCTATTCGTTTTTTTTATCAAATTTTTGTTCTCGTGAATATTTATATATTTTTTCTTTGTAGCTCTTCACCTTCAAAAAGACATATTAAAACATGTATATTTAAGAAGTTTCAAAAATATAAAAATGATGTGGTCCAATTTTATCCTTTCGCAATTTTATTCTGGTAACGAAATTTGATCCTTCTTATCATTACAACCTTTATTTTATTATTTACACCATGCATACACACAAACATGCGCGCGCGCACACACACACACACACATATAGATAGATAGATAGATAGATAGATAGATAGATAGATAGATAGATAGATAGATAGATGAATGGTTCGAACGTTCACTTTCTGACTCGGGTTCGATTTGTCAGGAAGGTGACATCGATGTTATCGGTCTGGTGGAAGTGATCTCAGCGTGCGGTGCCTTTGTAAAGTGTCTGAAAACTATACCCCGGGGGTTGAACCAAGCCATGTGAGTGAAATTGGGTAGATTAGAGAGCCGTCGAAGTCACTAGTCATTGTGACCGAGAGTTTGATCATGCTGACTTTGTTCAGACTGTTGATCGCTCTAGATAACGCTCTCTCACCCAGAAACGGTAACTTATGTCCGTTCAGCATAGTTGCATTATAATCCACAGGTGGACTCTGTGGTTGTTGAAAAAATACAAATGGATCTGAGCAGGAGTCTGCAACAGGGATTAGCTAGCCACCCTAATTGACTTTTCCACAAACGCATTATGGCAAGTCAATCTCTACTCAATCACTATTTGAATGGCAAATGTTTTTATGAGCTCCATTCTTTAGTTCCAGCATTACAGACCTTTACGGGCTAGAATTCGCTGCTGCTGCTGCGTCCACCAAATCTAATCACCTTCATTTTCCCTTCTTCCAGTTTTAAGGAGAAATGCCATTTTCATTTCAAAAATCCTTATATTACTAAAGTTTATCAAATCTTCTTATTAAGATATCTTTCGCAGATTGGCTATGTCTTCGAGAAAGCATTTTTTTTTGTTTTGCTTCTTGAATGATTTCATCACTATATTTAGTTTATTGGCTTGTACAGCTTTATCTAGCACTATATCATAGCGAGTTTATATTCAGTCGGTGCTTACACTATAAAACCTGATACAAGATGGCCAAATATTTCTGGATATTTATCACGGAATCTTCATTTATAGTCAACAAAATGTTTTAGCATATGTGCTTGGTAATTTCTACTTAGCAATCACTGGTACTGTGCGCCCCACACATAATAATCAAAGAAGTTGCAGAGTTAGGTGGCCATATGTAAGGGGTGATGTGGCTACATAAATTGTCTGACAACCATGCTCTCCTGCTTGTGTGGCATGGTGCAGATCCTGTTGTATAGGGTCTTCCAACAGACACCCTCTTGACCCAGGGCAGTACTACCTCCTCAATGCACAATGTAGGCCTCCATGTTGAGTCTGATGCTCTGTAGGGAGATGGATACAGGCATAAAGTTGCCATCACTAGTAATCACTCTAAACACCTTCGTAATCACCATTATAATCTTTACGAATCCTCAGTACTGTCCTCATATTAACGCCGAAACACTCTGAAATGTTCGTATTGGAGTTTCCGATGCGAAAACCAAGCAGCACAGTATGACGTTTCCAAATTTCTGGAATTTCTCATAGTGTCCTTTGTCTAAGATGCCCAACTGACCCTACTCTACATTGATCTCTTTAAATAGAATGGCTCACGTCTTACTGAACACATGTCATATTGAATACATTTTTTCTAACACAGTAAAAGGATAAAAAAGTATAATATTAACCTAAGAAATTCTACCCATATTCTAGCGATTGTCTCAGTAGGTTTAAACTCTCATATGGATGCTTATGTATGGCCTCCAATACGTCCATAAATATCTAATCCCTCATCTATAGACAAACATTTTCTCAGAGCAGCGATTCAAAATCGCGCCAAGCGAATGAATCTTTAGGCCTTGAAGAAGACACTATTTTATCTGACCCTATAGAATTACGGTAAAAATCCCCAAAAAACTTAATAAATAATATAATCCTCATCACTTGATCATTTGCAATACCAACAACTGAAATGGATAGCGCATGTGACAAGAAGTGAAAATAATAACATAATCAAGTGGTTGATTTGGGATATTACCGCAAACGAAAGGTTTGGAAGGAAAATCCTATCAGTAGTAGAAAGTGCTATAACAGTTAATGGGCTTCAGAAGTCTAATTCCTTGCAGAACTGCTTTAAGAAAAAGATTTTATAAATTCCAACAGAAAATAATACTAACTGTTCGGTCAATAAATCTCAAATGTTTTCTGTATGGAAACGATTATTGTCATCATTACTGTTAAATAATTTATTCGATTAATTAGTTACTATCATGAGAATCCTGTTTCGAAAATGATATTAGGTGTGTGAAATTAGGTGTGTGCAAAATCGATTGAATAGATATCTTTTAGAAAACAAATAATTTAAATAGTTGCAAAATTTTACACGTACACAATATGTTCCTAATACCAAATTATTTTCTCACTTTTTGTTGTAACCTAGAAAAGTTTACTGAATATGGAATAACCAAAACGGAGGTTGGAAATGAAATGATAAATTTTATTGCATCAACAAAACACAATACTCGCCAGTGGTGTGAAGTAGGTAAACCACTGCTAGTGGTAGACTACTTAACATGTTACTCCCACTTACAATAGTGTCCAACGTATTTATGACGATTGGGACATACCCATTAGTGTTCATAGTTACACTATATAACACTTTTAATCTAGTGATAATGACTGGAGGACGAGTTAGGACCCCAGGTTCCTCAGCTTTCTATTCGATTTCTTTTATTAAAGTTTATATCGTACGGCTCAAGTTGAATGGGGTTAGAAACTTGCAAGTGATGAAAAACCCCTACTGAGAAAATCAGCTTTCTTTCTTCCAGACTCAGTGCGAACTCCGAGGTAGACACCAGTGGAAATTTCGTAACTCTTTCAGCCACGAGAGACAGGTCAGCTGGTGCCTTTATCCTGAATTAAGAAAACCATGGTGAAGCCAACATTTAAATATGCAAACGTAAAGAAACGAAGAGAATACCGTTTTCCTCAAAACGAGCTTGCATTTTGATCATCGGAGTGGAAATCACGTTAATATCCATAGCTTTCAGAAACTGACCCAACAAAGATAATCTCTCATAGCATTTGACTTTGAGGCGCACATTCAAATAAAGACTGAAAATTAACTGAATCTCAATACTTGTATCCGCCATTAGGTCCTCTGAACAAAAACCACAATCAATGGCAATATTAATATTAGTCATTTCTTTATAAAGAAACATTCGACATTCTTTGATCGACCAGTCAGTGCTACAGTCGGTTGAAATTTATAAATTCATTCTATCAAAACACTTGTTCAAGAAAATAGATTTCTCAAGTACACTAACATTTTTTTTAAATCAATTCACCCCCAAGCAAGGTAAAAGCTACTCGGTTCAAAAGAGAATGAAAAATTCTTAGAAGGAACCAGAAACATCATCTTAAACAGGAAACAAGGGATAAACATCTATTCCTGAGCAAAAGACTAGGAAGGAATGTGAACCGGGCGATAGGAGAACTACCTATACTAAGGAAAATAAATAATTAAATTTCAGAGTTTTTGCGGAGATGCTAAAAGTATAGACTTTATAAGCAACCGGAAATCCAATCCTAAACAAGAAACAAGAGATAAACCCCTACAACTGATCAAAAGACCGAAAAATAGTTTGAACCGAACGATAGGCGAATCTATCTACTCCTATTGAGGTAAAAAATAAGTAAATAAATAGTAAATAAAATATCATAGTTTATGAGGAGACGTTAGACATTTACTGTTGAAGTAGATTTTAGAAGGAACCGGAAACCCAATCCTAAAAAGAAAACAAAAAAAAAACAGGGACGCATGTGAACTGGACGGTAGGCGAACCTATCTACTCCTATTGACTGCTCATATATATTTCCAGTATTGACAGGGGTCTCTTTTCTAACCTTTCGTAGTGTGGAATGTGAACATCTTATGTCATTTTCTCATCGAGTTACATATGCTATTTATTTTAGTTGTTGCTGTTGTTGAACATCCACAAGTTATATTTTCTGGGTTTTTTTGTTTTTTGTTGTTTTTTTTTTTGTTTTGTTTTTTTTGGTACAGTTCTTTGTTTGGGATTCTATATCGCCAGTTCACGAGATGTGAAGGAGATGGCCTTCCCTAAGACCTATATATTTCATTCACTCGAAGCCATTTTTATTCATTGAAAGTGATTGTAAATAGTTGACAATTTAGATATTTCAAAACGCACGAGATTCTAATCCTTGTCTCTAGCTGACGAGTCTTTTTTTTTTAATTTTATGCTTTAGTTTTGTAGCTTCTTTGCGATGGTGAACGAAACTAGCTAACCAGAAACAAGAGGATAATAAAGGAAATTGGCAATGGTTGTCCAGTGGAAATTGAACAGAATGAAAGCCTCTGAGGAACGGTAAGCATAATTCCGGAAGCAATAAATACATAAAGTCAGAGGACATTTCCATGATACTTAAGACTGCTTGGCTGCTGCCTGATATCCATGTTTTATTACCAGATATGAAAGATTTTATCTGAAATAATAATAATAATAATAATAATAATAATAATAATAATAATAACGTAACTAGAAAAACGTTCAAAATATTATCAAAATACAAGGATTTTAAAGTGATTTAAAGAATGCGGCACATGAAGAAATAACTAATTCCAACTGTAGCTTGGAATTTGGCTTTGATTTGGAAAGTTTCTGATTGGCTTACTGATGGGATCACCGGTAGTGTCATAAGGAAATACATAAAAAAAAACCTGATATGTACGGCAAAATATTATGGTGCTATTTCTGACCTCAGCTCTCTGGTTGAGACTCGAGAGGAAATGAGTATACGACAGAAATAAAATTAATTAAGTAATTAATAAATAATAATAATAATAATAATAATAATAATAATAATAGACATTATTATCAAAGATAGAAAAGAATGTTTTGCACACTGGTTGACATGAACGCACCAAACGGCAAAACATCTCTACGAAGGTTTTTAAAAAACTAAGCAAACACAACGACCCGGAGATGGAAACAGAGAAACATGTGACATAAAATAAAACTAAAACTGTTCCTCTTTTGGTTGGAGCTTTGGGACTGATAAAAAAATGACCTCAAGAAGAAATCAATAAAATCCCTGGTTCACCATCTCACCAGAAATGAAAAAAAAAAACTTTTAACAAGCACAGCCCATACCAGGTGAAAAGCTTTGTCCATTTAATGCTTTTTAATAGCTGACTTCTGTTTAATTTCGTGGAAACAACAAAACATCACAACCTTCGCATACTGTAGGTCATCGGTTATGACCCCGCACCTGATTATAAAACAAATGCCAACAAATTCCAAGTCAAAAAATATTTTTTTTAATAACTGTAATATAGATTTGAAGATCTTCAAAAATTATCAAAATACAAGGATTTTGAAGTGATTGTAAGAATTAGGTCCATAAAGATATTTCTAATTCCTGGGTTTGATTTGGAAAGGTTTTGGTAGGCTCATTAATGGGATCCCTGGCAACCGATATTTTAAAGAAATACGAAGGAAAATGTTCTTCAAGACAAGATCATGCAACACAAAGGGATTTATTTATGTAATAAAAGTATTTTTGTTTGACAAATACGTGTAGGAGAAAAAAGTTTGGTTTTGATTTCTGGCCTTTCGCTGAGAAAGAAATGAGTATACAAAAGGAAATAATAAAGTGGAATTCTAGATAGTATTTCAATGTGTATATGAAATACACCTTTCAATAATGGTTTACAAAAATACCTTTCATATAGCCTAATAATACAAACAAAAATATAAATTAAAAATAATTTTATACAGGTTTACTGACCATAATCCGCTGTAATTTTCTTTAATGGTTAATCTAGCAGAACATTGTTATATCACTGGATTATATGCTCACTGGCATCCATCACAGTTGTAGCTTTGTACTAGACTAAATTAAGCTTACTACATTGTATGAACGACTGTCTGAATCCAACCCATGTTAAGTCCTATCTCCAATCCATGTGGGAGACCAGCCCTGACTTTTCCAACTTTGATCCGCCATACCAGGTACACATGCATGAATCGTCCTCATTCGCTCCGTATTCCTTTAATACAAAGTAAGTTTCACTTCCCAAGAAATGCTACTTTGTAGAATACACTCCCGCCAAGATCTTTTCCAGATCACTACAATCTTGACTCTTCAAGTTTATGGTTAACCGTTAACTTTCTTGCATAAAACCATAGCCTACTATCCTAGCCTTTACCTACGTTCATACAACCCAACATAATGACCCTTTACCTTTAGTGGCTCTTGAGTCTTGTATTCGGTGAATATCAGTAAAAAGAAATGTCATTCAGGTTATAATTCATTGTGCAGACCAAATTTCGCTTGTACTGTCTATAGTTAGCAATGTCCAACTCGGTATCAGCACAAATATTACTCAAAAAGTGACGGTTCTAGGCAAGAGACATTTTGTTCTAAAGTAAGATATTGAGAATACTATGGATAGAATATGTAAACAATGAGGACATTTTCGGGAAAATGGGAACAAAAAAGTACTGCCTGATCTATCTAGTTTGTTTTTAGCTAAGCTTTCTGTCCTAGAAACTTACATGAATCTGAATAAGATAGTTGAGATACCTAGGAAACGTAATGTGGAAAGACGGCTTGGAAAATTCAAAAATCACAATACATATTGAAAGGAAGTAGGACAGAGGGGAACAGCGTATGATCTGCCTTATGAACTTGTGTCAATGGATGTCAGAGGAGACAATGAGACGGATAATAAAAAGACAAATATTGATGAGAGCTATAAAGGATACTAACTTATAGAAAGCCAGGATCGCTCACGGCCTAAAGGGATGTAACACATAGAAGAAGGGTTGAAGAAGAAGAAGCATTGAAGCATTGAAGAAGAAGAAGAAGAAGAAGAAGAAGAAGAAGAAGAAGAAGATTGCCAGTCAACTAGACCACGTATAAAACTAAAATCTTAAAAAAATGAAAATGACACTACGAAATTTACGTAATTGACGGTATGTGTCTCATCGCCAATCATCGGAAACCAAGTATTCTGTTTTATCACCGGCCATCATAACCATAATGAAAGAAGAAAACACAAGAAAAAATAACATGAAGAAATACTCACACACGTAATAACGTGAAATACTCACACACATACGTATATATATATATATATATATATATATATATATATATATATATATATATATATATATATATATATATATATATATCACTGTTTTCTGTGGAATATTGAAAGAAGGAAATGATTTTATACAGACGAAAAAATGATTAGTTTTTTTATTTTAATTAAAAAATTAAATGGAAAAATAATTTAATTTTAAGAGAGCAAATAAAATCCAACGAATGTCGTCGCTTTTGTTTTCGTCCGAGATCGATAAACTAAAATAATTCGAAAGAATACAATCATAATAATTCAGAATGTTTTGACACATCTCGACTGGTTTCATTTGTAAGCATCGATATTTACTCCACTTTAGCGAGTCAGGCACAAGACTGCAAACCAATTTACAGTGGTAATAACTTCAAGACGAACTTCAGAACTCGCAAACTCGTCGTCAAGTTGACTTTCGATTTTTACTCAACAGCGTCAGAAACAATAGTATTTACCAAGATGAGATTAGATTTTATATCAGAAAATGGCAAACATTGGGGAGTAGCATTAAAATCCATGAGTCTTGTTGAGAAAGATTTTAATGTTTCATATATATATATATATATATATATATATATATATATATATATATATCGGGTTCTAGAGCTGATGATGATGAATTCAGGATTAGGAATACATTGCCACTCGATTATGACATTCTGCTTTGAAATCATAAGACTGAATTAAGAGTTGGGTTTTGACATAATTATTTAATTAGTTATCTAAACACCTAATTTACACTCACAATACACGCACACACACATACGCACACACACACATGTATATATGTGTGTGAATAAAAAACAAAAGGAAAATTATACTTAGTATTAGCCGACGTGTTTCACCATCCGACGAACTTTTATCAAGACAAATATAATTACTTTAATTTGCAACAAGTATTTATTTGACAGTTACTCAAATTTTCTAAATTTAAAAACTCTCATAAATATCCATCAGGTAAACTGAAAGGTTTAGGTGTTAGATCTTAGATTACGTCATCTAGCATCTTCGAAATTAAATTTTTAAATTTAAACACGCTCGTAAATATTCAACAAGGCTAACTTAAATGTCTGGGCATTTGGACCTTAGATTATGTCATGTGGCATCTTCGAAAAGAATTTTTAAAATTTAGAGACTGTCATAAATATTCATCAGTTTACCAACCACTTCATGGATATAATCAGATCTAAAAAAATACCCATAACAATAATAATTCAGAAGCAGGTATATAAAAAAAATAAATTGCCTAGACTGTTCCTCACAATACATTGGGGAAAAGTACAGAAATTTGAAAGAACATGTAAATGAACACAAAAGAGACTTCATAAATAACAATTTAACAAATGCTCTAGTCATACACAGAAATAGATTCGACCACAATTTTGATTTTAAAATGGCTGACTCATCAAAAGAGAGGGTAATTTACTCAGAAGAAAAATCCTCGAGAGTAGCGCCATCGAATATTATCAAAATATCAATCTATGACCCGGCATTTTTTCTAATCACTCCTTTCCTGAAGAAATTACTACCTTCCAAAGACAACATACACAACAAATGTGTTGAAAAATCAAAGGAAAAACGGATGAATTAATCATTTCAGCAGATGTAGATGCATAACACAAACGTTCATTTCTTACCGCAATCCAAACAAATTTTTTTTTTTGAATCCTTCGTTTTCAAGTATACTAAATGACGTAATCTAAGGTCTAAATGCCTAGACATGAGTGTTTTTAAATTTCACAACTTTAAGTAACTGTCAAATAGATACTTGTTGCAAAATGAAATCATTACATTTGTCTTGATAAAGTCCGTCGGATAAAGAAACGCGCTGGCTAAGATTAAGTATTGTTTTCCTCTTGTCTTTTTGTTCAGTTTGTCTCTTCTACAGATATACTCCATCTGAGAATATTTACACACACACACACACACACACACACACACACACATATATATATATATATATATATATATATATATATATATATATATATATATTGACGAAATAATGATGGAAATTATAGTCGAAAATTTCTGTCTTTGCTCTTCTTATTCTGGTGACGAATTGGGCATTCAAGAGAATTTCCAGATCGTAGTGTAGGCAGTCAAAGCACTGAATGAAATGATACTAAGGTTGTGTTATTTAATGTAATGACATATCAACCCTATTGGGTTATTCAGTTTCAGGTATAAGTCATAGGACAGAAATCACGAATTAATACGGAGGTATGCATAGGTCCAGTTTACACTAGAGTCAAAATGTAGACTTAAGTCTGGTTTACGCTAGAGACAAGAAGGTAAAAAATAGACTCAGTTTGTACTTGAGTCAAAAAGGGAGTCGGATTTTCACTAGAATAAAAAAAAGGTAAACATAGACCGAGTTTATGCGAAAAAGATAGACACAGTTCCGATTTGCACTAGAAGGAAAAAGGTAAGCGCTGGTCCGCTTTTTACTCACGTCAAAAGTTATACCCAGGTCTGGTTTGCAGATGTGTCAAAAAGCTATACTGTTCCAGTTTATACAAGTGTATAAAAATATAGTCATTGGACCAGTTTTTCACTGGAATAAAAGTAGTAGAAACAAATCCGTTTGTTACAAAAGTCACAAAGTTCGGCAGAAACTCACTCGAGTCAAAATAGTTTACGTTGGTTCGTATTATACGAGAATCTGCAAATATTCAATCAAAAGGTGGCTCATTTTGATAGCGATTTGCCCTTCTACGGAGGAAAAAAGCGGTGCCGACGCGGTATGGTTGTTCTGAAGATAGATGACAGAATAGCTCACGGATATGGCATCATAGAAAAATATACCAGTCCCAAGCAACACGTGGATAATTACCTTCCTCGAAAATGGAGACTATTTGTTGAGTGATTTGAACACAGGCCACTCAGTACAAATAGTAAACTAGCTTGTAACCAATGATTTACGTCAATCGATGATTGCTCAATAATTTGGTTTATTCGAATCATTTTACTCGGTGTGGTGGGAAGTTGAGAAACGGTGTCGTTGCTGAAATCCATTTTCCATTTCGTCTGCTTTGATTTAAAATATTGAAGTGTCTTTCGTCGATAAATCTCTGAGAGACACAGTCGACGAAAAGAAAAATTTCGAATCTAAATAAAAATAACATATTTGTTTCTGATGTAAGGCATGATCGATGTCTATCAGTCTCCTTATCACGGCGCTTATAATGTCTGTAATTAACATCACGAGAGAGAAGTGGTTGTAATGGTTCCATTTTGAAAAATGCAGCAAGAGAGTTAAGATGGATAACGAATAAGATGAGAGAGTGGTAGAGACAGAGAAAGAAAAAGGTGGAAAGAAAGGAAATAAAAAAGGTGAATGAAGAAAGAAACAAAGAAAGAAACAAAGAAAAGCAACCGATTCGACTAAGTGAGGAATAGAGAATAAATGAGAATGAAGATAATTGGTCAGTAAGAATAAAGAAAGAAACAGAGGAACTGCAAATGAGAAGAGAGGAAAACGATTTTAAAGTTTTGTCATAAAGAGAATTATTTTCCAAGGATATGGGAATAGATGTATGAATTTTGTTGAAAAAAGTTACACAACGTGACTTTGATAGACACAGCTGACAGGTCGGAGGCCAAAGGTTAAGTTCGGCTGTTGAAAGATGTCCGGCTTGACTATCTGCTGAGAAAGATTGTTGGACAAAATTTTGCCTATGAACGAAAAAATTAAAAAGCAGAAGATGACTTCAGATAGGCTGACATCATATAAAGATATACTCTCGAAAGAGGAGGGGATCTTCCAAAATTGGAAATGTGAAATGGAAAACGAAAGAAAGAGACTGGTTGAATTTTGGGAGATTTGCATAAAACCCACCTATTCACCCGCACTACACCAGTTGAAAGGGACATCCATAAATACAATTGCCCCACGTGGGCCAAAGTTAGTTGGGGTCCGTTAGTCGGAGGAGTTGGAGTTGGAGTTGGGGATGTGGGAGTTGCAGTCGGAGGCCGTCGGAGGAGGTAAGAGATTTCTGATATAAGACTGCTTGCCAACCTAATGATAAAAATAATAATTATTATTTGTCGCCGAAGAAAAACTCCGACGAATAACCTTATGCCGTCCGTGAAAGTACAAAAAATAGTACTTGGAGTTAAAAACAGTTGTTAATGAAGAAAACCTCCGACTAATAACCTTGTGCCGTCCGTGAAAGTACAAATCACAGTACTTGTAGATTCTTCAAAGAAGCTACCGGCAATTTTCGTCCGTTTTAACCCTTTTCGTCGGTACGCCATGTTAAATATTGTTACATCTCTCCCTTCACCTATTCTGTCATTTACCCATAAATGACATTTCAAACTCCAACACAATCTATTTCATTCATGATTAATTTTGCTACAGTTTTAGCTTTCTTATCAGGTACCGCAAATATTTTCGCCAAATTCGTCATCCAATCTACAAAACTCACTATGTAGACCTCTGGAAGTTTTCTCATACGGTCCTGACACATCCATGCTTATCTTCTCAAAGGGAAAATTCGGAATATCCATCCCTCCCAATGGTGCCTGTCTTCTACTCTGCATTTGGCACACCATACAGCCGTTAACATAAGTAGTAACCTCATTATACAGCCTAGGCCAGTAATAATTTCTTCCTATTAATTCATGGGTTTTATCAATTCCCATATGGCCTAGCTTCTCATGACAGTGTTCCAATATCTTCAGCCTTGGGTATATATAATCTGGATCTAATTTCTTCATCTCTCCCTGAAAGATAGTACAGCTTCCCTTCATGTATCGTATACTTGGAGGTTTCTCCTGCCTCCACTTTTTCTCTGATGGTAGCTATTTCTTTGTCTCCCTGCCCCTTTTCAACCTGTTCTATCCATCGGGGGCCAATTATTATATATTTTCCTCCTCATCTGTCTCTAACACAGGGTGATCCTTTAACCTATAGGAGTTGATTACCCCTATTGGATATGCTCTGTTGTCTACCCCCGGCTCTACTCTCACAGATTCTTCTAACTTTTGGGGTATTCTAGAGAGTAAATCTGCATAGGTGATATCTTTCCCTGCGAGGTATTCTATCTTACAGTTCTATCCACTTAATTTCAGCACCCACTGCTGTATCTTCTTGTTTGCCCAATCTGTTTCCAGCAAATACTGGAGAGGTTTATGGTCAGTCTTTATGGTAAACACAGCCCCACTTAAATAATAATCCAGCTTTTGGAGGGCATGCATAATAGCATACGCCTCCCTTTCTATCACTGGCTATCTCTGGTGTGTCTCTGAGAGCTTATGGGATAGGAAATATATCCGTACTTCCTCTGGTATACAAGGCACTGGACCATCCTTTTTCAAGACATGGCTGAGATACATCGCTCACTACCGTCCATGTATAGTATCATTGATTTGCTGAGATCTGGGTATCTCAGCAAGGGAACATCAATTAGTTGTTCTTTCAAGGTATTGAAGGTTTTTTGACAGTCTCATGTCCATTCAAATCACGCATACTTTTTTGTTAAGGCTATCAAGGAAGTTGCTATCCTAGAAAATTCTGGGATAACATCTGTAGTATCCTATAGCCCCTATAAAGCCTCATACCTGTCTCACTATCTTTGGCTCCGGCATTTCACGTATCACCTTTACTTTATCCATGTTAGGCTTAATTCTTTCATCACTCACTATAAAGGTACTTGGTTTCATTTCTTAAAAATTGGCACTTGGGCAGTTTCAACTTCAATCCGTGCCTTCTCAGTCGCCCAAAAACTTGTCTTGGGTGATCAAAATGTTGTTCTAGTATCTCTGAGAATACCAGAATATCGTCCAGATAAGCCATAGCAAACCTCTCGATTCTTTTCAGCACTATTGACATTAATTGCTGAAAAATCCCAGGTGTATTGGCCAGACCAAATGGCATGACCTTGAATTGGAACAGGCCCATGTGAAATGCAAATGTAACCTTTTCCCTATTAGTCTCATCAAGGGCTACCTGCCAATACCCGGACCTCAGATCCATCCCTGATTACTCAGTTTCCTATACTCTTTTTCCCTCAATTACGACACCGACGCTCCAGTGTCTATTAAGGCTTTCACCACCGACCCCTCCCCCACCACCACTACCTCACAAGAGAGCTTTGTCTCCTGTGTCAGCAAGGAGAATATCTTAGCTCTCTTTCTCCTTTGTTGCTGTTTTTCCATCCACCCAGTCATGGATACTGGTAGTAGTAGTCCTTCATTATTGTTATTACAGAGTCTTCCTTTTCTTTTGTCTCCATATTAGGACTCTTCAAACTGAATCTTTCTTGATTATGTCAGTTTAATTCTGTAGAGGCAGTTTCTCTTCAGGTGCCCTGGTTTCCCACAAAACCAGCACCTTCTACTTGGGCAATTTGCTGCAAAATGACCCATCTGCTTACACTCCAAGCAACACATTCTTCCTCTATTTATATGGGCCACCCGCACTCTTATTTCTGGGGTGACCCTTTGGCATTTCCCTGGTTCGACTTTCCAGGCCTCATCTTTCTCCTCTCGTATCGTCGGGACTCCCCTCTTTAATTCGCACCATTTGGCCACATGCCCCCTACCTCTGCACCTCGTGTATATTTCCTCCTCATGATCTGAGGACAGCCCGCACCTCATAATGGCACTTCCAGCACACCAGGCCATATCTACCCGGCGTGGGTTTATAAAACCTGTACTTTAGGGACTACACCTTTCTTTCGGGGTCCTCCTCCCATTCCTCTTCTTCTTCCTTGACCCATCCGGTCAACACTGGGGAATTCTTGTTGCTTCCTGATTTGTTATCCCTTCTCTACCTGGGGTTCTTTCTTCCCTCTTTCTGCCTATCTGCCTCCCGACCTAAATCCTGTGACCTGCTACTCTTAACCTTATTCCAGCCTCCCACCCTGGCTCCCTTTGCTGCTGCCAACCTAACGGAACCTTCTTTCAGCACGTCGTGTCGGATACGCTCGTCTTGGAGCGCTCCAACACACAGGTCTGCCAGCTGGACCTGAATTGCTGCATTTTCTCTAACTTTTTCGGGGAAAGCCTGAGAGGTTAGTCTCTCCGCTCTTTTCCACAGTATCTCTGATCCCTCTTTCCTTTCCTGGGCCAGTTTCATGAGGCTTCTCATGGCCTCTATTACTGTTCCCTCATCTGTATACTCCGGTATCAAGCGTTCCTCTAACCTCCTCCATGTCAAATATGGATTTCTTTCTAATAATTTGCCTATAAACTCTGACGGCACTCCTGTCGCAGCGTCGAACGCGACACACACAGTCTCTCTTTCAGTCAATTCATAGATTAACTGCTCTTCTTAACCGCCACTAGCCAGCCCCTCAGTTCTCCCGCATCTCCGCCAAAACTCGGAATTCTGGGCCCTCCTAGTAGACCCCTCAACTCAGTGGACATGCGTTCCACCTCGTTGTTCTCTACCTCTGCCGCCCAAATTTCCTCTTCTCCGTGGTCGAACATTTAATAATTGAGAGAAACAACAGTTTATAAACGAAAGAAATCGATTGCAGAAATGGCAAGCAACAACAAATCAAAAGAAAAATTTCAGGGAGAAACCTAAAAGTGTCTTATCTGTCACCTGGCTCCGCGTTGGTCTCACTCCGCCCACTGGACCGCGAACATTTCTGCTTTCTTTTTTCTTTCTTTTTTTTTCTTTGAGCGTTTCGAATCTAATGGTCAAAATGACCAAAGTCCCTTCAGCTCTCGCTCTCTCCTTGATACAGTGGTCTCTCGGGGTCGATTCCGTTGATCACCACACCAATCTATGTGGTCATTCAGGGTCACGTCCTGGGGCACGGTAACCATTTATGACGGATGTTCAGGGCTACGGACTGGTCACAGCACCAAATATGACGTTGTTCAGGGACACGGCCTGGTTGCATCACCAATTATGACGTATTCCTGGAGCTGCAGTCCGCCCGCGGCGACCAATTATAAGACGGCGTCCCGGGTCCGGTCTGCATCGGTCACCAGGTATGGCGGTACTTAGAGTTAATCCCGGTCTGCTCGCTTGGTCAGGATCGATCCCGGTATCAGAGAGCAAGCCATCGGTCGTTGATGGCGTTTGACACAGCAGCTGATCTCAAAGTTGACCTCTTCAACTGTGACCTCTCTTACCAACGTTGTGATTTTGATCTTGAGAGGGTCAAGCCGAATTTCCACTGGGGTACGCTAAACCAAGGAGTTGAAAACGTACATACAAATTTGAAAAATAAAATGGACGACGCCTGAATAAGTCACGATATGATGCTTATATCAGAATAAAAAAATATTTACATTTCTTTCTTTGTTCTTTTTCTTCTTTTCCCAAACCATTCTAATAATTGGCGATGGAACGAAAAGTGTGGGTAGCTTCTTTGAAGAATCTTCAAGTACTGTGATTTGTACTTTCACGGACGGCACAAGATTATTCGTCGAAGTTTTTCTCCAGCGACAAATAATTACTGTTATTCTTATCATTAGGTTGGCAAGCAGCATTATATCAGAAATCTCTTAACTCCTCCGACCGCCTCCAACTGCAACTCCCACATACCCAAATCCAACTCCAACTCCTCCGACTAACGGACCCCAACTAACTTTGGCCCACGTGGGGCACTTGTATTTATGGGTGTCCCTCTCAACTGATGTGATACGGGCGAATAGGTGGGTTTTATGCAAATCTCCCAAAATTCAACCAGTCTCTTTCTTTCGTTTTCTATTTCACATTTCCAATTTTGGAAGATCCTATCCTCTTTCGAGAATATATCATTATATGATGTCAGCCTATCTGACGTCATCTTCTGCTTTTTAATTTTTTCGTTCACAGGCAAAATTTTGTCCGACAATTTTTCTCAGCAGATAGTCAAGCCGGACATCTTTCAACAGCCGACCTTAACCTCTGGCCTCCGACCCGTCAGCTGTGTCTATCAAAGTCACGTTGTGTAACTTTTTTCAACAAATTTCATACATCTATTCCCATATCCTGGGAAAATAATTCTCTTTCTGACAAAAATTTAAAATCGTTTTGTTTTAACCCTTTTCGTCCGTTTTAACCCTTCTCGTCCGTACACAAAGTTAAATATTGTTACACCCATCAATAAAGCATCGTTAAACAATCATTTTACATCAGCCCTTAATATATATTACTAAAAATTTGACTTTACATCATAAACAGTAATGTTGAGTTTTAAAATATAATTTTTTAGAAGCAGACATGAAATAAATAATTTTGCCCAAAATATCACAATAATTTTCGTCCCGCAACGGTTATGACATTATGATTGGTACAGTCATATAGAATGTGGCGATGTGGGATTCTCTCTCAACTTCAACAAGGCATTCTTTTCTGTAATCAATGATATGAAAATAATGATCACTTAATTTATTGCTTTTTTATCATCAAGAATTTTTTTCTTGATTGACTTTTCAATTTTCATGTTCCGAAATTGCAGTTTATAATTTAAGTATATGCAAAAACGTTCGTATTTTTCTTGATTCCAGATAAAATCTCTGAAAATTTTCTAAAGTATTCCAGTAAAATGATCTCTTTTCAAAATTACAATTTAATTATAGATCAGGTATACAGACTAATAGAAGACTTCAGTTTAATCTGATAACTGAAGGATGAAAGTTAAAATGGCTCCTTCTTTTCCCTTATATTGTGACCATATTGCTTAACACTCATATTTTCTTGGCTCCAGATGAAATATTTCCAACACATTTCAATGAAACTTACACTTTCCAAAATTATACTTTATTTAGTTGGTTGGAAAAAAGAAAATATCAGTTTAAATTATCGCCAGACGGATAGCGATTAAAATGACATTCTCTTTTCCATATATTGTCGTTTAAATTCGTATTTTCTTGATTTCAGATGAAAAGATGGAAATTTCAATTTTCACTTTCAAAAATTTTTGCTTATAATTACATTTCAGATATTTGGGGGGGGAAGAAGTTTTCTGTATAAACTGACACCAGGATGATATGTGTCAATAAAAAACGTTAGCGATCAGAATTTTATTTTTATTTACTTCTTTCTTACAAGATTCTTTCTATAGGAATATCTTTGGATTCACTTCGACTGGACCGGATCATATATAAAAACAACCCCAAAACAATCGATTGGACCTTGGCCGGAATTTGGCCGACTAATAACAATCATTGACTATGAATATTTATAACGTATGAATATTTATGACTTATAAATATTTATAAATCATGATTTTTCAACTTTCTTTTTCTTATTGGTTTCCATTCTTTCCTTCTTTTCGTGTAGATGGCACCATTTTCCTATTAAGTTATCGATCTTTTAAATCTATCATTTATACCCAATTTTGTTGTTTCTTTTTTATTTTATTTTTTTGCTTTTTTTTTTTCAAATCCCTGTGATATGAGCATGAGATTGTAATATTAATTCTCATCCTAAATTGTCAAAGCCAATTAACTGACAGTGTGATGAAGCAGTAAAGAAAGGTAGACGTTCCGCTGTAGCGTAAATGTTAACTGCATAATTTAAAGACAATGGAACATGGTATCTACTTAACGCTGACAGATAGGTGAAGCTCACTAGCAAAAGATCGCTTTCGTTGAATACTATCGACGTTATTCTAATAAGAGAGCAGATGATAAAATGCTAATATTAAAATAATTTTTCCCAAGTGCTCTCTCTCACACACACGCACCGACACACAAACACGTACAAACTCACACATAAATATGTATGTATAATTACATCGCGATAAAATAATTATTGTATAATTGTATCCTAAAAGAGCACCCATACACACACATCGACACACACATATTTACTTAAACGTTATTTTTAGTGGAGACACATTTAGATATATACACAATCACAAACATGTATGTATATATATATATACGTGTATATGCGTGTATATATGTATATATATATATATATATATATATATATATATATACACGCACACACACACGTACACACACACACACATATATATATACACGCACACACACACGTACACACACACACATATATATATATACACGCACACACACACGTACACACACACACACATATATATATATACACGCACACACACACACGTATACACACACACACATATATATATATATATATATATACACGTACACACACACGTACACACACACATATATATACACGCACACACACACACGTACACACACACACACACATATATATATACACGCACACACACACACACACACACACACATATATATATACACGCACACACACACGTAAACACACACACACACCCCCTCTAATTACCATCCTATTAGTCTAGCCCTCTTCGGCAAAGTCTTCGAAGCCCTAATCAACGCCGAAGTGGTTAACCACCTTACCTCACATGATCTGCTCTCAGACAAGCAATATGGTTTCTGCTACGCCCGATCTACAGCTGATGTGCTTACGGCCATCACTGAAACCGTCTATCAAGCCATTCAAAATAACGGTGAGGCTCGTGCCGTGTCCCTAGACATCTCCAAAGCGTTTGATAGGGTTTGGCATGCCGGACTTCTTCACAAGCTCCAGGGTTATGGTATTACAGGTCGATTGTCTGACCTAATACAATCATTCCTGTCAAACCGTGAATTGAAGGTCGTTCTCAACGGATTCTCCTCTAGTTCCTATCCCACGAACGCAGGTGTTCCCCAAGGCTCCATCCGTGGCCCCACTCTATTCCTTATTTTCATCAACCACCATCCTGACGCCATAGATTCCCAAGTTGGCATCTACGCGGACGACACTACAATTTACTCCTGCCTCAAAAACAAATCTAGTGTCACTGACAAAACTAACCTGGCCGGTCGTCTTGAAATGGACCTACAATCGGTTGTTAATTGGGACAAGAATTGGCTGGTCAACTTTAATACCTCAAAAACTAAACTACTCTCTATTAATCACCATAGAGATCCTTCCCTGCCCCCCATTAGAATGTCTGATAGTCAACTTCTTGAGAGCAACTCTCTGCGTCTGCTCGGTCTCACGTTGACTGCTGACCTGAGATGGAACAAATACATTGAGTCAACTGCTTCGTCTACCGCGAGGAAAGTTGGCTCTCTGTGCCGCGTCAGGAAATTTTTCTCCCGGGAATCGATACTTCAAATATACAAATCAACCATTCGCCCTTGCATGGAGTATTGCTGCCATATATGGTCTGGGGCACCTTCTGTTTACCTCGGAGTTCTTGACAAGATCCAGAGACGGATATGTAATATAATTGGCCCTGATCTGGCATCTCGTCTGCAGTTGCTCTCTCACAGACGCGCCGTCGCCTCTCTCTGTCTTTTTAACAAATACTTTCATGATAATTGCTCCGATGAGCTGCTTTCACTGGTTTCCAGACTTCATGAATTCAAACGACCTACGAGGCTGGCATCCCGCTCCCACCCTTTCACTGTAGAAACTACTAAATGTAGCCGTCTCTTCTACTCCAATAGCTTCATACCTCGCACCTCTCGCCTGTGGAACACCCTTCCCTATTACTGTTCCCCTGAGAGCTATAATCTCCAACTATTCAAACGTAATGTCAATCGACACCTCCAGTTACCTTGATCTACCCACTATCCCTCTTCTCATCCTTTCTTCTATCACTCCTATCTGCTCTCGCACCAAATCTTCTGCAACCCCCTGCATCCTAGTGGCTTCACGCCTTGCTCGGGGCGTAATGCTTAAAAAAAACAAGTTACGCAAAATGAAAATAACACTAACAGTTCGTTTTAACAGATATATTACCAAAATTACACAAAAATATTTTGAAATACTAAAGAATATATTAATATATATTATATTAATGTTTAATAAAATCACCATTGACTTCAACCACAGTCTCCAGACGACTTTGGAATCTCTTACAACTTTTCTAAATGGTCTCTTTGCTTAATTTGGTGAAAGCTGCCATAATCCTTGCCTTCAATTCATCTTTGGTGTTACAAGGAATTTTGTTGGTCATTTGCTCAACTGCGCCCCACACAATAATAATGAAGGGGGTTGTAGTCTGGTGAGTTAGGTGGCCAGATGTAAGGATGATGCGGTCATATAAATTGTCTAACAGCCATGACAAGGTTCTCCTGTTTGAGTGGCATGGTGCAGAATCCTGTTGTCAGACATAGAGTCTTTCAGCAACCACCCTCTTGACTCAGGGCAGAACTACCTCTTCAAGACACGATGTAGGGCTTCGTGTTGAGTCTGAAGCCCTCATAATCAGATTCGGGAGTTATTTTCTTATCATAACGATCATAGTAATTTTTCCAAGCTCCCGTACTTCGTAATCACCATTCGACCCATCCAACACTTTCCGAATCCTCTGCACTATTACACTCTGAAATGTTCGTATTCGAGCTCCCGTTGCGAAAGCGAAGCAGTACAGCATACTGTTTACAAATTTCTGGCGGAGTAAATTGCGTCATGGTGGTCGTTTTCTCATAGATGGTGTCCAACTGATCCTACTATTCTGCACAGTCGACAAAATGAAAAACAAGCAACGCGCCTGTGAGAAATCCAAAATATCAAATGGCAACAAACTACCCATCGTACCCCATATATATATATATATATATATATATATATATATATATATATATATATATATATTAGGTTGGTGCAGAAATAATATCGTTTTTTGACGTAACGTCAAAAAACGATATTATATATATATATATATATATATATATTGTTATGGTCCGGTTCTTTGTACCACGATGATAGTCCAAGATAGAACCAAGAAAGAAAGACTCGAATACAGATATGGAATAACACAGATATATTACAAACAGGAATATATACAGAGTAGTAGAAAGGGTTAGTACGAACAATCAGGTTTAGTAGAGAGAACAATGTAATCTCGACCAGTATCACTATTCCAATGTCTTGTAGTAATTTTCTGAACACGACTCTGTTTCGGACTGCCTCTGACTCGACTGACTGACTTCACTCCAGACTTCAGACTGAACTCTAGACTTCAGACGAACTCACTCCAGACTGAACTTTCTGCTTCCTCTTGAGGCGCAGTATTTATTACGTATGGAATAGTCCATTATGTTATTATGGGTAAGGTCCCATAACATATATAATATATATATATATATATATATATAATTATTTATTTAAAAATATGATTCCAATACGCTACATAAGAGTTCTCATGTTTCAAAACAAGAGCCTCATTTAATTCAATTTAATTTGGAACAGAGCTTATTTTAATTCAATTTAATTCAAATAATTATATTGAAGTTTTCGGCTCTTTTTTTGAAACATGAGAACTCTTATGTAGCGTATTGGAATCATATTTTTAAATAAATACTTATATTTATGCTCTACTTTTGTATCTAGCACTATTTTTTTTAAATAATAACAAAAATACTAAAGAACATTAGATTATTTACCTAACGAGTTCTTTTCTATTTTCTATATATTTTTCACGCACACACACACACACACATATATATATATTTCAATAAAGATGCAATTAATTTATAAATTCATGAATTATTCATACAAAAATCAAATACAAAGGTTAATGATTAAATGGCGAGAAATCCATCTTCGCGAACAATTCAAATAATATACAAAAACCCCGAACCTGTTTATGAATGAAAAGATCCTTGTTTTATAAATTTCAGTTGCATATGGTCTTATTATTTTTACAAGCTTTCCTCTGTTCCTACAGACATCCTCAGGTATGGAATAGATTTTTTTCTTGTTTTTACTCTCAGTAATAAGTGAACAACGAAAATAGAGATGTAATCCGAAAAATGCTATGAGAAATGTGTTATTGTTTTGGAACGAGCAGTCGCAACGCTGAGTTTGAATTTAAATTTTAAGGTTGTACGTTTTTGTACAAATATAGTGATAAGAGAATTCTTTTTTACTGGTAGATTTTCTGTCAAAGTGGCATGAACTATATTGTTCAATAATTAAAGTAATGTCGCACTTATTATCCGAAAGTTGCACCTGGATCAGTTATTTTAATTTCAATAAAGGTGCAATTAATTTACAAATTCATGAATTATTCATACAAAAAACAAATACGAAGGTTAATCATTTAATTGGCAAGAAATCCATCTTCGCGAACAATTCAAATAATATACAAAAACCCCGAACCTGTTTATGAATGAAAAGATCCTTGCTTTATAAATTTCAGTTGCATATGGTCTTATTATTTTTACAAGCTTTCGTCTTTTCCTACAGATATATATGATCAGAAGCAGCAATAGATATTACAAGTTTTTTGGTGTACGCAGTCATTGTATATTCTCTGCCATATATTACCTGCAAAAATTCAACCAACCTTTTGCTCCATCTGTTATTCTTACTTCATTCTATGTACCTCGCCAAGCTCCATTTTATGCGGTTAACAATTTGTATGATATCTCCTATGTCAGCCAGTGCTTTGTGTTTGCAGTCAGATAGATATATAGATTGATAGATAAATAGATAGATAGTATTTATATACGAATACACATGCATAGCGATACGAGAGATAATTTATCAGTACATAGCCTGACATAATTATTAGCTGAAACTTCCAGCTGAAATATTCACCGTATACTGTTGGTTGTAAATATCCAATAAAGAAATATTGGTTTATATTGTAAAATAAATACTTTTTTTCCTTATTAGAACTTCGACTTATTGATGTACAACGATATTCAACATTTGCGTAGTTATCTAAAATTTACTTGTGTCGCTCACTTCTAAATATCTCATGATTTACATGAGAGTTCATTTCGTTCAATCTCACGAAGCAACAAGTTCTGCAGCTCTAATGGCTATTTATCCAGTCCAGCTTTTAAACAACGCAAGAATAGAACGGAACATTTACCTATTTCGCTAAGTAGCTAGCTAAATATATGGATATGAATAGATTTTCACCCCAAGCAATAGGGCAAGTCGGTTTTCGAACTGTGGTATTGCACCCAGTTTGAAAGCTGGAGTTTGATATGATAAATAATGACAAGATATTTTTCTACCGTTTTTTGAAGTAACGAATTTAAAGAGAATAAGTTTAGGTTCGAAATCGTAGCGTTGGTATTTCATTTCGGTGATCAGCGAAATTCTTATAGCACAGCCTTATAAAATTCTTAATAGAGTTCCACAAACAAGAACTGCTAGAAAAGAAACTATTACCATAGAAGTTACGTTTCAACTCTAAAATGATAAGACCTAGCTGCCAATCTAGTGCTGCGCTTAAATTCGTAAAGTCGAGTTACAAAAGAGGAAAGCTCATCAAAAAAATTGTCATGAAAATATTTATAGAAAAGGTACAGTGAAGCTATGTTAGAGCGGTGGGAAATGGATTGAAGCTGAGATGCCAGATCAGGACTGATAACATTGCAGATTCTTCTTTGGATTTTATCAAGAATCATTAAATGCACAGCAAAAGCCCCAGATAAATGTGTAAAATAAATTCTGGTGCGAATAATTGTCTATCACGACAATATAATGTTTCCACGTAATTTCAGCAGAAACGATAGATCGAAAAGGCAAAATGAGAGATGACCATCAGCCATGAAGGCAAAAAAGCTTCTATAAAACTAATAAAAGATAGCAGTTTAGTTTAGTGTGCGTTAAAAATTAACAAGCCATTCTTTGCCTTAGTTAACAACAGAATATAAGTCATTTTATATCAGCTACCATTTGATCTTATCAAACAGATTATACTTATTATTTAGACAGGAGTAAATCGTTATATCAACATCATAGCTATCGAGTTAAGAACTGATTATACCGGGAAGTTTCTTGATAAATATTAAGAATAACGTAGGTCCAAGGTTAGAACCCTGAGGAATACTCGTAATAATACAAAAAGATCTAAAAGAGTGACAGTTCATAATAACTTTAAGTTCGTAATCTGCTAAGAACGATCGATTGGAGAAGCTGATACTCGCGGTTCGAATAGAGAGAAAGAGAGACAAGGGTAAACAATACGTGAAATACCTGGCGGAGTTAAGTAAATGGATGACAGGACGTGGTCTAGGGGAGGAAGCAGAGGAAGGAACGTGTTGAGATCTGCAAGGAATACATGGAGGTGGAGAGAGACATGATCGCCTACGTCCTGAAAGGACATGGCACATAAAAAGAAAGAAAAAGATGTTTCGATCGGAACTATCACGTTGGTACAACCAGAAAAAATGATTTGGGGGCGTTTCAGCGGCTGGACAGGCAAGTGTAAAGCAAGGAGAATATCGTGGTTTCATCCGTTTTTACCGAAACGGACCAAAAGAATGTCACGAAATGATTCCCACTCAGTACGCTGGTAACAGTAATAGACGACTGAAAACAAATCTCAACCGATACTACAGCGTGATCCGAATTGCCAAGAAAATAAGAGTTGAAATGCTTAACAAGAGGCAGGAGGAGGAGAAAAAAATCAAGTAAAGAAGTATGTTGGTTAGAATGAATAGGAAAACAAGTAGGGAAATCCATTAGTAGAGTAAAAGACTGAGCAACAGAAAAATTGAAGGTCTGAATACCGTCAGTATTACTTACATTAGAATGATTAAGTCATTTGACATGATGGGCATTAAAATTACCAAACAGAAAAATATTCACAGGTGAATAGAGAGATTTCTATACTAACATATATTTTGCATATGTTACAGTCCTAAGAAGAAAGGGACGATAAAGGAAAAAGAGACACCTAACAGGATGCAACAACGAAAGTCGAAAGCACATGAAAGAATCGTCTAGGAAATCAAAAAAAAGATTCCCTTTCCAATGGAAGATTTTTTTTTCCCGGGTCTAAACAGCAAGGCTATGCATATGGTCCTGAAATCTTTTCGACAAAGAAGATAGCCTAGAACAGAGGATTCGTTGGTAGAAACTGAAAAATTTTAATTAATTTCGCAAATGGAATAAGATATCTGAAGAACGATTCAAGAGAAATTGGTGCGAGTATCACAGCTAAAGAAAGGTTAAAGTGATAGGTGATTTTTTTTTTCTTACTGGTCTACTCTTTATTTTATGGAAACTATCATATGATTATTATTTTAATTTTTAAAAAGAAAAGTAGAAAATAATTATCACTGTTCATGTATATATAACTACATATATGCGCATTTATTTTTTCTGCTATATTTTTCTGAAATTAACAAAATTTTCAATATTTGTATTCGTTTATTTATGTACGACTATTTCGTAATTTCTTATTTGCTTTCTCATGTTTTTGTTTACCTAACGTTTTATATATTTAAAAAATAATGAATTTTTTTGGAAGCTTCTAAATTACGTAATGTATATTATGTAGAGTCCAGGAAGCCCGTCCATCTAAGGGAAGGAAAATTCTAATTTTAAGCCTCCGCTGACTTGCGGTCATATCCGAACACGGAAAAGCCTATAGAAGTAAATCCAGACAGGAAACCCGAAGTGGAGCCCCGGAGTTGTTCTCCAAAGCCGTTTAATTGTCAACAGTGATAATTTTCCAGCAATTCATGCAGACAAATTGACTCCAGGATTAATATCCTCTATTCCTTTGAATCTTGACAGTACAGTCAAGAGAGGAGCTATGTAGTAGGGGCAGCGCATGGCTTTCATATACCATCGCCAAGGCCTTCACTCTGGAGAGGTGACACCATTATTACTACCAAACATCTGAATTTGGGGCAAACAGGGTGCTACTTTTATCCTCGTTTATTTTATACTCGTTTGCCTACCACATATAGTGTGAAACCCAGGGTCACAAACTCACATCAATCCAACTAAATATGTTAGCTCTATCACTGATATTGAGCGCTTTCCTATAAGTACCGCGCATATATAATATATAAATAATATATAAAAAAATGCATTATATATTTGTCTGTTTTGATTAGTCTTACTCTTATGTCCATCGTCTTTTCATGTTGAATTAAATATAGTCTAATGTTAATTATGTTTTATGAATATGCCCTGAAGATGGTCTACTAGACCGAAACGTCCGACGTTGACATTATATTAACATTAAAACAGCATCATTGCATATTAGGATTTTTGTTTGTTTTTTTCGTATATTTTTCTTCATATTTATATATATACACATTATATATATACATATATATACATATATATGTATACATATATATATACACACATATATATACATACATATACATATACATATATATATATACATATATATATATGCATATATATATGCATATATATATATATATATATATATATATATATAGTTAAACCGAGAAAGCCAGACCAACCTACCAAGGTTTCACCTAAGCGGATCGTCAGGGAAGGCTGGCTAACAAGGTAAGGTAAGAACGGAATATATAGTCAATAAACAAAAAAACCATAACCACGTCACCAAAAATAAAAAAGATATATATATATATATATATATATATATATATATATATATATATATATTAATGAGAAAAAGATCGCGATTTTAGTTGGCTTAAGTTAACTCGGCCACATTCCTATAAATTTGGTTGGGATGCCTCATATATTAGACCTTGTGTCAGATTCGGCTACATCTACTTTACCTCTCTTGTCGTTGTGTTATTATCTTCGCTAATGTTATTTGTTGAACTGAAACGATGTTCATCATCTGCTAAGCGTAATGTCATAAAAACTGAAGCTGAAACACGAAATTAGACAAAGGCACCAAACTAATATTTCCAATGTCATTATCGAATTGCTTTCAGTAAGCAATATTCACGAGCTCATTCATTAACAAATTTATGATGGCCAATGCTAAATTGGACTTTTGTTCACACAGGTTAACGTCACTGATCAGAAGTTAATGGACGAGACATTTACTACGAGTTTAATGGCTGAATTGGAAAAATAACTGATGAAGCCTGTGTAATTGTTTCTTGATGAAATTGTACAATTGAAAAATGAATAATGGGACCCTTAACAAATTTGGAGCTGAGGGATTGTCGTCGTTTGTTTTGTTTCTTTCCTCGGACGAAGAGAAATTTGTGATAAATATTATGAAATCGGTGTGAATAAAAAAAAAGACTAGTTATGTTCATTCATTGGAGGGGGGTGTATAACTTTAGATGTTTTCTTTTCCCTATCAATTTATGACAGTCTATATATATATATATATATATATAATTCTATTTTCTTTCTTTTTTCACTCATTGCTTTTTTTTTATTTCTATTTTTCTTTCTTTTGTACCATACGCTATTTTTTCTTTCTTTCTTTCTTTCTTTCCTTCTTTCTCTTCTTTCTTTCTTTCTTTTTCTCTCGTGTTTTGTTTCCTTCCTTTTTAATTCTTTTTCTGATCTGATTGTCTTTTTTATTTCTCTTCATCTGATTCTGTTTCATTCCGTCTCTCTCTACTTTCTCCCCGTTTGTTCTCTGCGTTTTCATTTGGCTCTCTCTCTCTCCCTCTCTCTCTCTCCCTCTCTCTCCCTATATATATATATATATATATATATATATATATATATATGTGGATTTATGTGTATATGTTTATATATATGTATAAGTATATATGTATTGTATATATATATGTGTATATATATATTGTTGGCGCGTATGTAAATGTATATACGTATATGTGTATTCCTAATTTTAGGTAGGTATATGTATATGTTTCGATTCATGTATATGGGGTTACATATGTGTTTGTATGTGTATATGTATATATATGTAAGTATTTATGAATTCATATATGTGATATGTGTGAATAGATGTGTGGGATATAGTGGCATGTATATATATACATATATAGGTATAAATGGGTGTAGGTTTTTCCTTATATATGGAAAGAGACAATTCGAATGGAAGGACATAAAATTCTTTTGTTAACGTTTAATCTTACTTTCTCTTCAAATAATTTCTAATTACAATTTTAAGATTGGAAATTTTACTTATCGAGAGATAATCTCATTTTAAATTGATCATTTCGATTTAAATTAAAATATTTTACTCCTTAACTATTAGTCTTGATGTTAAAAATATTAAAATTAAATAATTTTTTTTTAAATTTAAATACTTAATTCACCACCTAACGTTAAATGTAAAATTTTAAGAAAAAAATTTAAATAGCTATAAATATGAATTAATGTGTATAAATAGATATAAATATGAATGTGTGGAAATTTGTAAATGCATGTGTAGGTTTTTGTATATGAATATGTATATATACCATGTGTGTGGTATTATGTGCGTAATTACACATGTACATAAACCTATGTATATGTGATTTTTACATAAATATATATGTGGTATATATATGAAAAAACGAATTTTTTTTATTATTACCTTCAAATCTTACTCCATCTTGATTTGAAACCTAAACTGTAAATAGGAAATATTACCCACCTAAAAATAGATACAAATTACATTCATGACTTAGGCTCAAACTGATAATGATGTTACCATAACAGCCATTCACAATATTAAAAGATTAATATATCATTGTTGCTTATTAATATAGTATTCAAGTCATATTAAATCCCTAATTTATTTGTAGAGAAGTTGAATATTTAAATTGCTAACAAGCATTAAATTAATTCCCTCGTGTTTTTTAAAAAAATAAAAATAAAAAACATTTAAATTACTATCAAACATTAAAATCTCTTTTTATCTAATTTCCTAAAGCTATACCATCCGTCTTCTTCCTCCGAACACCCTAAGTACATCTCTTTTCTCTTTACTTCCCCTTTTTCGTTTTCCCTTTTCTTTTCCATCCCTTTCCACATATCATTGACCAATTAAATAGATCAATGCCTCATCCTTACCTCCTCCTTCTGCAGTATTAAGTATTATAATAGAAAGAAATTTACAAATAAATTTAAAAATTCTCCCTTCCCTCTCTAAACTCTACCATGTCTCTCACACCATTCCTCACCACCTTCTATGTTAAGCTTAATACTACCCGTCAAAAGTGTAAATTTTAATTTCATTTTTCGTTTCACCTTTTGAAAGTGATGTCTGGAAATCCAAGGAATATTTAAAACCCCTGGTGAAATAAATTATTACAATGGAGCCTTAAAGTTGTCTGTTTTTCTTTAAATTATTAGCTCTGAATTAACATTGAGCTCTCTGGATTACAGCCTCCTTGGAATTATCCATACAGGTTACCAAGATTTTCGTTAATTAATTAATTATATATATATATATATATATATATATATATATATATATATATATATATATATATATAATTTCTATATATATTATAAATGCGCGATACTTATTGGAAAGTACTCAATATCAGTGACAGACCTAACGTATTCAGTTGTATGGATATGAGTTTGTAATCCTGGATTTCACGCTTTTTCTGATGTTTCTCAATTTTCCTTTATGTTTAGTTAGATAATGTTCATTAAAATATTTAAAGTAAGTATCATTCAAATTGAATGTGTTAAATACATTTTTTACCAACTATATATATATATATATATATATATATATATATATATATATATATATATGTGTGTGTGTGTGTAGATAAAAAGAGAGAGAAAGAGAGAGAAAGATTTTTACTATTTATTTGTGATTTATAATTTGTCCAATTAAACCAACTTGCTAATTATTACGTGATGTGCGTGTTATGGATAAACAAACAAACAAAAATGACACTGTTAATCACACACAGATATCTATCTATTTCTCTCTCTCTCTCTCTATATATATATATATATATACATATGTATGTATGTATATATATATATATATATATATATATATATATATATATATATATATATATTATTTACCAATTTCGATATATCTATAGACAAAGTAATACAATACGCGACTAAAGTAACGACTTGTAAACGACGCAGTTATCATGATTGGGCAAAACTCAAAAGTCGAAATATTAACTTCCGATCACGTAACGCAAAAACAAAAAAAAAAAACAACACGAGACGTTTACAAATACAAAAATAGAAAACAAGAAATAATCATGAGAAAAAGTCCGAAATTGTTTCAATGTAAATTCAGAATCAACATTCAGAAGACGAATCATGGTGCGTCATTATCAAGGCACACTCACCCTCACCACGCCTTTCGTGAAGAGAAAACTACGCTACACAAGGAGGAAATCAATACAAATGTCTAAAATAGTCCCTCAGAAACACATGATAAACGTTTACTGCAAAGCGGAACATTAAATAACAGTGTTTACCCTACAAAAAATACAGCAAAAAATTGAAAAAAATTAACGCAATGGGAGATAACTACAGTTTTGTAAAAAAAAAAAAAAGAACTTTTATTTTAGCATTTCTTTTATATTGAAATAAAAGCCTTCCACAAAATCTAAAATAGAAAAAATATTGCAAAATATTGAACAAGTTTAAGCCTGAAAAGTTTTCTTACGTGTGACTCAATCATGTTTCTTATGACATCTTTTTTCAAATTTTGAGTCGTTTTCTGGTTTGATGTTTGGCGGTCGTCCACAACTAAAAGTTACAAACCCACAAAAGCAAGACGAGATAATTGGATAAAATGGAAAAGCTTTTTAACGAAGCGTTTCGCCAACATGTCTTAGGTTCGACTTCTTTAGCTTGGAATGAAAAACAGAACTGTGTGGGGCAATAAATTAAATTACCTTTTATTAGAATTATATTCAAACACTGCTGCAATGACCTTTTTATTTTTTATGTCTATATATCATTCTTCAGTGAGTGAGATTACTTACCGGTATACATGTATGTGTGCGCGCGCGCGTGTGTGTGTTGGCAACCAGTCTAGTAAAAAAGAAAAAAGACTGAAAAACCTGAGAATGGCATTTTTGAGGAACTCGTAGCACATTATTCTCACCAGTTTTCTGCATTCAGTATTCCCAAAATATTATGGATGGATCAGCACAGGCCCTCACCAATTCCAGCCTGTTCAGTTCTAAGAACTGAACTGTTGAACACTCATACATCGAAGACGACGGAAGAGTCCAATATATATGTATGTATGCGTATGCGTGTGTGGGGGGGTGTCTATGTGTTCGTGTGTTTGTGTGAGTATATATTGATGGAAAAGAAAGGAACAGTTAGATTAATAACTCAACTTTCGGCAGTATTAGTATTTATGTTTTTATTTTTTAAAAACCGTGCTCGATACAGAAGTACAGCTTAAAATTGGTAATTATTAGGTTGGTGCAAAAATAATGACGTAATAATGTCGTTTTTCGACGTCAAAAAACGACATTATTACGTCATTATTTTTGCACCAACCTAATATTTTTTTAAAAAAATATTTTTTCCATGGCGACACAGAAATTACTGTTTCGAAACTGAAACTGAAGTCCTAAACTTTATTTTCAAAATTAAACTTAAAATTTAGAGCAGTTTTCATTTTCAAGCACAGTTTCATTCTCTTTAGAAAATAATATAAGAATATATATTTGTGTGTGTGTGTGTGATAGGATAAACAACAAATAAGAAGCGTTTATAAATCTAACATGTTTCGCTTCTATTAAAGCTTCAGAGAATGATATATGGAAAAATCTTTCTGCTATTTTATTGTGTGTGTCTAATAGCCATTATTTATGTTTGGGAGTTTGTCCACATGTTGTTAAATATACGGTAATGCATTAAGAATGTATTTAATAAAGGTCGGTGATGCAATATAGTGTTTGTGATATTCGTTTATATTTGGTAAATTTAAAATATTGACAAATAAATCTTAGCCAAAATGTAATAATAATGCTTAAAATGTTGCATCTAATAGAAACTGAAGATGAAATTAAACAGTAGTCATAATTAATAATAATGGTTAAAATGTTGCATCTAATAGAAACTGAAGATGAAATTAAACAGTAGTCATAATTAATAATAATGCTTAAAATGTTGCATCTAATAGAAACTGAAGATGAAATTAAACAGTAGTCATAATTAATAATAATGCTTAAAATGTTGCATCTAATAGAAACTGAAGATGAAATTAAACAGTAGTCATAATTAATAATAATGGTTAAAATGTTGCATCTAATAGAAACTGAAGATGAAATTAAACAGTAGTCATAATTAATAATAATGCTTAAAATGTTGCATCTAATAGAAACTGAAGATGAAATTAAACAGTAGTCATAATTAATAATAATGGTTAAAATGTTTCATCTAATAGAAACTGAAGATGAAATTAAACAGTAGTCATAATTAATAATAATGGTTAAAATGTTGCATCTGATAGAAACTGAAGATGAAATTAAACAGTAGTCATAATTAATAATAATGCTTAAAATGTTGCATCTAATAGAAACTGAAGATGAAATTAAACAGTAGTCATAATTAATAATAATGGTTAAAATGTTGCATCTAATAGAAACTGAAGATGAAATTAAACAGTAGTCATAATTAATAATAATGGTTAAAATGTTGCATCTAATAGAAACTGAAGATGAAATTAAACAGTAGTCATAATTAATAATAATGGCTAAAATGTTTCATCTAATAGAAACTGAAGATGAAATTAAACAGTAGTCATAATTAATAATAATGCTTAAAATGTTGCATCTAATAGAAACTGAAGATGAAATTAAACAGTAGTCATAATTAATAATAATGGTTAAAATGTTGCATCTAATAGAAACTGAAGATGAAATTAAACAGTAGTCATAATTAATAATAATGGTTAAAATGTTGCATCTAATAGAAACTGAAGATGAAATTAAACAGTAGTCATAATTAATAATAATGGTTAAAATGTTGCATCTAATAGAAACTGAAGATGAAATTAAACAGTAGTCATAATTAATAATAATGCTTAAAATGTTGCATCTAATAGAAACTGAAGATGAAATTAAACAGTAGTCATAATTAATAATAATGGTTAAAATGTTGCATCTAATAGAAACTGAAGATGAAATTAAACAGTAGTCATAATTAATAATAATGGTTAAAATGTTTCATCTAATAGAAACTGAAGATGAAATTAAACAGTAGTCATAATTAATAATAATGCTTAAAATGTTGCATCTAATAGAAACTGAAGATGAAATTAAACAGTAGTCATAATTAATAATAATGGTTAAAATGTTGCATCTAATAGAAACTGAAGATGAAATTAAACAGTAGTCATAATTAATAATAATGGTTAAAATGTTGCATCTAATAGAAACTGAAGATGAAATTAAACAGTAGTCATAATTAATAATAATGGCTAAAATGTTTCATCTAATAGAAACTGAAGATGAAATTAAACAGTAGTCATAATTAATAATAATGCTTAAAATGTTGCATCTAATAGAAACTGAAGATGAAATTAAACAGTAGTCATAATTAATAATAATGGTTAAAATGTTGCATCTAATAGAAACTGAAGATGAAATTAAACAGTAGTCATAATTAATAATAATGGTTAAAATGTTGCATCTAATAGAAACTGAAGATGAAATTAAACAGTAGTCATAATTAATAATAATGGTTAAAATGTTGCATCTAATAGAAACTGAAGATGAAATTAAACAGTAGTCATAATTAATAATAATGCTTAAAATGTTGCATCTAATAGAAACTGAAGATGAAATTAAACAGTAGTCATAATTAATAATAATGCTTAAAATGTTGCATCTAATAGAAACTGAAGATGAAATTAAACAGTAGTCATAATTAATAATAATGGTTAAAATGTTGCATCTAATAGAAACTGAAGATGAAATTAAACAGTAGTCATAATTAATAATAATGGTTAAAATGTTGCATCTAATAGAAACTGAAGATGAAATTAAACAGTAGTCATAATTAATAATAATGGTTAAAATGTTTCATCTAATAGAAACTGAAGATGAAATTAAACAGTAGTCATAATTAATAATAATGCTTAAAATGTTGCATCTAATAGAAACTGAAGATGAAATTAAACAGTAGTCATAATTAATAATAATGGTTAAAATGTTGCATCTAATAGAAACTGAAGATGAAATTAAACAGTAGTCATAATTAATAATAATGGTTAAAATGTTGCATCTAATAGAAACTGAAGATGAAATTAAACAGTAGTCATAATTAATAATAATGGTTAAAATGTTGCATCTAATAGAAACTGAAGATGAAATTAAACAGTAGTCATAATTAATAATAATGGTTAAAATGTTTCATCTAATAGAAACTGAAGATGAAATTAAACAGTAGTCATAATTAATAATAATGCTTAAAATGTTGCATCTAATAGAAACTGAAGATGAAATTAAACAGTAGTCATAATTAATAATAATGGTTAAAATGTTGCATCTAATAGAAACTGAAGATGAAATTAAACAGTAGTCATAATTAATAATAATGGTTAAAATGTTGCATCTAATAGAAACTGAAGATGAAATTAAACAGTAGTCATAATTAATAATAATGGTTAAAATGTTGCATCTAATAGAAACTGAAGATGAAATTAAACAGTAGTCATAATTAATAATAATGGTTAAAATGTTTCATCTAATAGAAACTGAAGATGAAATTAAACAGTAGTCATAATTAATAATAATGCTTAAAATGTTGCATCTAATAGAAACTGAAGATGAAATTAAACAGTAGTCATAATTAATAATAATGGTTAAAATGTTGCATCTAATAGAAACTGAAGATGAAATTAAACAGTAGTCATAATTAATAATAATGCTTAAAATGTTGCATCTAATAGAAACTGAAGATGAAATTAAACAGTAGTCATAATTAATAATAATGGTTAAAATGTTTCATCTAATAGAAACTGAAGATGAAATTAAACAGTAGTCATAATTAATAATAATGCTTAAAATGTTGCATCTAATAGAAACTGAAGATGAAATTAAACAGTAGTCATAATTAATAATAATGCTTAAAATGTTGCATCTAATAGAAACTGAAGATGAAATTAAACAGTAGTCATAATTAATAATAATGGTTAAAATGTTGCATCTAATAGAAACTGAAGCTGAAATTAAACAGTAGTCATAATTAATAATAATGGTTAAAATGTTGCATCTAATAGAAACTGAAGATGAAATTAAACAGTAGTCATAATTAATAATAATGGTTAAAATGTTGCATCTAATAGAAACTGAAGATGAAATTAAACAGTAGTCATAATTAATAATAATGGTTAAAATGTTGCATCTAATAGAAACTGAAGATGAAATTAAACAGTAGTCATAATTAATAATAATGGTTAAAATGTTGCATCTAATAGAAACTGAAGATGAAATTAAACAGTAGTCATAATTAATAATAATGGTTAAAATGTTTCATCTAATAGAAACTGAAGATGAAATTAAACAGTAGTCATAATTAATAATAATGGTTAAAATGTTGCATCTAATAGAAACTGAAGATGAAATTAAACAGTAGTCATAATTAATAATAATGGTTAAAATGTTTCATCTAATAGAAACTGAAGATGAAATTAAACAGTAGTCATAATTAATAATAATGCTTAAAATGTTGCATCTAATAGAAACTGAAGATGAAATTAAACAGTAGTCATAATTAATAATAATGGTTAAAATGTTGCATCTAATAGAAACTGAAGATGAAATTAAACAGTAGTCATAATTAATAATAATGGTTAAAATGTTGCATCTAATAGAAACTGAAGATGAAATTAAACAGTAGTCATAATTAATAATAATGGTTAAAATGTTTCATCTAATAGAAACTGAAGATGAAATTAAACAGTAGTCATAATTAATAATAATGCTTAAAATGTTGCATCTAATAGAAACTGAAGATGAAATTAAACAGTAGTCATAATTAATAATAATGGTTAAAATGTTGCATCTAATAGAAACTGAAGATGAAATTAAACAGTAGTCATAATTAATAATAATGGTTAAAATGTTGCATCTAATAGAAACTGAAGATGAAATTAAACAGTAGTCATAATTAATAATAATGGTTAAAATGTTGCATCTAATAGAAACTGAAGATGAAATTAAACAGTAGTCATAATTAATAATAATGGTTAAAATGTTTCATCTAATAGAAACTGAAGATGAAATTAAACAGTAGTCATAATTAATAATAATGGTTAAAATGTTTCATCTAATAGAAACTGAAGATGAAATTAAACAGTAGTCATAATTAATAATAATGGTTAAAATGTTGCATCTAATAGAAACTGAAGATGAAATTAAACAGTAGTCATAATTAATAATAATGCTTAAAATGTTGCATCTAATAGAAACTGAAGATGAAATTAAACAGTAGTCATAATTAATAATAATGGTTAAAATTTTGCATCTAATAGAAACTGAAGATGAAATTAAACAGTAGTCATAATTAATAATAATGGTTAAAATGTTTCATCTAATAGAAACTGAAGATGAAATTAAACAGTAGTCATAATTAATAATAATGCTTAAAATGTTTCATCTAATAGAAACTGAAGATGAAATTAAACAGTAGTCATAATTAATAATAATGCTTAAAATGTTGCATCTAATAGAAACTGAAGATGAAATTAAACAGTAGTCATAATTAATAATAATGGTTAAAATGTTGCATCTAATAGAAACTGAAGATGAAATTAAACAGTAGTCATAATTAATAATAATGGTTAAAATGTTGCATCTAATAGAAACTGAAGATGAAATTAAACAGTAGTCATAATTAATAATAATGGTTAAAATGTTGCATCTAATAGAAACTGAAGATGAAATTAAACAGTAGTCATAATTAATAATAATGGTTAAAATGTTTCATCTAATAGAAACTGAAGATGAAATTAAACAGTAGTCATAATTAATAATAATGCTTAAAATGTTGCATCTAATAGAAACTGAAGATGAAATTAAACAGTAGTCATAATTAATAATAATGGTTAAAATGTTGCATCTAATAGAAACTGAAGATGAAATTAAACAGTAGTCATAATTAATAATAATGGTTAAAATGTTGCATCTAATAGAAACTGAAGATGAAATTAAACAGTAGTCATAATTAATAATAATGGCTAAAATGTTTCATCTAATAGAAACTGAAGATGAAATTAAACAGTAGTCATAATTAATAATAATGCTTAAAATGTTGCATCTAATAGAAACTGAAGATGAAATTAAACAGTAGTCATAATTAATAATAATGGTTAAAATGTTGCATCTAATAGAAACTGAAGATGAAATTAAACAGTAGTCATAATTAATAATAATGGTTAAAATGTTGCATCTAATAGAAACTGAAGATGAAATTAAACAGTAGTCATAATTAATAATAATGGTTAAAATGTTGCATCTAATAGAAACTGAAGATGAAATTAAACAGTAGTCATAATTAATAATAATGCTTAAAATGTTGCATCTAATAGAAACTGAAGATGAAATTAAACAGTAGTCATAATTAATAATAATGCTTAAAATGTTGCATCTAATAGAAACTGAAGATGAAATTAAACAGTAGTCATAATTAATAATAATGGTTAAAATGTTGCATCTAATAGAAACTGAAGATGAAATTAAACAGTAGTCATAATTAATAATAATGGTTAAAATGTTGCATCTAATAGAAACTGAAGATGAAATTAAACAGTAGTCATAATTAATAATAATGGTTAAAATGTTGCATCTAATAGAAACTGAAGATGAAATTAAACAGTAGTCATAATTAATAATAATGGTTAAAATGTTGCATCTAATAGAAACTGAAGATGAAATTAAACAGTAGTCATAATTAATAATAATGGTTAAAATGTTGCATCTAATAGAAACTGAAGATGAAATTAAACAGTAGTCATAATTAATAATAATGGTTAAAATGTTGCATCTAATAGAAACTGAAGATGAAATTAAACAGTAGTCATAATTAATAATAATGCTTAAAATGTTGCATCTAATAGAAACTGAAGATGAAATTAAACAGTAGTCATAATTAATAATAATGGTTAAAATGTTGCATCTAATAGAAACTGAAGATGAAATTAAACAGTAGTCATAATTAATAATAATGCTTAAAATGTTGCATCTAATAGAAACTGAAGATGAAATTAAACAGTAGTCATAATTAATAATAATGGTTAAAATGTTGCATCTAATAGAAACTGAAGATGAAATTAAACAGTAGTCATAATTAATAATAATGGTTAAAATGTTGCATCTAATAGAAACTGAAGATGAAATTAAACAGTAGTCATAATTAATAATAATGCTTAAAATGTTGCATCTAATAGAAACTGAAGATGAAATTAAACAGTAGTCATAATTAATAATAATGGTTAAAATGTTGCATCTAATAGAAACTGAAGATGAAATTAAACAGTAGTCATAATTAATAATAATGGTTAAAATGTTTCATCTAATAGAAACTGAAGATGAAATTAAACAGTAGTCAAAATTAATAATAATGGTTAAAATGTTGCATCTAATAGAAACTGAAGATGAAATTAAACAGTAGTCATAATTAATAATAATGGTTAAAATGTTGCATCTAATAGAAACTGAAGATGAAATTAAACAGTAGTCATAATTAATAATAATGCTTAAAATGTTGCATCTAATAGAAACTGAAGATGAAATTAAACAGTAGTCATAATTAATAATAATGCTTAAAATGTTGCATCTAATAGAAACTGAAGATGAAATTAAACAGTAGTCATAATTAATAATAATGGTTAAAATGTTGCATCTAATAGAAACTGAAGATGAAATTAAACAGTAGTCATAATTAATAATAATGGTTAAAATGTTGCATCTAATAGAAACTGAAGATGAAATTAAACAGTAGTCATAATTAATAATAATGGTTAAAATGTTGCATCTAATAGAAACTGAAGATGAAATTAAACAGTAGTCATAATTAATAATAATGCTTAAAATGTTGCATCTAATAGAAACTGAAGATGAAATTAAACAGTAGTCATAATTAATAATAATGCTTAAAATGTTGCATCTAATAGAAACTGAAGATGAAATTAAACAGTAGTCATAATTAATAATAATGGTTAAAATGTTGCATCTAATAGAAACTGAAGATGAAATTAAACAGTAGTCATAATTAATAATAATGGTTAAAATGTTGCATCTAATAGAAACTGAAGATGAAATTAAACAGTAGTCATAATTAATAATAATGGTTAAAATGTTGCATCTAATAGAAACTGAAGATGAAATTAAACAGTAGTCATAATTAATAATAATGGTTAAAATGTTGCATCTAATAGAAACTGAAGATGAAATTAAACAGTAGTCATAATTAATAATAATGCTTAAAATGTTGCATCTAATAGAAACTGAAGATGAAATTAAACAGTAGTCATAATTAATAATAATGGTTAAAATGTTGCATCTAATAGAAACTGAAGATGAAATTAAACAGTAGTCATAATTAATAATAATGGTTAAAATGTTGCATCTAATAGAAACTGAAGATGAAATTAAACAGTAGTCATAATTAATAATAATGGTTAAAATGTTGCATCTAATAGAAACTGAAGATGAAATTAAACAGTAGTCATAATTAATAATAATGGTTAAAATGTTGCATCTAATAGAAACTGAAGATGAAATTAAACAGTAGTCATAATTAATAATAATGGTTAAAATGTTTCATCTAATAGAAACTGAAGATGAAATTAAACAGTAGTCATAATTAATAATAATGCTTAAAATGTTGCATCTAATAGAAACTGAAGATGAAATTAAACAGTAGTCATAATTAATAATAATGGTTAAAATGTTGCATCTAATAGAAACTGAAGATGAAATTAAACAGTAGTCATAATTAATAATAATGGTTAAAATGTTGCATCTAATAGAAACTGAAGATGAAATTAAACAGTAGTCATAATTAATAATAATGGTTAAAATGTTGCATCTAATAGAAACTGAAGATGAAATTAAACAGTAGTCATAATTAATAATAATGCTTAAAATGTTGCATCTAATAGAAACTGAAGATGAAATTAAACAGTAGTCATAATTAATAATAATGGTTAAAATGTTGCATCTAATAGAAACTGAAGATGAAATTAAACAGTAGTCATAATTAATAATGATGGTTAAAATGTTGCATCTAATAGAAACTGAAGATGAAATTAAACAGTAGTCATAATTAATAATAATGCTTAAAATGTTGCATCTAATAGAAACTGAAGATGAAATTAAACAGTAGTCATAATTAATAATAATGCTTAAAATGTTGCATCTAATAGAAACTGAAGATGAAATTAAACAGTAGTCATAATTAATAATAATGGTTAAAATGTTGCATCTAATAGAAACTGAAGATGAAATTAAACAGTAGTCATAATTAATAATAATGGTTAAAATGTTGCATCTAATAGAAACTGAAGATGAAATTAAACAGTAGTCATAATTAATAATAATGGTTAAAATGTTGCATCTAATAGAAACTGAAGATGAAATTAAACAGTAGTCATAATTAATAATAATGGTTAAAATGTTGCATCTAATAGAAACTGAAGATGAAATTAAACAGTAGTCATAATTAATAATAATGCTTAAAATGTTGCATCTAATAGAAACTGAAGATGAAATTAAACAGTAGTCATAATTAATAATAATGCTTAAAATGTTGCATCTAATAGAAACTGAAGATGAAATTAAACAGTAGTCATAATTAATAATAATGCTTAAAATGTTGCATCTAATAGAAACTGAAGATGAAATTAAACAGTAGTCATAATTAATAATAATGGTTAAAATGTTGCATCTAATAGAAACTGAAGATGAAATTAAACAGTAGTCATAATTAATAATAATGGTTAAAATGTTGCATCTAATAGAAACTGAAGATGAAATTAAACAGTAGTCATAATTAATAATAATGGTTAAAATGTTGCATCTAATAGAAACTGAAGATGAAATTAAACAGTAGTCATAATTAATAATAATGGTTAAAATGTTGCATCTAATAGAAACTGAAGATGAAATTAAACAGTAGTCATAATTAATAATAATGCTTAAAATGTTGCATCTAATAGAAACTGAAGATGAAATTAAACAGTAGTCATAATTAATAATAATGCTTAAAATGTTGCATCTAATAGAAACTGAAGATGAAATTAAACAGTAGTCATAATTAATAATAATGCTTAAAATGTTGCATCCGATAAAAAATGAAGAGGAATAGAAATACTAGCGGAAATTGATAATAATGGCTGACAATTCTTCATATAATGAGGATAAATAATATTGGTTCTTTAAATCTGAATTTAGCTACCTTTGAACTATTTTCTATTTGACTTTAATTTTTATCCTTTTTTTTACTTTTAAATCTTTGAAAGTCTACACACAGATGTATACTATATACACAGTTTGTATAACAATTTATATTCCTTTTTGCGTGAGGACATATATATATATATATATATATATATATATATATATATATATATATATATTGGAATCTCGTTTCCCGAATTTAATTCGTTCCTGGAGGCCGTTCGTAACCTGAAATGTTCGTAAACCGAAACTATTTTTCCAATAGGAATCAATGTAGAGAAAACAAAATCGCTGTAGAATAAAATTGGAAAAGAAAAGCACGGCACAACACACTAAACTATACAACACGGTGGTCGATTCAGAAATTATTCCGTTCGTGTTAAGTCGGTTCAGCTATGTTGTTCGATAACCGAAGTCTTGTTCGACATGTGAGACGTTCGACAACCAAGATTCATCTATCCATCTATCTATCTATCTATCTATCTATCTATCTATGTTTATGACTTTATATCTATCGATTTATCGATATGCTTATGACTGTTTATATCTATCTATCTATCTATCTATCTATCTATAGATAGATAGATAGATAGATAGATAGATAGATAGATAGATAGATAGATATGGGAGGGTGCGTGCGCATAGTTATACGTTAAAATTTCCAGCGATTTTAAAAATATGCTTTACATGTTTGTGCACCCGGTTATATCAGCGCATGTGTGTGTGTGTTCGTGCGCGCGTGCGCGCAAGGCGTCATCGTTACTGCATCTTTGAAGACGTCTCCTTAAAATTCTATTGATCTAAACGTTACACATTATGGCTTTAAGCGGAACGCTATTGACAAAAAAGTCATATGAAAGTAGAGCTTATTTTTATTCTCCTTTCAGGAATCTTTCGCGGAATTACTGGAAAGAAATGGCATTTATTTTTTTTTTTTTTTTTTTTTTGAAAGATGTGCAAAAAGCAAAGAAATGGCACTAGAGATCGAAGAACACATTTTCTTTACTGGCCTGTATAATCGAAGCAATATTTTAACCTTTCCTTTCGTCGACGGACAGGCGGCGAAAATATTGGAATGCCAAAACATGTTTTCCGTTTATTCAGTAAGTAGAAAAGACTATTTATTTTTATTGTCAATATTAACTTTATCGATCAGCTTATTGTTTTGTTTCATTATCTTTCAAGCATCTTTGTAATTTCATCCATCTTTTCGGCTTTAACGACGTCCAATATATGTAAAAAGCCGCAAGCAAATTCTTATTTACTTACAACCTTTTATTTTCAGCCTTATTCATAGGATGAGAAGAAACTATTCTCAATTGATAAAAAGATTGTATTTTTAGGAAACGAAAAATGACAACATTCCAATGCGTTTCTTGTCAAATTTAATTCGTCTATCTCTCTCTCTATCTCCCCCATACATATATATATATATATATATATATATATATATATATATATATATATATATATATACCTTCTTACTCTTCTTGGAGGAACCCCTCCCTTATAGATCATGTCTTCAGGTGGGTGTAGCCTTGCTCATCAAGCTTGGACAATTACAAGTTGATGTGGATATTTAACCCATATTTGGGAGTTATGAATTTAGGGTTTTCTTACGCCTGGAACTGGAATTCGAACACAGCGCAAAGATTTTTCAATCCAAGCCGCTGTCCATTACTCCACCGTACCTTCTCTCCACCCCCCCCCCTCTCTCTCTCTCTCTCTCTCGATATATATATATATATATATATATATATATACATATATATATATTGTTCAGGTAATACAAGACCTAAAAACTACTACAGTTATAGGGTTAGTGAATGAGGTGGTTGCGTAAACGCAAGCGGTGTAGGCTATGAGGATATTTAGGAAAGATAATGTGTGAATCCTAAACCAGAACAGGTTAAAATTGTAGCGATTAGGGAACCAAACCGTCGCGAGTCTGTTTCACAAAGTAGCCGTTCTTGGAAAGAAGCTGTTCGAATGAGACTTAAATTATTTTTATTAAGTCGTTTCTGCAATGGCTGCAATAAATGGTTATCCGACTATATGCTGTATGAGGCAGGGAACTAAACATTTCGCACTCAAACTGTAACAATTATGATGATTTACTAAAAATTTTGTAATTTTATGAGATAGAGAGACCAAATTTCAAGAAGTTCTGTGTCTGGAGTTCATTTTCCGAAATTCTTTTCAGACAGATTCTTTAGGACAAGCGTTATACAAAGGCTGACATCAAGAATATTAACCAATAATACTGACTAACGTAAATTTTTTGTTCAGTTTATGAAGTAAAATTTTTTTTTTTTTTTATTGAAGGATATATTTTCATATTTTTTTTCCATTCTATTTTATCTTATCTTTCAACCAACTCTATAACTGCATAATTTTAAACCCTTTATTTTTTTTATTTTTTTTTTTTTTGTCAGTATTGCTGGAAAATCTGAAGTGGCTCCATGTTTACGTACAACGTAATCTTTCAGGTTCATCATGAAACTGAAAAGGAAATAAATTGATATGATTTTTTTTTTTTTGTATTTTAAGATGGATAAAAGACAGTATCGTATTGTACCAATTCTATCTTCCAGTATTTCTGAAGTTTCTTGGCATTAATAATCCTGACCTGAAACCATACTGGACGCCATTGATGAAACATTCGAGTTATTTATTAAAGAGACTAGTCAGATCGAGACTTTCATATAAATATCGGCAATGACGCCAGATTCGTTCGGCAATAGCCGTACTGTAAGCCGTATACAACAGCAGTTTCAAATCAATTGTTAAAAATGGCTTCGAACAAATTAAGTCTGTTCGTCAGATGAAGGACAATGCTTCTTCAAAACTTGTGTACTGCCGCTACCGAATGAAAAAAAAAACTGTACTAGAAAACACATCGCTTGAAGACTTTCAAGCAGCAACGGAAATGGATATCACATGTAAAATGAAAAGAAAATGACATAATGAAGATTTTAATGTTCCACACAACTACAAACAAAATTTTAGAAAGGAAACCCTCAACAATACTGAAAAGAATGGACTTGATAAACGTGTTTGCCTGGAAAATAGTTTTAAAAGAAATTTTTATAAATTTCAACTGACGGAAGTACTGGCTACTCAGTCAATGATTACTGAATGTTTCTTTAGAAGGAAACTGTCTTTATTATCATTACTCTCATTTTTTAGCGACACGTATTGCTTTAATAAATACAAATACATTCACATACTTACAAAATACAGAGCGCGCAGACTGGGAAAGAAATAGAATGAGAAGACTTCAGTGAGGAGAAAGAATAATAAAAGAACCTGATTAAGAGAGACAGAAGATGACGATTGACGTTGCATTTCAGTTTTTGAGAACGTAGGTAGCAAGAAGCAAGAAACGTGAAGAGAGTCCCACAGGCAAGAAGTACAAGAAAAGAAAATATTAGAATAGTATATACGGTTACATCTAGCTAGTTCAAAAGTAAAATGACGACAGCTAATTGCCACTTGGTAATACTCTTAAATTCATGCAGCCAATATACCGTTCAACTAAAATTGATACCACAAGTAACTTGAAGAGAAAATAATGACATCATTAAGATGCTGATGTTCCACAGTCAGTTAAATGCCATTGTGATACACGCTTAGACAATCGTGTATCTTTCGATACATGACTGACGAGGCATATTTTTCCCGCAGTAGTTTGCCATTTCTTTCTGCGGTAGACCAGTTGCCATCCAAGTCTATAGAACCCGGTCTGCCCTGCTATTTACCCATAGCTGGGGCGAGAAGAAGATTCATACCTTTCGCAAGGGTATTAGAACGTAAGTGAATGTAATGGATTCGACTGGAATTCGAACTCGACTCTCACATTCCTTAGTCCGAGTTGCTACCCATTGCTCCATTGTGATGTTCCACACAATTTCAAATAAATGGTTAGGGAGGTAGCCCCTACATCAATACTGCAAAGAATGATAGTAGTTACTGAACTTGGGTAACCTATCTGCCTAAAAAATAATTATAGGAGAGATTACCATTACCATTACCTTCATTTGTTACCGACACTTACTGTTTAACATATATAAAGGCAAAACACACATAATATTAATTTTAATGTAAATAAAGTTAAAAAAAAAAAAAAAAGATAACACTCCATCTCAGAATCTGTTTACATTTCTGAGATGAATTATTATGTACACTATTTACATTGGTCGGACTATCATACTCGTCTTTGTTGCCATATTTATCACAACGTTTCGGCCGTTGTACGCTCCGGCCTTCTTCAGATGGTTGGAATGCCGAACTGAACCTTTTATTTCGCTCGCTTGGGTAGACTGTTCCACGTGCCATGTCTAATGGATGTTAGTTATCAGTTATCTCATGTTCTCCACCGCCTTAACCAGGTACTGAACTTACATTGTCACTGGATCTAACCAACGCCTTTATCCACTGGGCCATGTGCCCTTGAGGACATCTGTGTATGAATTTCTGGGTGTTATAAAAGGGGAGACAGGCCGCCCCCTTAAGGTAAGGCTACAAGAACACCAAAAAGTTGTAACACGAGGGGAAGTGAAAAAATCAGACGTGGCTGAACACATGTGGAGAGAAAAGGGAAATCACCGCCCTCTATGGGATCAGGTTGAAGTCATAGACAAAGAACATAATTGGAAAATCCCTAAACTTAAATAATCAGCACATATGCTAGACCTGAAAAATCTCCTGAGCCGACCAAGCATAGAAATGAATACAATATGGGAACCTGTAATAAGGAGTGTCAGAGAAAAGCAATAATAACAACGAAAATTGCAATATGGGGTCTGGTAAAAAAAAAAAAAAAAAACATGCAATGATAACAGCAAAAATTGCAATATGAGCACTGGTAAAAAATGCTTAGTGAAGACATTGGGTTTAGATTGGGTTCTATAACCTTGGATGGCAACTGGATTACCGCAGAAAAAATGGCAACCTACTGAGGGAAAAATCTGCCTAATTTGTCATGTATCGAAAGATACGGGATCACCTAAGCCTGCATCGCGCATGGCAAATAATTGACTGACATTTGGACTAATTTTGCTATTATCACAACGTTTTGGGGACTTCTTCCAATGACTATTAATTCAGGACACCTTCGAGAAAGTTCGAACTTAACCTTTTATTTAATCTTCGGTAGCAAAATGTCCAGGTGAAGGTTTTTTGTTTTTTGTTTTATTTTGTTTTTTTGCTGGGCGTATGCCTTCCCTGGATAAAAGGTTCGGGTGTGAAACTCTTGGACGATCATAAATTGAAAAGATAATCGCCCAAGTGTTTGCTTGTGTAAGTGAATGTAACAAACATTTACTGTAATTTGAACTGCTCTACATTTTCATATTCCGAAATTTCATACATTACACCAACCATTACATCCATGTTTACATCAACTCATATTACCAAGCGGTAACCCATCTAGATAATGACCAGGTTCGACGTTTTTTTACCTTCAATGATTTGACTAGAACTGGTGTTTCAAAATGATATGGCCGTTAGCCCCGTCCATATTTAGGGATATCTAATTTTATTCTTGATCAGGACGTTAGTCCGAATGTAACTAAAGTAAATAGTGATAACTGGTCGAGCCAGAAATTCGGACAGGTCAAGAGTTACTTAGAAAAAAAATAGAGAGGAAGTTGTGGAGAATCATGGCTGTCCACAGGGTCGTAAAGTTAAATACAAAAAGAATAGATTAAATATATACGAATACAGCGAGACATGAACAGGCTGTGAGAGACATTATGTCCGTTTAGTTACAGTGCCATATCTAGCAATTTAATCATTATCAAGATTTCGGTCCTCTCTGGTGTGTCTCATAAGTTGTCTGTGTTTTGTCTAAGTTTTAACAGAATTACAACATTACATGTGTTTACGCGCATCATAAATTAAGTTTCCTTATGTAATTTTTCAAATACAGATTGATGTACTTGAAATTCAATTTGAAGATTTTGTTTTTGTTTGGTAAAAAAATGCATAGATATAAATTTAAATAATAGCCACTGTCTATTTTACGAAGACTAACGCTAAAGAGATTTTCGTGTCGGAAAAAAAAAATCCTGCCACACTCTCGACTGCAAGTTATTTGTGAAATGCTCAAAATCATTCCAGTAGATAGGCGTCGTGCTGGAGTTGAGCTTCTCAGCCCAAACTGTTTAATAGAACCAAATAAAAAACGAGTGAAAGAAAGATGTCATTTTATGATAGAATAAGACTGTGGATAGAGGGAGAGGGTTCTGAGCGAGGTAGACTTTTCCGTTTGGAAAACTGGACGAAGTAATTATTTCCTATTTTTCTCTGCTTTTTCACTGTCAAGACTGGAAAAAAAACTATTATTTTTCTCCATCGATTTTAAACATCCCTTATACACGATGTTATATTTTATTATGCGAGTCAGTATTTTCTCAATAAAATTGGTATTAGCAAACGGATGTTGCTAAACTTTCTGATTCCAGGAGACGTCTGCTGCTTTGATTATTCCAATGGTTCCTAATCATTTTTTTTTATTTGTGCTGCATTTTTGGAATGGAAATTTGCCTCACAAAATTTTGTGTGTTAAAAATTACATTTAAAAAACAAACAGAGAGAGGGTTAAAAGGAAATAACCGCGAATTCGAAGTCAGAACATTATCATTGATCATTCTCTCTTACAATTTGCAGACCCTTGTTACACTATTCTTAATTCTTGATATAATTTATGCAATTACAAGTAATCCATAATAATATCTTCAATTTTAAAATCTTAATTATTTTTGGTATATGAATTTTTTGAAACTACTTCTAAATCTTTGATTGTCTTTCAATCATTCCGCCGTACCTGTGAGGTACGCCGAACCGTTTGGGAACTACTGGAATAATCGAACAACAATCTCATTTAACAATAGCTCGAACCTGTGTGGCCCTTCAGCCTTGTATTAGATGAAAAATAGTAAAATAAGTGTAATAATAATAATTTTCAATCATTCCAAGGTCATCAAACATTCCATGGTACTTATCTAGGCTTTAAAAGCATATCGGGAAAAGAATTTCACATCTGCGTTGCACATAAAATTAATTTACAAAAAATCATATTGCGTAACTGTTTCGTCTTAATATACAATATTTCCTGAATATTAACATAAATTAAAAGTAAAATTAAATAAACATAACAACTGATTCTCTATCTTGTTCTTTGCTCTAAATGATAATGAACTAATTTGTAATATGTACAGATATTTAAATACATCTATGTATTCATCAACAGAGCTAGTCAAAACTTAGGAGTTTAACGAAATTTACGTTTAAAACATGTTGTTAAATTTCTAGTACGAGTGCACAACATAATAGGCAATTCAGATGTAGTGAACGCTTCTGGTGATGTAGAAAGATACTGCACACAAGCACATTAGATAGATAGATAGATAGATAGATAGATAGATAGATAGATAGATAGATAGATAGATAGATATGAAAGTGACTGAGATAGATAGATAGATAGATAGATAGATAGATAGATAGATAGATAGATAGATAGATATGAAAGTGACTGAGATAGATAGATAGATAGATAGATAGATAGATAGATAGATAGATAGATAGATAGATAGATAGATATGAAAGTCACTGAGATAGATAGATAGATAGATAGATAGATAGATAGATAGATAGATAGATAGATAGATAGATAGATATGAAAGTCTCTGAGATAGATAGATAGATAGATAGATAGATAGATAGATAGATAGATAGATAGATAGATAGATAGATAGATAGATATTTTATATATGTGGATAGAGAAATATATGAACAGAAAAAAATCATAACGATTTCGACAGATATCATGTTAAGTCGAATTACACATCCAGATTTTATTCAATGTTCGCAAAGGTTTAATGTTTTCGAAATAGAATAAATAATATCTGCTTTGCATTAAAGAATCGCGAAAATTAAACTGAGACCACGACCTTCCATAATAGAAAGTGAGTGAGTGAAAAAGAGAAAGAGAAATGTCTAAGAGAGCGAGAGGGGGATTTATACGCTTTACAAGGATCCGAGTTCTCTTAACTAAAGAACTTAATCAGCCTTTAGTGAATGCGATTCCATTTTGAATAGGTCACGACTGAGAAGGAAAACAATTACGCTGATTGGTATACTACGTCTATCGTCCTTTACAGCGAAATATGACATTTCAAAACAGTATTATGTTATATTATATATTGCTATTGTTATAGATTATTATTATTATTATTATTATTATTATTATTTCCTTTCTGGTGTATAATCATTTCTTCTCCGGGTCCCAACCAGAGACCTTAGGTCAAAAATGACATCATGGGATTTTCTACTGAGCATTTAAAAAAACAAAAAAAAACAAAACAAACTAGACAAAGCGCTTCGTAAGGTGCGAACTGTACTTGCGAGTACCATTTTTTGTATTTCTTGGGTTACCAGGGATCCATTTAATGAGTCTATCGGAACCTTTTTACAGTCAAACCGAGGGCCCTAACTACAACTAGAATTGTTGATGTACTCACGTGACACATTTCTGAGATTTCGATTTCAAGGTTCTTGTACTTTGATGGTTTTTTTTTATGATCTTCAAAGATACATTACAGTTTGTAAGGACTGCCATGTCAATAAGAAGGCAAATTTTGTTTTTGTGGTCTTTGATCACGATGTCTCGGCAATTAGCTTTGATTGTTCTGTCTGTGTGGATTGTAAAGTTCCATAAATTTGTTACAGGTCTTATTGTGTTTATACCATTTTCCATCTCCTTTCTGTAAAAGTTGCATATTTTTCAAAGCTGATACTGGCCCATTCTGCCATGCCGGGTTTTATATTCAGTGAGTGGCAATACCGGGCAACCTGATATTAGATGTTTTCTTCTTCTTCTTCTTCTTCTTCTTCTTCTTCTCTACTACTACCACTACTCTTACTACTACAACTATTATTATTATTATTATTATTATTATTAACCCTGAGATCAGCACTCCAACTAGGTAACTCTGGGGTCCAAATATAGCCTACTATATTCCTCGTGTCAATCAGTCGGATAAAGATCTATGAGGCACATGCGTCACAGCCCAAATGTGTCTGATATAGGCATAGGTTTTATAAAAGCAGTGCATAAACTTGCAGAATGGACCCAGTTATAAATACCATCGGATAAAGTAACATAATTTGCTCACATGGTTTCCGATTAAAGGTATTTCGTAGTATCTAGAGATGTCATATCTATGTTGCCTTCGCGGTCTCATCCTTTAATCTAAAAAAATCCTTTCGACACCCAGCAAGGATAGTCTCTAACTATTCCCGCTCATCAACAGAAATGCACACCGTACCAGTAGTATGAACTGCCGGCTACCTTCGATGAGACTGTCCGTCCCGTCGATCAACAACGCGTGGATGGCCGGTGCGAATCCGAGAACATCTGCTTGCATAAAATATGGTCGCGGTGGTAAGCTGAGAGGTGCGGAGAATTTGTTTATGCAAATGATTCATGTCTTTCATAGCGAAATTAACGATGTTTCTGGGTTCAATCGGATTTTTTTTTCTTTCCTCAGTCTGTGACTCTCCAGTATTACTGTTGTACAGAACATCAGGATTCTGATTTAATTTTTGTTCGTCGTCGCTTGCGTTGTTCTTGCGTGGAATTCTTCGTCGTCTCTGCCCTGGACGGGTCTCTGTTTTATTGTCTTTGTTTTGTTTGTCTCCGGTGCTGTTGTTCGTTCCGTCCCTCCTCGTTTGTGTTCCGGTAGCAGAAAAACAACTTCAGTACTCCTCAAGGCAAAAGATGTACATGTAACTATGATTAATTAAAAACAGAAGCCATAAGAGCCATGCCCATCTATCTATGTATTAGATAGATAGATAGATAGATAGATAGATAGATAGATAGATAGATAGATAGGCAATTATTATTATTATTATTATTATTATTATTATTATTGTTTGTATTATTTCTTTTTATTATAACATTAAGCTTCTCTTTAAGGCTAGCCTATTTTTAGGTTTTTAAGAAATTGCATTTATCTGGGTCGGTGTTTGTTTCTTCTGATATGAAACCCATTCTTTTGCTACAACCTTGTTGTTCACCTTTCGTTTCCACAATTACGTCGTTCTATGTAAACAAATTTGCCTATGGGTTCACACATGCACACTCATAAACATAAGTACATTCATATATATGCATATATATATATATATATATATATATATATATATATATATATATATATATATATATATATATATATATATGCAATTGTCTATGTAGTAATGTAGGTATTTCTGCAGTTTATACTTACATGTGAATAAGTAATGGCATTGTACACGCAATAAAATCAACTTGAATTGTTATGATGACCAAACGGAAAGTACGCTTTTTGGTATTTTTTAAAATAGTTATTTGTTTAGTTCTGCTATTCTGGGGCAATCAGTAAAAAAATCCCTTACTACTAAATGGTTTGTGGATTTGACTTGCTAATTCCTGCTACAACGAACTCTACCAGATCAGAAAAACTAAATCATTTGAGGACTTTCAACAGTAGCAGCAACTAAAAATGGATAGCACATGTTATCACAAACAGAAAACAATCGTAATAGTAATATTAGCCGTTTCCTTATAAGGAAACATTCGAAATTCATTGACTAAGCAGCCAGTGTAAACATAGGTTGAAACTCATAAAATCATTCTCCTAAAAACTTTTTCAGAAAAAATTTTTTTCTCGAGTCCAGTAGCTGTTATCGCTCTTTCCAGTATTGATGGGAGTTTCCTTCCTAACCTTTTGTTTACAGTAATGAGGGACATTAACATTTTGATTACGTCATTATTCTCTCTTCAAGTTAAATGCGCTATCCATTTTAGTCGTTGTTGCTGTTGAAAGTCCTCAAGTGATATGGTTTCTGGTATTTGGTACATTTATCTGTTTGTGATTCTGTAGCCAAGTCCACTAGGTTCGAAGAAGGATAGTCCTCGTTGAGACCTACACCCTTCACTCGCACATTCGCAAGCCCGAAGTATTATGCCCTCTTCAGGACGCATGCCTGGGCAGGTTGTTTTGTAATGAGAGATCGGTAGTTTGCCCATGCAGCACGTCTCTCCTACCGACACTACCAATGTTGCCTACAGCATTGGGAAGAGCAAAGGCCAATACGGTGTCATCACAGGAGTTGTCAGAACGAAATTGAGCATGAGATCAGACTGTCTTAGGGACTCAGGATTCGAATTCATAGTTAGCCTTTTCGGTTACGGAGCCCAGACTGCCTGACTCATATTTGGAGGTTTTGAATTCAGAGTTTACTTTCTTCTAAACCGGTTGCCGCCCAAGGCTATTGGACCCAGTCCGTCCTGCTATTTACCCATAGCTGGGTAAGAGAGATGGATTCATACCTTTCCCAATTGTATTAGCACGTAAATGAACATAATGAACTTGTTCTTAATTTGAACTTGGTTATCCATTCCTGAATCCATGCTCCAACTCCATTACTTCGCCGTCTCTCCATCAAATGTTACAATTGAACTAAACTACAGAATAGAGAATAGAAGAACAATTTCCGAAAATTGAAAAGCGTATAACTAACTATACATGCAATTCAAAATATATGAAATATACTGCTATGAATAATCAAGAGTGGTCTCCCCTTGTTTTGTTAGTTTACTCTTAGAGAGAGAGATTTCTGTTTACTAAGACTATAAAAGGAAAATATACGGGAACCTTGTATTCTCAGTTGAAAAAAGCTTTCTTAAAGTCTACACCTGCGTACATTTGTCATTACATGTACACTCTTTCAGATCTTATCTATGCACTTGACTGCATCATATGGAAGGACAAACTTTCTGAAAATGCTCATTGTCTTTCAGAATCGCATTATATTTAATTACTGGTCACAAACCAAAAACTTTTTCATAAAGGTTTCTGAAAAACGAAAGTACCCAGACATTGAACAGTTTACACGTAATATTTCATGGAAAAAGAGAAAATTATCCGAAATGTAGAAACGCCCTTATTAAAGAATTTTTTTCTGATCTGTAACCAAATTTGTATAAAGAAAAAAAATTGCTGCCTTTATACATACAATTGATCCCTTTCTCATGTATAGACTTATAGAAAAAAATGGAGGTCATCCAGAATCACATTCTAAACAAATCGAGAAACTAGAACGCTAAAAAAATATGACAAAGTTTCTCTATTTTATTGTTTGAATTAAGAGCGAATCATTAAACAATGTAAACGGATGCTTCTTTTTCTACGTGCTGTATCAATTTAGGATATAGTCCATCATGACCTCACAAAATGTTCTATCCCTTGTAAGCACCTGGTTTCGTAATGCTACGAAGATAGATTTACTGAGATCTTCCGGTATGTCCCTACTGTGATCTTGTCGATGCCGAAATCGCCTAAGGCGATTTCTTTTATGATGTCATCTGGTCCTGCTGTTTAGTATTCTCAAAATTATGCCTCAATAAATATATGCCTACACCTCCCCCCCCCACACACACACAAAAGAGGTTAACCGACATTCAGGTGGAGGGGCAACATATACAATTGTTCAAAATTCGATAATGGTTTCCACATAAGCAAAGTCGCACTGGACCGAAAAAATTTCGAAAGAAATCATGTACTTGGAATCTGCCACTGGCGGAAATAGCGTGATATGATGATGTCTGGTGGTCTGTTGTGTGTTCCCGTATACGTATATACGCAAACCTCTATAGTTTTTTTGTTTTTTTTATCTTTTTGATTGTGAATGTATATGCATATTTATTCGTGTGTTTCAGTCTGTGTGTTTGTCGATTTGTATTACGATTTTCGGTACGTGTTTATATATGTGTGTATTTTTTCATATGTGTGCTTGTGTGTGAGCTTTTGTGTGTCTATATTTATGTATTTATGCCTCTGTGTGCGTGTGTATGTGTGCGTGTGCTATGTGTGTATTTGAGAGTATGTGTGTGTGTTTTCTGGGTTTATAGAATGTGCGCATGAAGTAATGGATAACGGCTTGGATTGAGCGGCCGGAGATTCGATTTCGAATTCCAGCCATGGTCGTTATATTCACTTACGAACTAATAATCTTGGGGAAGATGTTAATTCATCTTTTCTCCTTCAGCAATTGGTTGAATTGTAGGAATTGTATCTAGAAAAATCATTGGCATCATTAAGAATAATTTGTAAATGCAATATTCATTCGCAAGCAGAAAAATAATTATTCTTACAATCCAAAAATATGTTTTGGCATTAAATAACCCACTAGGGGTTGATAAACCGTAAAAAAAAAATCAGTAAATCTCTGTGTCTGTATGCCCATTTTTATCTGGGTACGTAAGTGAATATTTGTAGGTTTGTTATGGGCACGTGTTCTATTGTGTTATGTTTGTGTGTATATATATATATATATATATATATATATATATATATATATATATATAAATTATAGGAGGATTTACTTATATATATATATATATATATATATATATATATATATATATATATATATATAGGATTCGTGTTTGTGTACGTATATATATGTGCGTGTATTTGTGTTTGGAGCTATGTTACACACACACGCATATATATATATATATATATATATATATATATATATATATATATATATATATATATAAGTAAATCCTCCTATAATTTATATATATATATATATATATATATACACATATATATATATATGAACTAAATTACAGAATAGAGAATATTGTTCTTCTATTCTCTATTCTGTAATTTAGTTCATATATATATATATATATATATGTATATATGGGGGACCTTGAGGTGGTGTAATGGTTAGGGAGCTTGTCTGACTAGAACAATTACGACTGAGTCGTGAGTTCGACCCTCATGGGCTACCCCTACTTTCAGCCTTGTGCCATATCTAAGCTACGCTTGGAAAATCACTATATATGCTTGTGTGCCCGTGTTTGTTATTCTGCTAGTTTTGAGTATATGCTTGTGTGTTCGTGAGCCTGTTAATATTGTGTGTGTGTGTTGTGGTCCTGCCATGTAGGCCTGCGTGCATGTGCGTGAGTTTTATGGACCTGTTATGTAGTTATGACTGTGTATGTGTGTATTCGTGTGACGAATATATATGCGTGTTTGTGCTTATGTTTTGTGAGCCTGTTTTGTATGTATTTCTGTGTACGTTTGTGTGTGTGCCTGTTGACCAGTTGTGCACCTATGTTTGTGCGCGTGTGTACGTGGGCTTGTTATGTATGTACATGTGAGCGTGCCTCTGTGTGAAGTCTATATGATGGTGTGATGTTTCTATTGTTCTCTCTATTTTGATTAACTCTTAATCGTGTGGGATTGCTTCCGATATCATTAAAAAAATTTAAATGCATTTACAGTCATTATCATCATCATCATCATCATCGTTATCATCATCGTCTTCCTTCATTCTTTCTTTTCTATTAGCAATTACTTCTTTTCATACATATCTCTCTTTTTTTTCTCTTCTATTTTTCTCTTCTCATTTCTCTAATTTTCTTTATTCATTATTTTTCCCCTTTACATTCATTTCATTTCTTCCCAGACATTTCTTATTCTTATTTACACTATTTACATCGTTCGGGGTGTTGTCCTCATTTTCATTTCTATATTCACGACGTTTCGGCCGTTGTACGCTCCGACCTTCTTCAGGTGATATGTTAGAATTTCAAACCAAACACTTTATTTAGTCTACAGGAGCAGATTGTTCTAAAGTACCTTGCCTTATTTTTTTTATTTTTTATTTTTTTGTGGGGGGGGGGATATATAACTATCAGTTACTTCCCTTTAGTGACTCAACTCTCCAAGATTTTGTTTGCATTTTGGCCAGGTACTGAGTTAACTACTTTTAGGATTACATTTGAGATTACTCAGCCAACTCTTTTATTCAATGGACATGCTTCCTGTCATGTAAACCTGTATATATATATATATATATATATATATATATATATATATATATATATATATGCACACACACATATATATATATATATATACATACATATATAGATACATACATACATATATATATATATATATATACATACATATATATATATACATATATATATATATATATATACATATATATATATATACATACATACATATATATGCATACATATATATATATGCATACATGCATATATATATATACATACATATATATTATAAATTAATTGATTTAAAATATGGTTTTTCCGCTACACAGTTCTAACCATGTTTCAAAAATGGAAGTTCCGAATTTAATTTTGTAATTAAATTAAAGACATTAGTTTCATTTCACCCTCAAGCGAATTTTGGAGTAACTTTTAAAATTACTGGGTTTTAAAGACACAGCTAAAATCATAATTCACGTTTCCAAGGTTACAGATTAATTCACTTCCACTAGACAGGGGTGTATGCGTGTTCTTTATGTCTTTATTTTGATGTGTCCGTTATTAGCTACAGTTTGGTAGGGGATAGGAATGTATTCTTCAATGAAATCTGACATCTGTTAAATGCATGTCGTCTGGATTTTTTTTTAATTTTATTATTAACGGCAAAAATTCTTACGGCATTTTTCTATTTGTATATTTAAAGATTTTTTTTGAGGGGGTCAGGTTAGAATACGTTTTATTTAACTACAATTTGAAAAATATTTTCACTATTAATTTTTAATATACTATATTTCTTTTAAGAACAAATAAATGTATTAGAGTATTTGACGCCAAAAATAGCTAATTGATTTCACTGATTTAGTAAACTTTTATTTTTTATATAGACTTAGTAATATCTTGTTTCTCATGTAAGTACAAAGGACATGGGACATTCAATGGCCTACACCTTCTAGCTTTTCATCATAATTTCATTTTTCTGTAGGTGTTTTATTGGATTTATTTAAGTGCCGGTAGTACTTTGAGAGAGGTGTTTTGGTTAGAATACGTTTTATTTAACTACAATTTTAAAAGATGTTTAGGTTAGAATTCGTTTTAACTAAAATTTTAAATACTACTTTAAAGTATTTTAATAGACTTTTTTTTGTAAATGTAACAGAATTACTTACAGTATATAAAATTATATTTTTCCATTAAATATAAGTACGTATATTACGAGGTCACACTTTTTAAATTTATTTTTATTTTTAAATATTATTTAAGGAAAATTTTTGACAATGACAGCATAAAATAGCTATTTCATTTCTCTGATTCAGTAAATTTTTGTTTTTTATAAACTTAGTAATATATAGTTTCGCATGTATGCACAAAGGACATGGGTCATTTAATGACCTACATATTCTAGCTTTTTTTTATAATTTCCATTTTACTGTAGGTGTTTTATTTGATTCTTTTAGGTGCCAGAAGTACTTCCATAGAGATGTTTGATTTTTATATTTATTTAGCCTAAATGAACTTTGATGTTGGTTGAATCTTTTTTTGAACTCATGGCTTGTGCAATCTATATATATTTTCATGTTTTCAGGATTTTCAATTGAAGAGATATTGCATTGGTATACTAATGATTCAGTGCAACATTTATTTTGTAGAGGGCAATTTTGAGGGTTTCTACAGTTACATAATATTTATTTATTTTCATCAGTTTTTATTTTTATTTTTCCATTGTCTAAATTTTTTTTGGTTTTGGTATAAGTGTTTATTTAAGATATTAGCATTATGTTTCTTAATAATTTTTTCTAAGTTTTCCGTACAGCTGTAACTCAATTTTAGTGCGTTTTTATTGAAAATAGTACTTAGTTTACTTCCACTAGGAAAATGCTTAAGTATTAATGCGAGGAATTTTTGTTCCTATAACAAAGCTCTAAAAGAGAGTGGCTACAAAACCCCAAAACTAACTTATATAAAAAATATATATACATGTATACATATATATATATGTATATGTATACATATATATATATACATATTCATATACATATACATATATATATATATATATATATATATATATATATATATATATATATATATATATATATAAAGAAAGTACTGTAAGATATATAATCCGGTGTTCTTATAGATATTTTTATTTTTACAAAATAGTGCTTAATGTAAACTTACAGAGCATTAATATTTGTTTTATATTATTCTTAAAAATAATATGAAATAAATATTAATGCTCTGTAAATTTACATTAAGCACTATTTTGTAAAATTAAAAATATCTATAACACCGGATTATGTATCTTACAGTACTTTCTTTTTATTTATATATATATATATATATATATATATATATATATAGTGCTCTTTATGATAGCCTGTACTCTCATTAGTTCTCCTTCAGATGCAGCAAAACATTCCCAGAGCAGAATGCTATCACCATCGTTTAATTACATTAATTATATGGAGAGCATTCTTTGCTTTGTGAGCTCCATTCACATTCTTCAACACGTAGCGGGAGTTCATATGCGTAAATCATTCTAGTTTGGTTTTACCTGACCATAAAACAGAGTTCTAATATTTATTCCAATGTTCTAGACGGTTTCTAGCATAAGTTAATCAGCTTGTTAGGTGTTTAACCTTAATCAAGGGAGTTTTCCTTCGGCAACAAGCTCGAAGTCGTTTTCGATGAATGCATCTAGTGACTCTATTCGTCGATATATTCAAACCTAATGTCCTTTGTCGTTAAGTGAGAATTCTTCAAGACATCTCTAACAATTTTCCTTTCCATTCTCTCAAAAATTTACCGTTTTCTAGAAGTTCTTCATTTATTTTCACCACAATGAGTCTTGCTGCACTTGATAATGCAACGAATTTTCGACCTAGGAACATTTAAACGCTTGGAAAGTGTTCTTTATCCATCGCCTTGTTTGTACGGATCAACTATCTTCATTCGGAGCTCCTTGTAAAGTTTAGCCGTCTTCGCTATGGTTGCAGAATGAATGAGTTATTGCGATACGTGGCACTCACATATTGTCTTCTGCATTACCTTTTAGAATGTTATAGAATCAGGTCAATACTGTTTCATTTTCAAGGAGTCAGTGTATCAAATGTGAAATTAAGAAAAAGAATTGCAATTGCCATAGAGCAATATTGTTTCATAATTTCCATAAGTTGAAGACGGATAATTTTGGACTGTACCAATTTTTAGAAAAATCTATAACTATGGATATAATAGTTCGAAAAATTTCGTGTATTATTCAAAACTAAATACGGAATAAACTATTAATGGTAAATCCAGTAAGTACTTGCAAATATTCCCATTTCCTTATAAAATATGCAAATACTCAGTGTGGGCGAATAATGTCTACAAATATATATATATATATATATATATATATATATATATATATATATATATATATATATGGTTGGATAGATGTGAGCTTGTGGCCCTGGATTTCACGCTTTAGCGATCGTCAGACAAACTGATATATGTTAGCTCTATCTCTGATATTGAGCGCTTTCTAATAGGTAACGCGCATATAATATATAAATAATTATACATATATATATATATTTATTTATATTTATATACACACACTTTTCATATATATATATATATATATATATATATATATATATATATATATATATATATATATATATATATATATATATATATATATATGTATATATATATATATATATATATATATGTTATAGGACAAAAGTTTGGGGTCAACAACTGGATTTAATAGTTAGTAAGTTTCATGAATTATTTTCTTCAATTAACTCAAACTAAACTAGGGTACTGAAAATTTGTCGATTTGTGTATGGCATTCATTTTTCTAGAGAGGAGGTTACCTAAAATGTAATAACCGCCACCCCAAATATTACCATCAGCTAGCAAGTTAGATTGGCGCTCAGAAGACATTAAACAAATTCCAATTCTCGCCACATCCGCTTTTCACTTCCACAGAAATTCCTTTAGGAAAGAACATAAAATTCTTCTCTTCTAGTGACTAAATCTGTGGTGTAGACTGGTCTCTCTCGTTTGGCTGTCAGCCCGTCTAGTAAAAATACTGTGGAGAGCTATGGTCGCTTACGTTTTGAAGGAGAGGACATTCAACAAATATCGACGTATCAGCGCGCAGGGAATGTAGTTGTGAGGGACGCCATGTCTTGTCTTGCAAACAATGACACGTTAGTCATTAACACACATACACATATATATATAGGTGTGTGTGTGTGACTATCAGGATAGATAAGTATATAGATAAGAACATACTGTGATAGATATGATTAAAATGAGTTACGTAATTTCTTATTACGACAGAGGTTAATGTTAGTTGGTACAACTATTTGAGTTGCTAGCCTTGTTTTTTTTTTTGGGGGGGTGAGGGGGGCTTTTTTCCATAAGTAGTGAAATTAATAACAACTTAGATTGAGATTCACAGCTAATGAAAGTTTGTTCCTCCGACATGAATCGAAACTGTGTCCCATTTTTCCATCAGAGAAACCACTTCTATAGCCAAAACGGATCATTACGAACTTGGCCACGGAATCCACTGTAGTAAAACAACGTTTGAATTTCCTATTTAAGAATGCACATTCTTGACGACAAGAATCTGTATCTTCTGGCTTCGGTTTCGTTTCCGAAGCGCAAACAACAGTAATTTCTTAAATGATTCATATCCGACATTATTTCATATTACTATAAACGCTTATAACAATGTAAATTATGTCAGATAAGAAATTCATTCAAAAATAAAAAAATATCGTGAAATTCATTAAGAGATAATAAAAGAATAAAATGTGAAGAATTCAGACGTCATAATTTTACAGGCAAAAATAATGATGATGCCTTTTTCAAAAAACAGCTTTCAAAATTCACGCCTTTATTTTAGACTCAATTACCGGTCGGAAACATGCAACGACCTCACCCACTAGGCGTGCCATATATTTAGATACTTCATAAAATGATTGGTCTGCAGCTGAACGACAAATATTTATCCGTAAACAAGTTAGCGCAAACTGACAGACGTTATTAAAATCAAGATTTTATTTCCATTTAGCGAAATTATGAGAGAAGATGCAAAGATGGAAGTCTAAACATCGCATTGAAATTCTTTTTCTTTAGGTATATTAATTGAATTTCTAAAAAAGTCTTTTCAATTTAAGGACGATCAATATTCTACCTATTAATTATTGATAGAAAATATAAGTTATCATATATACATGCTATATATATATATATATATATATATATATATATATATATATATATAGATAGATAGATAGATAGATAGATAGATAGATAGATAGATATGTATGCGTGTTAGTAGCATATGGCCTAACGTCTGAAACAAAAGTCAAGATAAGAAGACAAAGTGAAAATGTTTTTTAACGACAACGCATTTCACCAACGTGTATTACGTTTAGCGTTTTCAGATTGGAGTAAAAAAAAATGTGCGTAAAAAATGCGATGGGACTTTTTTAAATTAATAGGGGAATAAACTAAATTGCCTTATCAGATTCGACGACCAGAAAGTGTTTTTTTTTATTCATTTTGTAGAGCCGTTGGTGACTGCTGGATTTGAAATTAGAGTAGATTTTATTTTCTCTATTAGCTCATATACCGCATTGTGTTGCTAATATTTTGCGAAGATCGGTGATAGTATGCATAGTCCTGGTTTTAGATTTATTATATAGGAGTGTGAGATTAATGCATTCCCAGTACAATTTCTTCTTACTGAACCTTTTTCTCTCCTGATCAGACTGTCATTTATTAAGTCGTAATTGTGGTCTCCAGTGAATTACCAGTGTTTAAATTCTCGACAATAAACTTAAAACTAGAACCATATTTAATATAACCGATCATCGAAAAAGAAATAATAGCTCAACAACGATTTACTCTCGCGTGATTTCACATTCAACAAAATGGTCCTTTGGCAACGATCTTATATATAAATATTCTTTTCATATTTACTATTTTCTATTAATTAATAAATTAATTTTATGTTAATATCCCTTTGATTTCAAGGCCTGAGATAACTAAGAGAGAAGTTTTAATAATTAGTAATCTCCCCACCCCTTAGCGAGTCGGATTGAATGAATTTAAGTACAGTTCTAGATTGTCGGCAAGGTCTCATCATTTTACAATGGAAATGGCTAGATGTAACGGTAAATTCTATGCTAACAGTTTCTTCTATCACACTTCTCGGTTGTGGAACTCTCTTCCGACTGCTTCTCGGTTACCTTTGATCTTCAAAATGTTAAATGCAATGTCAATTGTTAACTTTTATTTCCTTAATTGCTTGTTCTTGTATTGTTCTCTCTCCTTAGTAATATTTTTCTCATGGTTTCTAACACTCAATAATCCCTTGCGTCTTTGTGGCTTTATTACCTTGCTTGAGGTGAAATGATTAAACAAAACAGAGACCATTTCAAACGTCCAGCTTCCCAAAGAAAACCCGAGTGCATACAAATGAAGCCTAACTACCACACAGACACCACAAAATACGAACTTTGGACAGTTTATCGACAACTTCGAACACAATAGACAACACCTTATCCGAAAATTGGAAAAAATGCAATAAAGAATTAAGCAGACTGGCCTCGTTTTTTTTTTTTTTAATAAATACCTGATACCTAAATATACCTTAATCACACACACATGCATACATATATATATATATATATATATATATATATATATATATATAATGTAAATCTATTTAAACTCGGTGGTTGAAAAAACCTGGATAGCACAATTTTCAAATAAATTGGCACCCGAGGAAAAATGGAAAAAAAAAAAGAAAGCACCATAAATCTCCGAACAGGGCGAAAGAAATCGTCTAGTACCTTAAATCTCTGGTACAAAGAAAAAAAAACAGCGCGTGATAAGTTAAAACGAAGAATGTTCAAAACGCTAAGTAGAACAAAAGTAAAATAAATAAATCCTAATGAGGCCAGGTACTACGTACCTAGGTTTCACCACACAGGATCATCAGGGTGTGTACTGCCTGAGGAGTAATTAATGAGGAACAAATTTATTGATAAAATTACGGATAAAATCTAAAATTAACATAAGCTGAAAAAGATATAAAACATGTGACAAAAAAAAAACATTTATTCTAATAACTAGGCTTTCCTATGCCTGCATCTATTCAGGATTTTTGACCTCTAGTCTAATAAAATTTTTGGTTTGTTGACGGTAGCTATTGCTAACTTCTCCTCCATACATAATATAAAGAATTTGTTGCTGGCTTTATATTTACAACATTTTTTTAGTATTTACCATTTTAGAATGGGATCCGTTCTGTGTTCCTGTTAAATACTCCAAACGTATTTAGATAAGTTAGTGTTATACCTATACGTCTCATTCTTAAAGCTACTTATATGATTATAGTTGCCCTTTTTAAAATTGCCTTCAGTAGATCCTATATACACTTTATTGGTGTTGAATTATTTCTACTAACTGTAGAATTATTTCTACTAATTTCCACTTTACAGACACATTCTTGTTGACACTTACCTTTGAGTGGACAGGTGTTTTTATTCCTACAGTTATATTTACCGGTGTTAACACTAACTTATCTAAACACGTTAGGAGTATTAAACAGAAAGATAGAACGGATCCCATTCTTTAAGGCAAATAAGACTCTAAAGGCGAAGTCCTGTTCATCGGCAGGTTTATTAAAAGTCAAAGGATTAAATCTAGAAAATTAAATAATGATACATATAAGACTACCTTAGTCTGAATAACAAACAAACAATAGAGTAACAAGGAATATGACAAAAGTAAACGGAGGCTTGAACACAGAATTCAAAAACCATTTCTTTAAATGGAGAAAGGAAGGCAGCGAATATTTTGTTTACACGAATTTGCATAAAGTTTGCTTCAGTGTTGCAGTGAGTTCTTGGAAAGGAAGAAAGTTGCATGAAAGGTTACATTTGGGAACAATGTATAAGGGGTAAATATGTTGAAAAGGATTCTTCATATAGAGATACAAACGTAAAATGGGTATAAAAATAAGAATAATTTGAACAAATGTTCGATTAATAACGTGATAATAGTCGAAAGTAAAGACAAAACGCTTTACAGGTTACATACCGGCGATGGTAATGCAGAAGATTAATAGGATGAGAAAAATAAGAGCTATGTACTTGGGCGCATGAAAACCAAATAATAAATAATTTTAAATATTTTTAATAAAAACTTAGATATTAAAGTCAGGTACTATATTAAACATTTAAATATATTCTGATTTTTTCTCACAGTGGCTCCGTAGTAACTTAATTTTCGAAATATTGACTTTCGTCAGGAAATCAAAAATAATGAACAACCCCGAAGCTAAATCCCCAAAACAAATTATTTCAACCCTTCTCCATCGTTTTTGTTTTAACAATTTGTCATATTTCGTAAGATGGAAATTTAACCGAGTCAGTGATGATCTTTGTAACTCTTTTATTTTGAAATTGACATTGAAAATTTCGGAAATTTATTCATCTTGTAAAGTTAAAAATCGTTTCAGAGAATTCATGGTACCCTTCAAAAGTAATAACATAAATCTTATTAGGTTGGTGCAAAAATAATGACGTAATAATGTCGTTTTTTGACGTTTAACGTCAAAAAACGACATTATTACGTCATTATTTTTGCACCAACCTAATATTTATCCTTAGAATGTTACTTACACTTAAACCTATATAAGATCCATAAATTTTGCGGTTGCGTTATCGTGGGATAATTGGTTCAATCTTTAGTCACTTCTTCATTATTATAGCCTCCTGCCAAAAGTAAAATATGCTTACTAAATAACATTGAGTGATGTGTTTTGACCGTGGCATTCTCCTGACTTTTTAAGCTGTATATAATATCGAGTAATCCTCAATTAAATATGAAATAAAGCTGCCAACTTATCTTCTATTCACATCATGCAGATTTAAATTCATCAGCTTCCACAATTCTGAACTATTATTTAGAGCTCTTTTCCAAAATATAGATTACAATATTTGAAAACTTCAAATATACCGGAAGATGTAGTCAATTTTCTGGCCAAAATACACGTATTGTTAAAAAGATTTTACGGATAATATATAGAGTAGGTTTATGCGATTAGTCCCACCTTGTTTGGTTGGGATGGTGGCGTTGTATCAATGGAAAGGACATAAATCCTCTTTCTCTTTTTCCATCTCTCAATTACAGGATGCCGTGGCGACAAGAGTTACTCGTTTCTCAGCCGGGAGATTTCTTTCCTCGGACAAACCGGCTTCTTAGTTTCAAACGAACCATATTGATATCACACCCGCACACATACACATACACGTACACACTACTACTGATAATCATACAAATGTATATTCCTCTTCATTTCTGAAATATATTGTTATATATTAGGTTGGTGCAAAAATAATATCGTTTTTTGACGTTAAAAATACATCAAAAAACGATATTATTTTTGCACCAACCTAATATATTAAGTATGTCCACTGTTTTCGCGGAAAAACAGCATAGCGTAAATGAAAATGCCACAAACTTAAAGAAAATAAAGTATTATCGTCAAAATGTTTATGTTATTATTAAGATGAAAGAAAAAAGTATTTTTTAATTATTTTTCAATAATTTTTATTATTTTCTAACACGTTCGAAATTTTGGTTAAAGTCTTCTCTTTTTTTATGTCATCGCGGTGACGTTAAAATAACAATTTTTTTTTTTTTGCGCTTTTTTCCCGTTGAAAACATATTGATTTGGAAATTCTTGTAAAAATCAAATAATTGTCCGATCTTAATGAAATTTTCAGGACTTATTTATAAATGAATGAAATTATTTTTGCAATATTTTGTTTTTAGAAAATTTTGGTAAAAAATATTTTTTTTAAAATATGTTACCCCCCCACTTATTTAATTTCATGAAATTTCGCCCCAAACCTTTTTGGCTCCTGAATTTTTTTTTTTTTTTTTTTTTTTGTTAAAAGAAGGCGTCTTTGGAGATGGTAAATAACCTACTTTTTTTTTCAAATTTGAGCTATTTAACTGAAAATCTTGTCTGAATTGAAAAATAATGAATCCAATAAAACTATGATATTACTTAATTAGAAAAGCTTTTAATTGCTTTTGTAAAAAAGTAATATTAAGGACATTATTGTCTGAAGGAATAATTTTTTTCTCATGAATAATTAATTTTTACAAGAATTTTTTCGTTTTTTAAGAAATTTTAATTATAATAATGTATAATAGTTTAACATCGTGTAAAGCTCTGTATTAGGAGGGCTCCTCGATATTATGTAGTAATTAAGTAGAAAAAAAATTGACGAATCCAAAATTGCTAAGTTTAATAAATTTAGTTGAGCTACTTTTTTTTAAAATAATTTTTTATGTTGTATTTTTTTACTTAATACATTCCTTATTTCCATGTATGATATACTGAAATTGTCAGTATTATTACAAGGTCACGTGATTTAAGGGTTTTGTCCCTTTACGTGGCCTTTTCATATTTTCCGTTCAACTTTAAAAGTGTAAACTTTAAATTTTAAAGTAATTTTTCTTTTTTTCATTTACTATTTCACTAAATAATTTTATTTTATGTATTGTATTTCCATTAGTGTGGGTCATACTCAAATAAAATAATTTTCTTAAAACTCAGACTTTTAAAAATTATGTCATTTATGGTAATCCGTAGTAGCAGTTATCGCTTCGTCAGTCAACAATCCATCAATAGTTGGGTCAGATTAATAGGATCGATCGTTAATAATTGGTTGCATATTATTTTTTTATGCTATAAGTAAGAAAAATTTCTTTCAAATCAGATTACTTTAACTTTAAATTTTTTAATTTTACTAAAATAACGTGTCAGAAATTTTTTTAAATATTTTCAAAATCGATAAATTTGTGTTTGTTTACAAATTTCTTAAAATTAAGAAAATGGCCGTTTTTAAGAAAATTAAAAAATTTGAAATTAAATTTGACAATCAAATGTATATAGTTTCTATCTGAAATACACCAGAATTGTTTAATTAATAGAAATCGTAAATTTAATTATTAAACTTTCAATTCAAAGCTAAAATGAAATCTTCAAGAATGTTTTTTCGTTGTAAAAAATTCATTTTAAACTTGAATATAGAAAATTTATGCCGAAAATAGTGGAGGTACCTATAATATATATATATATATATATATATATATATATATATATATATATATATATATATATATTAATAAATACACATATACCGACGTTTGGTGTACGACTTAAGTTTCGTTGGTTACCCAACTCATTGACACAAGATATAGCTTCTTGTTTAGTTTTTAAAAAAGTATACTTTTTAAATAAATAATAGGCTCTAACTTGTGTCCGACGAGGTGGGTAAACAACGAAATTGAAGTTGCACACCAAACATAAGTATATGCGTATTTATAAATATATATTTTTTAGCACTGTCTAATCACATTAGCACTATTAAGTCTATACCTCTTGGCTAAATTTGGTAATTATATAGTTGCTTACCAGCGTATGCACGCCAGCACACGCGTATACGGTCGCCAATATCTAACACTATACCTGTGTGTGTGTGTGATCAACTGCACAACTTCCACAGTAAAAAGGGAGTTTACTAGACCTTTGTGGCCCTGCGATCAGCATGAGAAAATACAAATGAAAAGAAAACTGTTAATCACCCGAAGCAAATCTAAAGACCTTTAACATCACTCGATAAGCAAAATAGCTACAGATTTAAAAATAGAATGAAACTATAATGGTAAGGAAGGGAAACGAGAGAGAACCATATATATATATATATATATATATATATATATATGTGTGTGTGTGTGTGTGTGTGTGTGTGTGTGTGTGTGTGTGTGTGTGTGTGTGTGTGTGAAAATATATAGAAAATAGGAAAGAACTGGTTAGATAAATAATCCAAAGTTCTTTAGTATTTTTGTTATTTTTTTAAAAAAAATAGTGCTCGATACAAAAGTAGAGCATAAATATTGAAATCATATTTTTAAATAATTAATTATATATATTAATTGATTCATCGAGTCTGATATAAACCACTGGACGGCCGTTTCGTCCTATATTTGGGACTCATCAGCAGTGCGCATCCACTACCGATGGAATCGAAACCCCGACAGTTAGGTTGGTAAGCGAACACTATACCAACTGCACCAACCTAATATATATACATATATTAGGTTGGTGCAGAAATAATGTCGTTTTCTCACATGTTACTATGTGAGAAAACGATATTATTTTTGCACCAACCTAATATATATATATTGTGAGGTGGTAAGAGGAGAGGAGAGCATGTAAGAAAACGGTTAATATTACCATTTGCTTGGCAAAGATCACAATTGTCATAAGTCAGATCACAATGCCGTACGTTAGATAGCTCCTAGCGCTACTGGTATTATGTAACCCAGTTAAAAAGTCGGATTATTGGGGACTAAACCGGTACCCCCACAGAGTTTGTCTGTGAGGAGGGTGGCTAGTTACCCTGCAGGATTAAAAACAAAACATGTCAAAAGGGAAGCTTTTTGATCAAGCGCCATCTAGCAAAAATACTCTGGGAGTCTTAGACCACACAATTTTTTCTCAGGTATTGGCTTAGAGAAGGATACTTTGTAAAACCTACGACCCGGGGACTTCACTGTCATCGTCCCAGATTGCTAGGCAATGAGAGATCGAATCTCGGGTGTAATAAGTAGGTCCAGTTCACACTGCACTTCACCTAAAAACTCCACGGCACATGGCCTGGAGGAGACGTTTGCATCTGCCAACAATTTTCACCCCCTGTGACGCTGCGAAAGGGGTAAAAACGGATGGTGGAAGATGACATTAGAAGTCGCAGTCCTAATCCTGCGGGGCGGGTCAGGATATTGATCGTCTGATGTTGACCTGGGGACGACAACATCGTTCGGCAGTACCCTGAATGGCCAAACAGTCTTCTCTAGGGACAGTACTACTTGCTCCATATGGAGAGACATAGAAAAGGTGACCTATCGTCTCTCAGTTGGCTAACTGCGGACAACGGGCCTCTTCAAATGCTGTCGAAAATCAGTAAAGAAATGTTCACACTGCAGGAGGTAGCTTAAATGCCGCCCGATAGGGTGGATTTTAATCTCGTATTGAATAAAATATAAGCGTTTAAGAAGAAGCACCGTACTTTACGTACAGTTAAATATAAACAGCAAAGTAAACAGAACAAAGTAAGGTTTCAACCTCTAACATCACACATCATGGCACCTCCCCTGAACACTACACTTGTAAACTATTAAAATTCAAAGCTTGATCGTTATATATCCTGCTTATCCTTATCTCCACTCGCTATCATCAATCTCCTTCATTCATATCACAATAATCCTGTAACTTGAGTGGCTCTCGGGCCGTTCATTTAGTGGATTCCAGTATAAAAACAAATACATATATCTACATACTCAATCATTTCAAATGCAACGGTAAATGATTTAGTTGTTTACCACTGTTAACAAAGGAGCTTCACAAGAGAGTGTCTGTTCCACGCACGCGCATTAAGTTTTCCAAGTGGCAATTTCACGCACCTGACCTAGGGAGTATTCAAAATGGCTGTATACATTCCGATGTGATCTATTAGAGAAATAATAATAAAACCTCACATATAGACACATAGACGTAGAGTTTCGTTAAATGAAGAGTTACTTTATAAATAACCTATCGAACTTAATCATTAGAATAGCATCCCTACAGACTCCATTATTCATACCAAGTACTTCAATCTATTCGCATAGTCTTACAGTTAAAACAAAAGCGAAATTACTAATTTAGACAAACGAATGCCGACACTTTAATATCTAATTCAGACTCTACAACCAATTTTGCTGTCAGATACTTCTGAAGAATTGTGATATGACTGTGATACACGTGATTAAAGGTTTTTGTCATCGTTGCTTATACTTATAGAAGGCTAATAATTACTAGCACTTTATGGTGAAACCCGTTTCAGCAAGTAAAGTTATTGGCGCCACAAGTCCTGTCTAATAATTCGAAGGCCATGTCAGGTAGTATATTCTGTGGGTAGTTGACTTCCATGACCTTGATGTCAATATGCGATGGACGTGAAGGGTTTGTGGATTAGTTTCATTTTACAACACATCGACACTTCTTGGCTTATATATCGAAATCAGTTTTGTTTTTAATACTTGAACCTATTGATAGAGATTGTAAGATTTCCTCGAGTATCTTGGTTGTTTATATTTGAGTCTATAAGCATTTACTCGGTTCGGTTTTTATCTAAATATTGGTCCTTTATATTTGATTTTAGGTTTGGTTTATTTTACGACATATCAACGTCGATGGGTTATTTAATGCCTTCAATATTTTTATTGCTGCTAATATTTTTTCCCAAAAATATTTCTAGTAATATTTTTCCAAAAATGTATCGCTGCTAACATATTTTCAAAAATGACTTCCTGCTAGCAATAAAACCTATTTTTACACTTAATTATTTTACGTTAACTATTTGCCAAGAGCTGGGAACTTAACAGATGTTACCACCCCGGGTCAGAGTGGACCTGCGAACACTAGCAATTAAGAGCTGGTTCCACGCTCCTAAAAACCGCCCCGTTCAGAGGCCTTGCTGTCGGATATAATTTATCGTATTACCCAGGACGCCTTTATATTTAAGTCCCTAAGCTTTTAATTATTTCGGAATACTGGTTGTATATATCTCCGTCTGTAGGCAGTAACTTGATTCAGAAACAAAAATAAGTAAATGCTTTTAAATAAGGAAAAAGCCATGGATGACAGATGAATTTTCGACATGATAAAAAGGAGACAGCAAAGAATGCCAAGATATGGCACAGAATACAGAATTGCACGAAGTAATTAGAAACAAGTGAATGCAGGTAAAGAGGAATGGCTCAACGAAAAGTTCATACAGAAATAATGTGCATTACATATAAAGCAGATAGGTATAGAAGAAGAGATCTTATAGTGAAAAGGATGTACTCATCGACAGGATGCATACAATCCAAATATGGACACTGATACGAGTGAAAGAAAAATGCTTCAAACATGGAACTAAGATATCAGAGAACGACGAAAGTGGACACCCTATAATACACAGAAATATCAAAAGACCAAATTTTAATAGAGATGTTTTCTGCTTTAAATGATTTAGGAATTGACAAAGTTACAGACATAATAAATGATATTTATGACAATGTTGATAGACCTAAGTAGTAGATTCCTTTTCATAGCATTGCCTTATAAGTCAGGTGCTAATGAATGTTAACTCCATTGGACAATCAGATTAATAAACGACGTAAGAAAAATTATAATCTGAATTCTGATGAACAAAACCGGCAACAGAAATAGACATGAAAGACGACAAAAACACTGCGGCTTCGTTAAAGACACTGGCACAAGTAACACGAATGATATCAGCAAAAAATGTCGTAAAATCTACAAACTTTCATTTCCATCGCAAATTGACAAAAGGTCATGGAGGTCAACTACCCACAGAATATATTACCTGATATGGCCTTCGATATCAGAAGCAGCAATACAAAAGGTAGGGGATGGATGTTTTATATATCATCCAAAAGTGTTTGACATGAGATTTCACAAGGAATATGTTGGTACTGCAGATTAAGTTTGGTTTATTTGGAAATGCATTCGAATAATATAGAAATTATACTGAGAGAAACATCCTGCATGCGGATAGGAAATGAATTCAATAAATATACAAAAATAACGAAGAACGTAAGACATTGACGTGTCTTCTTACCGGAATTATTCAACCTTTATAATGAAGGAATTTTGGAAGAATTAGGCGTCCTGCCAGGATTAATTATTGGTGGCCACAGACTTAACATTATAATAATGACGATCGTAGACAGAAAAAAGGAAATTCCAGGAATTGCTACAGAAGATAATAAAAGAAAACTTGAAGAAAGGATTAATGAACTGTAAGAAGAAAATGTATGGTTGTCAGAAAAGGAAACAGGCCAAGGATAACAATGGATAGAAAGTTGTGGAGAGACATGATCGATCGTTTATTGAGACTATAAAACGTTACTTGATTCAAGGTTAGGTAAGTAACAGTTTATATATTTGTGCCTGTTTGCATTTACTTATAAATGGCCTTTTTTCTCGGTGGTTTTATCATTCAACAAAGGTGCACTCGCCAACAGGATCGGAAGGTGAAAGAAGATACAGAATTGATCAACTGGATCGCAAATCATTGATTTTATATACACCTCCGTATGTAAGTCAATTTTACGTCGTGGTATATCTCTTGTATAAGTCGACGCCATTTCATTTTCAGTTATCGTTTTTCTGTCATATAAATCAACCAATCACGAATCTCGTAAACTATCCCTCTCTCTCTGTCACACACACACGTACATATACATATATATATATATATATGTGTGTGTGTGTGTGTGTGTGTGTGTGTGTATGTGTGTGTGTGTGTGTATGTGTATGAAAGGCGGCAGAAAGTTTTTCAGTCCGTCTCATTAACCAACACATTTTAAAATGACTAAACAAATGTTTTATTCTTTCCTTGGTTAGGCCGATAACTTTTGAGCCCCTTGCTACTGAAGTTCGTCTTGAATTTGCTTCTGCAATTTTTCAGCGTTTTAATAGATCTCAAGCTTCCACATCTAAGTGGTGTAAATATCTTACAAGTAGGAAGCAAAGAATATTTCCCTTTCGCCATCGGATCGGGCAGGAATTACGATTTCAATCTTTAATATTTATATTGTCGAAGTTCACTTCTATTTTCTTTGTCAGAGACTCTCAAGAATATAGGGCGGGTTGATAATGGTAATGGTCATATTAGCTGTTTCCTTATAAGGAAATAATCCATATTCATTGATCGAACAGCGTTTTTCTTCACTTCCTAGCCGATCTCCTGGAATCTGGTCTCTTCATGGAAATATTATTTGTTTATAATGAATCATTCGATATTCATTGACCGAGCAACACTTGCTACTTTTGATTGAAATTTATAAACTCTTTCAATTTTTAAGGAAAATACGTTTCTCCAGTCCAGTAACGGCTTTTTACTCTTTACAGTAGAGATTGGCGCTTTCTTCGGCAATCAGTAACCGTAACGGTTGTTATATAAATTCAAACATTATCTGGTTCGTGGAGTAATGGATAGCGGATTCGATTCAGAAATCGGAGAACTGAGTTTGAATTCTAGTCGGATCCATTACATTCACTTACATGCTAATACCTTTGGGAAAGGTAGGAATCCTCTTCTTCTCCGGAAGGTCAACAGGACAGAGTGGGTTTTATAGCTTTGGATGGCAACTGGTATACCTCAGAAAGAATTGGCAACCTAATGCGGGAAAAAAAATTGTCTCGTCAGTCAAGACACATGATCGCCTAAGCGTGTGTCACATAATTGAGTTATAAAATATAACAGACATATCGGTTAATTACACTCTATTTTAATTTATATATTATATATCGAGCGAAATTACACATCATTTCGTTACATAGCTTTCATTTTCCTCATCATCATTTTCATATGACGCTATATTCTTCTTTGATCTCATTTTCTTTTTTTTTTCTCTTAGTTTTCATTCATTTTTTTATTTATTTATTAAAGGTATGCCAAAATTCACAAGTTTTTTTCTTTCTATTTTTTTCTTTAAATTTTAATTTTTTGGAAACGAGTGTTAGAATACTCCATATAAAAATGAATGTTTTGTTTTGTTTTTTCTTTTCTTAATTAAGAAATAACTAGAAATTTTTACATTATTTTTTTTCTTTTAAATATTTTTTCACAGAAAAAAATAACTTAAAAAGATAAAACTTCACAAGAACAATACTTTTTTTTCCTGGCCCTTGTAATAGTAATATTTCTATTTACACCGAAGGGCATTGTGTGAGGAGAAAAAATATAATTTCTTCAGTCGAGGCAGCGGTGCTTTCAAATGAAATCACTTCGAATTTTAGCCAGCCCTATAGCAATCACGCTAGATTCGATTGATCGATCATCTGATTGCTTTCAGGCTGTGTTCATATTTCTTTTATTTTATTTTTTTATTGAAGAAAGAATGATATGCAAGCTTCGATCCTTATGAGGTCTCATATTAAAACAAGCCTTTGGCCTTTACTTTCAAAAGAAGGCTGGCTGATTCCGGATTTAAGCCAAATAATTTCCGTCTGTCCCGAATAAAGCAACATTTTTGTATTGTAAATACATAACCGAGGAAAGTCGGACAACTCTGATTTCTCTTAAGGGAAATGTGGGTTTGTGTCAAGCGCATAAAACGGAATTGACTAATCGAGTTTGAATTTTGGATGAGGCTATTCATTTCATATAATGATATCACAAAAAAGCATGAATCCATAGTTCCCTGTATGCTGTCAGATATCTTGTCAAAATGATATTAGGTTGGTGCAAAAATAATGACGTAATAATGTCGTTTTTTGACGTAACGTCAAAAAACGACATTATTACGCCATTATTTTTGCACCAACCTAATAAGTCTCTGAGGTCACGATGATCGTCGAGGGAAAAAGCAAGTTATGATAACTCGAGTAAATATAGGAGTAGATAGGTTTACCTATCGTCTCGTTTACAATCTTTGAACAGGAGTAGGGGTTTATCCCTTGTTTCCTGTTTAGGAGTGGGTATCCGGTTCCTTCTAAAGTCTACTTCCACACTATGCTTCTAACGTCTCCGCATTTACATTTTTACAGATTGAAGTTCGCTGGAAAGCATGCAGTTCCACAAGCAAGAAGTGCGAGAAAAGAGACTGTTAGTATAGTACTGACGATTACATCTGGCCAACTCAATTAATGAGACATTGTAGCCAGTCTAGTATTGCGCTTAAATTCAAAACGTTTAGGTATCCGAACAATTACCATAGAAGTATTTATAGAAAAGGCACAGGGAGGTAACTTAACAACGGTGGGAAAGAGACTGAAGCCGAGATGCCAGAACAGGGCCAATAATATTACTGATTCTTCTTTGGATTTTATCAAGGAGCTCTATATACAACGCTGATAATGTAATATACTTTAAACAAAGCCAACACTATAAACTAAACAAGGAAAAATAAACAAATTAAGAAACAGATGCGATTATGTGTGCATTCGTACTAAGTGAATATAATAATAATAATAATAATAATAATAATAATAATAATAATAATAATGAATAAATGTAAAATAGCCGCAATAATCAAAAATAAATGAGTTAAAAGTTAATAAACATCCCTATAAAATACTTATAAAATAATCGTTTTCTAATCCATAATTATTTCTATTCAATAAAGTTTAAAGTATAATTTTAAATATAACCGTCCCCGCCTATCCAGTAAGCGTTAGGATAAAACAATACAAGCGAAAAAAAATGATCTCTCTCCATATAATGCCCCATTGATCAGCCTATATAAATAGTGGAATTAACATCTTTTGTGACGCACTGCGGCCGTTAATAATTAAGTATAACTGAAAACTTCAATGTTAAATAAAACAGTATTTAATTACAACCGCAAATAAATACTAAACAAGAACAAAGTAATAAAAGCCAACCAAAGATAATTAAACATTTTAGTGAATACCTTGTTAGTAGCGCGGCTCGGCTTAACGTCTTAAATCAAAGCCCAATCGACGCACAAATAAATAGTTCCACTCAATAGTCACTCACTAATCACCCCAGTCTACAGCCTGACACCGCTATTTATACACCTATAAAACATATAAGTCCAGAGTGTCACATTCGAACCTCGGTGTCAGTAGTTATTCATTTTCTTCCTATATAACACCATGCAACACACATCGCTTAAAGATTGCGTTCATGCATAAAACAGACAGTCACCGCTAGCTTTTGATATCATTATCAACTCTTATATTTAAACACGCCTTATCCATGATAGGAAAGCTTTTATTCATAAATATAACAAACCATGCAACTATATATATATATATATATATATATATATATATATATATATATATATATATATATATATATATATATATATATATATATATATATATATATATATATATATATATATATATATATATATATATATATATATATATATATATATATATATATATATATATATATATATATATATATATATATATATAAAGGCATTTTTATGTTTATACATTCTTTTTATAGATAAAATATTTAAGTAAATGCTCTGTTTATAATAAACAACATTTACCGGGCTGAATGTCGGAGAAATTTTCATAGAAAATATTTGTCCTCCGACAGAAATCGAACCTGTATCCTATATGGAACCGTCATATAGCCTGGCGTGCTTTTAACCGATTGGGCCACAGAGGATCGTTCGGTTAGCAAGGTCGATTTTACAGTCTTTAAACTACAATCTTCCATGTGTGGCCCAATCGGTTAAAGGCATTATTATAAACAGAGCATTTACTTAAATATGTGTGTCTATAAAAAGAATGTATAAACATAAAAATTTATTAAAAATAATTTTCGGACTTTGTCCATTTCATTATATATATATATATATATATATATATATATATATATATATGTTATGGTTATGGTCCGGTTCCTTGTATCACGGTGATAGTCCAAGGTAGAACCAATAAAGAAGAACCCGAACACGGATATAGAATAACACAGATATATTACAAATAGGAATATATACAGAGAAGTAGAAAGTGTTAGTACGAACAATCAGGTTTAGTAGTAATTGTCTGAACGCGACTCTGTTTCGGACTGGCTCTGACTCGACTGACTGACTCGCTCTGTCTGACTGACAGACTCGTGACGGACCTCACTCCAGACTTCAGACTGAACAGTATTTACTCACCCCCACCACGAGGGCATCATGTGGCACAAGGCCGATTTAACGTGGGATCTCCGAGCCCGTGGGATCTCCGAGCCCGTGGGATCTCCGAGCCCGTGGGCTCGGCCAAAAATATGGTCTTTGAACCCGTATAAACGGGTTGAGAATCGGTTTACCTCCCCGAAAGAGACTCCGCCCTTCGGCGTAGCCTCGTTCGAGTTCCTCCCCGCCCGAAGGCAGAGAGTTCAGCCGGTCAGCCGGTCGCCCGAATTCAGGCTGAAGTCTCCGCTTCCTCTTGAGGCGCAGTATTTATTACGTATGGAATAGTCCATTATATTATAGGTCCCATGACAATATATATATGGGAGTGTGCTGAAAAGTTATTGACACAGTCAAGAATGATCACGTGATTCAACATCTTTAATAATCCGTTCAAAACTCTTGTGGGCATTGAAATAAACAATTGCAATATATATATATATATATATATATATATATATATATATATATATATATATATATAGGGAGAGAGAGAGAGCTACGGGAATGATTGAGCGCTTTCGGCTATACTTTTAGCCATCATCCTTGATAATGGCTGAAATTATAGCCGAAAGCGCTCAGACGTTCCTATAACTCTACATATTTACATAAAAAGTCCATACATTCAGTTAAATGTAATATATGTGTGTGAGCGTGTGTGTTTGTGTGCGTGTGTAGGTTTAGTAAATATTAAAATGGAAAACGTTATAATTTTGTGATGTATTTTGCTGTTTCTCAACCCTCAACTATATAAAGATGTAATCGAATATCTTATTGGCGATTTGTCTTCATGTTATTCTAGTATTTTCTAGGGTAATTTTTTTGCCTATTTCTATTTTTCCAGTTATAGTTAATTTTTACATGGCTTTTAAAATCATGTTTTTCTAGGCGGAAATGTTGTTCGACAGATAATAATCTTTCTCAGGAAACCGACTTGATCCGATTCCGCTCATTATTAATACTATAGTGAAAAAGCCATTCAGATTTTCCCCACAAAAATGTTTCTGTCATAGTGTGCATTCTAATACGTAAGTTATGTTATGACTTCTACAGTTAGAGTGTTAGATTTTGTAAGTAGTCTTAGTGACTGAACTAGTGTGGTTACGACATAGGCTCCTTTTGTTGTTACATTGTTGGGAAAATCCTGTTGTTTTTATTCTTGGTCTATTACAGGATACCTTATCATCTGAAATTTGGTTACTACTTATAATTTCCTTAAGGTCCTTTGGTCTATGTTATGTTAGAAAGTCGGGCCCCATAAACAAAGTTTTTAAGTCTAGTTTGAGATGTAGTATTTTCCAGCGACTTTTGATCATCTGAGATAGTGGATGATATGTATATATAGTGGAAGTATATACATATATATATATATGTGTGTGTCTGTGTGTGTGTGCACGCGAGCACGTCTGTGTGTGGGTTTGTGTACGAGGGTCGGCTGTGTGTATGTGTGTGTGTGTGTTTGTGTACGAGGGTCGGTTGTATTCTGGTACAAAAACTCTCGTACATACACACTCACCCACACGCACGAACACAAACACACACACAAGTATATATATATATATATGTTTGTCTGTGTGTGTGTGCACACGAGCACGTGTGTGTGTGGGTTTGTGCACGAGGGTCGGCTATTGTATTCTAGTACAAAAACTCTCGTACATACACACTCACCCACACGCACGCGCACAAACACGCACACACACACACATACAAATACATGCACACATATATCCTGCACACTTATCTTTTAATATATATCTAAATGCATTTCTTGACATTTTTATGTTCGGATTTGGACATATGGTCATAATAGTTTTCAGATAATGTATGAACATTTCAACAATGTCGCACCTTCTCAAGACAATTGCAAAGCTGAAGAAATCCGATAAAGTGGTTCCACATGAACTGAATGAAAGTCAGAGTTCGACATTTTGAAGTGTGTCCGATGCTGCATCTGCAAAATTTGAATGAGCCATTTCTTGGCCAAATAATGGATCCTTTATGACAATCGTACACGACTGGCTCAATGGCTTGATACTGACCAAAACCGTCATTGGACAAACAAAAGATTATGGTGTCTGTCTGGTGGTTTGCCATTGGAGTCATTCATTAGAGATTTCTTGAATCTAAGCAGAGGATTATTGCCGAATTTTACTGCCAACAACTGGATGAAATGCACATTTAGTTATGCAAAATGTGAGCAACTCTGGTTAATCGACGAAGTTCAGTTTTGCTTTATGACAATAACTGGTCACATTTTGGCAGGATGACAAGACGGAAACTCACTTACTTGAGATAACATTTTCCGAACAACCAAATACAACTATCACCATGAGACAAATCTTAGTGGATAATACTAAAATGCTCTACACTACCTAAGGAAAGGAAAGATACAAAATTATTATAAGACAAAATAAAGATCACACATTAAATAAAATATCTTTTACCACAAGAGACGCTACCTTGAATTGTGTTTGAAGTATTTAAAATGAGTATTACTAAAATGTGTATAGTATTTATACATCCTTTTTGGTACAGAATCACTTCCCTTAACAGTAACACATGACGTCCGAGTGTACTATTTCAAACTTTCTAAAGCATACCCGGATGTAGCCAATGGAATTTTGCCTATTACATGGACACCACATGGTTCTTGAAAATGACTGAGACGGTTGAAAATACTGAAACAAAACAACAGCTCAGAAATGAACTTCAGGCAGTCTATTCACAATTTATATTCCAATATTAATATTCTAAAATTGGCAAATTACATTAAAAAATTAAACACGCAGACCTTATCGGTTGAATTCACTCATAATATATATATATATATATATATATATATATATATATATATATATATATAAACAAGTCTGAGTAAATCCTATAACTCTCAGAATATCCATGGAAACTAAAAGATGGTGGAACCGTACCAGAAATTACGGGGTAAATAAAGACAAGAAATAAATCTCACAATGGTAAACGTGAATGATGAAATATTTGCTTTCTAGAAAGATTGAACATTCTAAAAAGTATAGATAACCCTGATGTTTTATACAAAAGAAGTGAAGTAATGGTCACATGTTGACGTAAAAGCAAATACCTTTTGAAAAATGTTGAAATAAATTGATTCAAATGCTTGCCATATATCCTTATTTCAATATATATATATATATATATATATGTGTGTGTGTGTGTGTGTGTGTGTATTTACATTTAAATATATATATCTATAGTCATGTATTTAAAGTCTGTCTATATTTATAAACGTTGTGATAAATATGGCGACAAATTTGAGAACAATAGTCCGCATAAAGTAAATACTGTCATTTATTTAAGTTCAGATTTAGACATACGATTGTGTATTTACTAGTATGCATAAGGATATTCGTGTTTGTATGTATGTTTATATTATTTAGCGAATATGAATTTTGTATGTGTGTATATATTGTTACTTCTTTTATATGAGGGATGTGAATTTTTATGTATGTATTTACAATTACAGGTACCTTATGTGTGTCTATAATTATGTTCATGATGTCATTATGTTACTTGTGCATAAATTATATAGATATACATCGGATTTATTGGTAGTTGTGTATTCACCTCTGTATAATTGTCTGTGTTTGTGTGTGTTTAAGGATATATGAATATATGGATATTTTTACGCACTTGTACACATACGTATATACGTGTGTGTCGATATATATATATATATATATATATATATATATATATATATATATATATATATATGAAAAAGTTAATGAGTTAACCTGTAGTAAAAGTAAATATGGAATTATTATAGGCTTCTATCTGAGAGCATTAAGAATCTGCAGTCCCAATATTTACCTTATTTAAGACGAACCATACATAGAAAACATTCAAAAACCTACAATGGCCATATCATTACCCAAGTAATATAGAAAAACACATATTGAAATATATATATATTAGCCACCTTAAATATAAGGATGCTCCACTATCATTATATTGCGGTATAAATGACAGTATTTACATTATGTACTGTTGAGCTTTCAATCAACATCTAACGACAGCATTGAGCATTAACATTGAGATATATATATATTTATAAACCTACATCATATTTTTTGAATACATCTGTCTGATGAGACTTCACACTTTTTAACAGTGCATTTCACGTTTACTGGTTTGGTCAGTGAAAAGTTTTAATTTAAACTATGCCTTTTGGCAGGCAATGAACTTGAGCAAGATTTCTTTTTTAATTGTAATGGTATTTGTTGTCAACAGTTGATTACCAAATGATTTGCAATATTCTTAGTGTGCCAAAGTCCTACTCTGACATGTTTGCATTTTTCCTGGAATGACTTTATTCCCTTAATTTTCATACTTTTTATGACATTTATTATCCCTTTTTTCCTCCTTTATCTTCCTTGAATTCATATTTTATTCTACGACCACATCCTGAAGTTATCCCTTTTTATTTACTTTTAGTTCTTTCTCTTCTGCATCTTCTACTTTTTTCTTCATCTTCTTTTTTTATTTAATTTTCTTTTTGCTTTTCTGCTACTTCTCTTCTTCTTCTTCCCATATAGTTCATAACATTCATATTCATCTTATTCTTCTTCTTCCTTCTCCCGCTTTCTCCACTTCAGATCAGCTACAAAACGCTACGCAGTACTGGAAACGTTTTAAGAGTGAACAACTCTACTAAAACCTATAAATAATAGATCAAAGACTCAACATACATATATATATATATATATATATATATATATATATATATATATATATATATATATATATATATATAACATGTGCATTATATATGAAAATATAACTACAAAATTACAAATACACAAAAAATATTTTCGAGAGATAACAATTTTTGTAAAAACAAAACAATAACAAATATTAAAATATGTGTGTATCAGAAATGTCACATGAAAGACTAAACTCTCAAGGAGGAAGTATACGAAGGAATTATGAGAACTGTCTATCCACCAGACAACAAAGAACCTGAAGACAAGCAAAAGTAGCGCAACGAAAGTGATATATGATCAAACTCAAGAATATCGGATATAGCGGCCCTTAAAAATCAATTTTTTGGCACATCTTATAAGTTTTATCATGAAAGAATTTTTGTCAAGAACACGACTATCTATGAAAAGAGTCTACCATTAGAAATCGCATAAGATATACAGAGACTAAGATAAATGCTTAGTCTTATCACGATACTATTACGCCTTTTACATGCACGCGAATGTACTGAGATCAACTGGTATATATATATCTATATATGTATACATAGAAAACTTCAAAGAAAAGAGATACGTAACGTATAAAGTCTAAATTGCGTTTTTTTTTTAACATGTATAATGTTTCTTTAAGCATTTATTTTAGTTTTAATTTCAAGCTAATAGTTTAAATTTAATATTTCCAATAAACAAAATACTTCGTTGTATTTCAAACTGAATTTAAATTGATTGGAATTAATATTTCTCTGATGATCAGTAAAATCGGTAAAATTGCCCATATTGACAAACCTGTCAACACAACACAAATCACTTTAATCTTGCAAAATTAAAAAATTACTTTTCTGCAGTTTTACTTGAGAAAAATTAACTGACTTAAAGTTTTATTAATCTGAAACAAATATTACTTATTTTCAGTTTATAATATTACAGAAAAACATCTTTTTTAACATGGAGGTGTTTTATGGGGTTTTGATAGATTTATCGAGAGGCTAATGTTTAACAAATTTATTGTTTTACAGTTATGTAAACTGTAAAAATGATTGTCGAATAGAACACAAACGCCTTTTTATACAACTTTTTAACTACCCAGCCACCTTTTAAAATTAAGAAAATATTAGAGGCATTCTAATATTTTATTGAATTTTAGGTACTTTGGCTTTATAGCATTACATACGAAAACGCTTATTGAGGAAATGTTAGAAAATTACCAATAAATTTTATATTTACTATAGTTAACCGTCTTATTTATAATTGCCGACACATTTATACACCCATAGAATAAATTCAGTTATTTTTAATAATGGCGGCTGTTGAATTGTAGTGAGTGCTTTTTTTCCATTGATGATTAGTAAATACAGTTTTAATTTAATAACGATATCACTTGACTAATAATACAGAATTTTAAAAATTAAAATTATTTTAATAAAATGAAAACAATTCATGTCAAAATCCATTATTCACCGAATTTTTTTAATTAAAACATAAAATTATATTTTATTTATAAAACCAATTAAAATCTTTTCTAATTAAATAATGTTTTAGTTTAATTTCATTTTTTTTATTTTACGATTCAGAGCAGATTCACTATAACTGGGGAAATGACTGACCCAAAATCATTTTATGATTTAAATTCTTCGTGGATTTTTCTTATAATTAATATGAACATTAAACTCGACTAAAAATAATTTTTCGAGATTTCATAAAATTAAACAAGTTGGGAGGAAAAGATGTAAAAAAATAAATTTTACAAACATTTTCTAAAAAAGAAACATTTAAAAAATAATTTCAGACAATCCTTGAATAAGTCCTGTCCTAGAAGTTTTAAATGATCTAATTTTTGCAAGAATTGACAAATCAATGTCTTTTTCAGACATAAAAAGACGCTCGAATTTATTATATTAATTTATGATCTTGTCTTGACGCAAAAAATATAAGGTTCTTAACGGAAAAAAGGGTCTAAAAAAGATAAAAAAATAATTTTAACATAAAAAATTATATATGTATATATATGAGGCCAATAGTAATGTAACAGATTGACACCATATATATATATATATATATATATATATATATATATAAGTAGATATTAATGTCAACACCTAGCTTCAGTGTCCACTTTTATATTTACACATGCTCTATCCCTGATATTGATCACTTTAACCCATAAATATACCATATATATATATATATATATATATATATATATATATATATATATATATATATATATAAGGTCAACAGATTGCGTTCAAGTATGAAATAGAATGTCACCACTCTGTGTTGACTTCAGTGTCCACATTTGTGTTTACGCACGCTCTATTTCTCTGATAATCAGTATTTTACAAATAAATATAAAATACACTAACACTATAGATTATATATAATATACATATGTATATATTACCATATTATATATAATATATAATATATATGTATATATATTATATTGCATATATATAATATTGCATTATATATATGTGTGTGGGGGTGTATGTGTAGGGTGCGATTGATAAATTGTCGTCTAAATTACGCAAAATGGAAAATAACACTGGCATCTTATTTTAATATGTATATTTACCAAAATTGCACAAAAAATATGTTAAAATACTAAAAAGTAAATTTATTCAATAAGATCGCCACTGACTTCAACTGCGGTCTGCAGATGATCTGTTCTGCGCGACTTATTTTTTAAAGTTGTTGAATGCTGCCATAATCCTTGCCTTCAGTTCATCTTTGGTGTTATAAGGAGTTTTATTGGTCACTCTCTCAACAGAGTCCCGCACATAATAATCAAGGATGCTGCAATCTGGGGAGTAAGGTGGCCAGATGTAAGGGGGTGATGTGATTGCAGAATTTGTTTGACAGCCATGACTTGGACCTCCTGTTGGTGTGGCATGATGGAGAGTCCTGTTGCCAGACATAGGTTCTTCGAGCAGCCACCCTTTTGACCCCGGGAAGCACTATCTCCACGAGGCACTTGATATAGGTCTTTGTGTTGAGCCTGAGGCCCTGTGACACGATGAAGCATAACATAGCCATCACTGGTCATCATTCCAAACACTTCCGTAATCACTATTAGACTCATCCGACTCTTTCCGAATCCTCTACACTCTCCTCAGATTGACACCCAACTACGCTGAAATGTTCGTATTGGAGCTTCCGGTGCGAATGCTAAGCAGTACAAGTTGCCCTTTCCAAATTTCTGGGGGAGTGAACTGGTTCATGGTGCTCTTTTTCTCAAAGATGCTGACCAATTGACCCTATTCTACTTTGCAGTCAACAAAATAAAAAAAAACGACGCTCATGGGCGAAATTCAAAATATAAAATGGAAAGAATTTATTCATTGCACCCAATCTCTCTCTCTCTCTCTCTCTCTCTCTCTCTCTCTCTATATATATATATATATATATATATATATATATATATATATATATATAAAGCAGGATGTGTGCGTGTGTGTGTAACGAATGCACGCACGCAATTTTCGACAGATTTGCACCAAAATTTACATGTACCTGCTCCAAGTTAGCGGGAAGGCCAAGACTGACTTTGCATTTCCCAACTCCCATCGATAGTGGAAATAATCGATTTTTTCATGCTTCTACGGCAGTTTTCATGTAGTTTGCGGCCATTTTCTACTGGCCAGAGTGAAAGCCTATAGCTGGCTGCCACGAATAGGCAGGAAGATTCTATTGGCCAGTGTGTGAGCCAATAGCTGACTGACACGAATGTTAACTAGCATGCAAAAAAAAATCGATAGCTGCATTTGTCACAAGTGGGAAAAATTTAAATCTGCATGGCACTTTACTTCAATTGGCTCATCCGCTTGCTTAAACTCAACGTTGATTCTGATTCCGCAGAAGTGGGTTGGGTGTGAAAAAGTATTTGTTGTTAACATTCTTTTTTCATTCGGTTTTTCCATTTACGAGTCATTTTTTAAAGCTGATCGTTTCGTGTTCATTTTGTTTAGTTTTTTTTCGTAACAGATTTTGTTTAGTATAGAGCTTAGAAAAAATTCGCAGTGTGAGATAGGCAAGAAGTAAGGTATGTAGCAACATCAGCACGGCAAAGAGCACTCCTTTAAAGGCAAGAAAGGGCAAAAATATTTTAAGTCAAGTGATAGCGATTGCTGTATGAGTCGTACGATTTTTAAATCAAGCACGGGCAACGCCGGGCCATGCTGCTAGTATATATATATATATATATATATATATATATATATATAATTAGAAAAAATGGGTCCACGTTTGCTTCTTATAATATGTAAAATAGATATGTTAGTTAATAAAACGAGGACAAACGAAAGGGTACCAATATAGTCAGTATCATTAACATTTATTAACTATTATTATATGTGTGTGTGTGTACGTGTGTGTATTTATTTCTAAGCAATTAATGGATTTTTATAAACCTACTGAATTTCTTATTGATACAATCGCTTGTTTTGTGAATACATGTGTTTGTGGATACAGCCTTTTTTTTACTTGTTAACAGTGTATTAAACGTCTGCTGGCCTTAGCAATCACAGGGGATGATCCTGAGATATCAGATCCTGTCTCCTCGCTTGAAATAAATGGTGGATATAGATAAAAAAATGTTTTTAATTACACTCTACTGTTTGTTGAGGCCAGATAGATTATTGCACCTATGAAATTCGAAACAAATACGGATGAATCGATCCTGTGTACGTGACATTATGGCTCGCAGCTGTGAAAGTCTGAACTGGTTGAACTCAGAAATGTAGATTATTTGAAAATCTACCATGAAAATAATGATAGAGAGAGGCTAATGAAGTTTCTTCCGTCGGAAATGGGCTGCAGACACAAAATACATCACACATAGGACTACGTAAACGATTTTGAACTCTGGCAAAGTGAAAATTGAGCAGTTCCAGCCAATATATGGAAGCAATACTCCATTTTTTTTTTTTTTTGACTTAACTCTTGAAAATATAGAATATGGCAGGAAGAGTCAGACAATTTCGGAAGGGCTGCAAGAAATCGACAATTTCCCATCATCTTTACCAATGGATTATATATATATGAGTATCACTGGAATGTGCTTTATTTGAGTGCATTTGATAGAGCAACCGTCCATCACTGCCGATACAAGTGTCTCGTAGCCTCCCACCTCAATATATGTATGATACGCGACCCCCACTCTACTATATCCCAATTTTCATAAGGTAGTATTCATATAAAATACAAGGTTTATTGTAAGCTAATTATATACAAACATATGCAATCTAGGTGAACAATTGAACAACTAGAACAATTGAAAATAAATACAATGTATTGAACTACAAATTAGAGACCTGTCATAATAGATCATTCGATCTTAAAGAAATCAACAATGTTTTGCCGTAATTTTAACATCAACTTGAGATTTTTTCTTAAAAGTTGAATAATTTAACACATTCATCATTATGGGTGAATAGGGTGAATTTTTCATAGTGCTTTTTCGGGACTTATCGTAAGCAAAACAAATTCATGGATTTGAACGAAAAAAGACCCCATAATAACGTTAACTTCCGAAAAAAGACATCATTTAATACTATTCAGTTGTGGTTAGTGTATTTTGTAATGTGTATAAATGTAGGTAGAATAAAAGCAAATGTTGATAAGATAGCGAAGGTCACAAAGCACTTCCTGGGATCTCCCACCCCTGGGTCGAGGGTAGTACTCGTAGCTCTTCCATCTATCGTGACTGGAGAAAAATAAACTCACTCTAATGGAAATACTGGCGTGTTACATAATTTAAACGGAAACATCAACCTTTCCTGCTACCTTTCTTAGATTCTTTACTGAGAACAACTTTGGCACAAGGCATAATTTTTAAAGTAATCGTTTCGATCAGTGTATTCTTAATGGGTTGTAAGAAAAGCATAGACATTTCTTAATGGGTTTTAAGACAAGCATAGACATTTCTTAATGGGTTGTAAGACAAGCATTGACATTTCTTAATGGGTTGTAAGACAAGCATAGACATTTCTTAATGGGTTTTAAGACAAGCATAGACATTTCTTAATGGGTTGTAAGACAAGCATAGACATTTCTTAATGGGTTTTAAGACAAGCATAGACATTTCTTAATGGGTTGTAAGACAAGCATAGGCATTTCTGTACTATCACAAGTATAGTGCTCCCTGGGGATTAAAATAAGTATATGAAACTATTAAGTAATTAATCTAGCGTTCTAGTTATGAAACCTAGGATCGAAACTCACCATGACCGGAATGATATCATCTTGAGGATCGGATCCCAGCTTATGGTATCTTTGAGACGTACCTGAAAATTATAATACGAGTTGACCTTAGCCTTGTGATTAAAATTAGGTTCACGAAATTGTACAGTAGCCGCCAATGATTGTACTAGCACAAAACCACTAGCTCTCGTCACCGAGGAATTAAATATATTGCCCTCGTTCAACTGGTTACGCTGGCTTGTGATCTCTCCACCGAAACTGTAATTAATTGTCGCTCAGTATACTTGCAGTATAAAAAATATAGATTGGCTCTGTCTATGTTAAAGAAACATAAATGTGTCTGAGCAGGTATCTGCAACACAGATTAACTAGCTACTCTATCAAACGAGTATACTTGGAAACGATCAGACAAGAATAGATAACTAGATAACATACGATACGGTATGATTTGATACGATACGATTATCATGAAGAAAGAATGATATAAATCATTCTATATTGGATAAATTTCGTGTTTGGGCAATAACACTCTCTTATTGCCAGTTTCCAGGTGAATTCTAGAACCATTGACTCCAAGGTCAGGCAGAGATGCATTATCGTCTGGAAGGAGTAAAAGAGAATGTGGAAAGCTGCCCAGACGATAAGAGACAAAAATGGGGAACGGAAACAACGTAGACGGAAAACGTAGAAAAAAATGGAAAGTAAACAAGTTAAAAAAAAAAAAAAAAAAAAAAAAAACAGTCGAAAGAAATACATAAAAGAATACAGCAAGGAAAATGGCCAAAAATGCTAAACTAAAATTAAACACTAGAAAATAAAACGAAAAAAAAAAACCTTCACTAATAAAACAAAAAAAAATGTAAAAAGACAGACGAAAAAGGATAGGGAAAAAACGTTTGATTGACTAAAGATAACAGAGAAGCAAACAAGAGACGAGACTAAAAAGAAATTGAAAGCGAACAGACGATAAAGAGTGATGGATTAGCGGTAAAAAAAAAAATGATGGAGACTCGACAAAGACATGAAGAGGATATTAAGGAGCAAACAGGGACATGGGTCTGGGGGTTTAGGAAAATAGTCTCCGGAAAGAAAAGGGTGATGATTGGTGAGAAAACTGAGACAAGGAAGAAGTGATTGAAATATTTCACTGATAATCAGTAAGACGTTATTTTTCGTATTTCTTCGACTCATCTTCCCAAATATTTTTTTAGATTTGTCCCTTCTTTATTTACATTGTATTGGACTTATATAAGTTTTGCTTTCCAGCTTTAAGATTCATACTATTGTACGACTGTGAATGTGTTAATGTTAATTTCAAAGTACTGATTTTGCTTTTTAACAATTTGGGGAGGGGATATTTTCGCAAACTGTCATATTTTTTAAATTTTTTCTACAGCCACAAATATTTTCCTACAGATCAAATATTGTCTTTATAATCTACGAATTGTTCACAACAAAAAAACTTGGAAAAGGAAAGCCTTCGTTAGTTACACTTCCTTGAATAATATTTGCTTTCATAGGTATTTTATTTTGTTATTTTATTTATAGTTATTTTAATTGTAGATTCTAATGAATAGCATCTACAAATAAAATATTAGGTTGGTGCAAAAATAATATCGTTTTCTCACATAGTAACATATGTGAGAAAACGACATTATTTTTGCACCAACCTAATAACAATCCGATTATCTGCCAGTGATTTTTCTTGGGAAGAGGATGGTGACCATCCTCTTCAGGAAAAAACATTTTATATATTTTCTTAAATGATTAAATCTTTCTCCCTTCATTGCTCTTTATTCTATGTTACCTCGGATTACTTTAATCCATCATTACGTTTCCCCACATTAAATAAGCATCAAAATATTAGCCAAATTATATTCGGTTCTTATTCGTCATTTAAATCTGATTGGCTTCAAATATGTCCAAATTGCCGCCATCTTTTAGTATAACTAAGCATAATTTTCTCATAGAGACAAGTAGGTATGTCAAAGCCTGAACTCACTAACAGTAATATATACTTTTATTCGAGCCAGAAAGCTCATCTTAGTTATTGTCTTGTCGAGGAGACCTAGAATACGCCCACTGCATCCCCAACAAAGGGGTAAGACACCTCACACAAAAAGGCAAATTCTTACGGTTCGAGTATAAATATTTATCTATAGATATATGAAATGTTAACTTTAGCGATGGCAGGTAGAAACTGAAAAACTATGGTACTTCACGAAATCATCTTAAACAGAACTATCTCTGTTGATATAAAAATAGGATAGGAATAACTTTTGTTGGTACACATCAGATCTTCAATGACTTCTTAATAGACAAATATCCTCAGCAGGAAGACGTTATCTCGGTACTGTTTGGTTATGCGGAAGAAATAAATTAAAAAAAATAAAGATTGTTTTTGTGTAGGTTAGAGCCATCGAAGCGTATAACTTGATTTGATAAAAAAATAAATGATTCGAGCTGATTTTGATTCGTGGACACAAAAATAAAAAAAAAATATTTTTTTATAAAATGATTAACTTATTTTTCTGGTCTGGCCGTTCTATAATAAAATGTTCGATCTTTTAGTCGCATGTACGTATATTGATATAATGGAATGTCTAAAATGTAATTTTTTTTTGTGATTCTACAATATATATATATATATATATATATATATATATTTATATTTAGTTTATGAAAAACTAGGTAATCCATATGGGTAGACCCAAGGAGGATAAAATCCAGAGAGATCAATGTAAATCCAAAGCAAATAATTTAAATAAAAACAGACCACTTTGAGATTCCATGTAATAAATTATTTCACCACAGCCCTTTTAAAGGACTGCGGATCATCAGATTTTACTTCCTTTGGAAGTAATGTCTGATGATCCGCAGTCCTTTAAAAGGCTGTGGTGAAATAATTTATTACATTGTTATTAAGATATAGCATCCGAACAAAAGTGGAGACAAAGTGGAAAAGCTTTTTAATCACAACGCATTTTACCTTCGTGTGTTAAGTAAGCGTCTTCAGGTTAGAATGAAAGACAAAACTATGTTGTTGTTTTTTTATTAAAACTGTTTATATCTGTTCGGTCAGAATGAAAGAACAAAATTCCCACCAGAAGACCACTATATATATTTGAGCATACATATTCCGTTGAATATGATAGAAAAGAAAATTTGATGATTTTTTATTATTCTCAATCGTTTTAGTATCCTTATGCTTTTAAGTTTGGTGGGAGTACAGAGTGTAAAATTGTCTGTTGTCTGATGCACCTTCGTCATTTCTTCAGCTATTATCAAGGGTTTTGTTGTTAGTTTCTTTTCATGGTTGTCTTTTCAAGACTTAGTTGTGTGATGCCTATATATATATATATATATATATATATATATATATATATATATATATATTAGGTTGGTGCAAAATAATATCGTTTTTTGGCGTAGTTTTTAGCGTCAAAAAACGATATTATTTTTGCACCAACCTAATATATATATATATATATATATATATAGGCGTAATAGGGGATGAACGTTAACTAAGTTGTGTGATCGCTATATATATATATATATATATATATATATATATATATATATATATATATATATATATATATATAGGCGTGATAGGAGATAAAGGTTAACTAAGCCACAGTTAATATCCTAGATATTTGTACCGTATATCAGACTAGTGTAATGATAGGCGTTACAGACAGTCTTTAATTATATGACTCATTCTTGTAAATGGATCAAGGTTAACTGTCTGTGGGAGTCGATATATTGTTGCGCAATTATGAAAGATTTTATATAATTGCACGAGTACAATCGGGTTTCTGGAAGATGGATTGATGGAGCACTTCATCCG
>OZ010583.1:75919676-75977176 GCA_963932145.1 Acanthosepion lycidas | reverse complement strand
GTGGGTGTTATATTCTCGAAACCCTTTCCTGAATAAGTGCCCCAAAAATGTCATATGTCTCTCTGACTTCTGAGTAGAAATGTCCTTTTTTGTTCAGGCTTTTAGTAAAACTTCCACGTTGCTCACATGTTCCCTCTAAAGTATTTTCAGTATGCTTCTTTAGAATGTCAGTTGTGTTGCCTCACGACTTAAATAAGCCTTAAATGACAAGGGAATACATAAAGGCGCAGAACGCGTTGCAGTGTGACATTTACGCTTGGCTCGCGGGCGCCATTCGGTGTTTATAACTTGCCTCCTTCACTAAAGAGTTCCACGGTCGTATCTTAAAGACCTGAGGGATTTTGTGCATCTCTTCTCGTTGCTTTTCTGCTTTCACCCAGTGCAAATTGTCCAGTATTCACTTCGATATAAGTGGACTGATATTAGCAATTTAATACTATTTTCATGGTTTCTAACGGAAATTTCATGTTTCTTTATACTTTGCTTGGTTTTGAAAGTTTCTTTTACTATTCCATTTTGCCTTTATATTTCTGTATCACGTTTTCCATTGTTTGTTATTTCCCAGTTCTATTTCTGTACTTGATGATTCTGACACCTCCAATTTGTAACCTGTTTCTTATGTGTCCATCCTGCTAACAAATGTACATTCTGTCTTTTTACAACTAATGGTTAGTCTTTTCTTCTCGCTTTCCTTCACTGCTTGGATTGGGAATTCCTAGAATTTCCTTAATGTGACTTCCATCAGTGAAACCTGCGTATTTTATTACTGAGCCGTAATATTTTTGTTTTTTATTGATAAAACCAAAATGACACAATCTCTCAGCTGATAAAGGGGCCTCGTTTATGAAGCTGTTTATAAGAGTCATTTATTCAGATAAAGAGGCCATATTTTAATTAAAACATTAAATAAAAATCAGCTGAGTCTTTCGTATGTTAACAGGCTTGTGTCTCGATCAGGTTCAATGCTTTGAACGGCTAGTAGGTTTCAAGTTCACTTCAAACCTCAAGTGCGACTCATATTTACGATCTAAAGACGCTGGAAAAATGGTCGGTAAATTCTATCGACCCAGAATGTACATTATTTATACTTTATCTTTAAATTAAGAAAAAATGGCATATCAGTGCCATATCAGGGCCTAGGCTGCCCAGCCATCATTTCTCAGCTTTAATAGAGTTCAAAATTTCACACTTTCTCGTTAGGGAAGCCTTAACTATCATTCTCCAGCCTCTTTCACGCAGATGCAACATCACAACCCGATCGCTAATATGTCCATGGTAAATGTTTTGACAAAGTACATTACATAATCCCCTTTACTGCAAGGAAATGCCACGGAAGCGAATCACTCTCATTTCCTACTTATTCCAAATGTAATGAGAAAGTTCCATGAAGACAGATTTTTTCCAAGAACTGCTACTACGTTAAAGACACTACCCCTTGAACGATTCCCTGAACATTACAATCTTAAGAACAACAAGTCAAGAGTTGCTCGTTATCTATCCTCCTTATCCTCATATTCTTCACTTCGTACTATGTACTCTTTCATTCATAATCACCATTTTAACAGTAAGCCATTACCTTGACAGTTTTTCCAGCTTTGAGTTAACATCAATAATTTCTCTATAATTGTGGATAACCAAAAGTTCGATTTTATTTTGTTACTGTTTACTCAAGACGTTTCTCGTGGCTGTTTTGTTAATATTTTTTTCTTTATGAGGGGGTAACATTAACAAGTAATTTCTTGCCCCAGTTAGCAACAGATTGTAGGTCATTCTTTAGATTAACTGCCAATTTGACCTTATCGAACCGATCAGACTTAATATTAAACCCTATCCATAGTTTCTAATTCAAAGTTTTCCTTTTTTTTTAGACTGGCCGAAAGGTAGATAGTAGATCAAATTAAGGGATACCAGGTAATTTTCCTAAATAGATCAAATGGTTCTGCGTGAAAAGGGGCGATTGTCGTCTCAAAACAAAATGAGATTCAGGAACCCTCAAGTGAAAAGACGATCGTGCAATATATAGAATTTCGTTTTCTTTCCAGACGACAATTGTCTCCATCTTTTTTTTCTTTACTTCTATTCTTGCCTTGTACTATTAAAAATGGCCTCCAGTATATTTATCTTGATTTTTTTTTTGTTTTGTGGATTATTCTTAGAATATTTTACTTCGCTTTCATTGATAATTTCGTTTCATCGTTTAAGCTGATCAGCGATCCTTTTTGATGAGGGCATACATACTTAGTTTATGACATCAGAAAGAACGTTGATAAAGATAACAGACAATGTAAGTCTAAAGATAAAACCCGAAAGACCCTGTATAAAGTTGAAATGATCTAGAAACGTTGCCGTCCAGCGTGACCTTCATTACACGATTTGTTATGAACAATTGGATTGTCAAATATCGGATCAGATACACCATAGTCTTTGAGCTTGTGGAGAATACTAGCATGCTAAACTCTGTCAAACGCCTTCATGATATCTAAAGCCAGTGCCCGAACCTCACAGTCCTTATCTGAAGCCTGTTGGAGAAGTTCAATAATAACGGTTAACGACGATTGACCTAGAGAAACAAAAGCTATATAGTTCTGAAAGAATGCCGTGTGAAGTGAGATACTTAACCAATTCAAAATTGATTAGATCCTCTAGTACTTTGTTAAGAGATAAAAAAAAAAATAATCGGATTATAATTCGATAGATCAGAAGGTTCACCAGTGTTCTTAAAGACAGAAGAAGATTCTCAACTAGCTGGAAAGGAAGAAACAAGAAGGTATTTTTGTAGAGTATGGAGAGAACAGGAGGCCGTTCAGGAGTACATTTCCTCAGAACAAATGCTGGGATACCGTCAAGTCCTCAAGTCTTTTGGGTATCTACTTTGGAGACGATGGATGGAATTATGTTGATATCACTCAGCAAATATTTCGTTCTAGCAGGAAAATCTGGCAAAGATTTTCCTGAAGTATCCAGAGTGGAGATGGAAGAGAATTTCCGAACAAAGCATTCTGTTTTATCAGCCGTGGGTTTGATATTCAAATTGACTAAAGAGAGAAGGTTTGGGGATTTACTCTTGTTTAACGCTTTCTTACGGACACGCCATGAATTTTTAGAACCATACTTGTGAGAGTTTAAAAAATGTCTCATTCTATCAGCGAATATAGACTCATCACGAGCAGATACAAAAGAGGTGCCTGTTATCTATGAATTATAAGGATTTCTTACAAAGATAGACGTTTTGTCTTCACCTATTTCAAAGTTTTACCCTAAGGTAGAGAATTTACTTTTAATGTCTTTATAAATCACATAAAAGACAATGGCAATCATTCCTCTCCTCATCTTCGTTTTCTTTATTATCTAGTAACTGCCGTACGTTCTTGGGGAAAATAGTAAATTACTGTTGCCTCAGACATGGTTTAAAATTTAGAGTTTTTCTTCGCTTAGATTGATTGACATCAATGACTAGAAAGCCCAAACTATCCTGTTATTTTGTCGGCAAAAACTATGAACATTTCGACAATAAAATCTAAAGAATCGTTTTGGGAAAAGCTTTGTTCAAAACGATACTGTAGATTTTATTGTTCAAATCAACTTGGATTTTGTTAATTGATTCCGACAACGAATGATTATTCGGCGCACGGCAGATTAGCGATACACTTAAAATATCCAAATCAACCATTAAGAATTATACCAGTTGGTTATGTTAGTGGCTTTCATGCGTGGCTTCCACAGAAGTTAGGTTTACGGCCACATCACGTTGAAACATTGGTTCCCGTACTATCACCGAAGTTAAGCAGCATCGAGCATGCTCAGTACCTAAATGAGTGACCGCTTGGGTATATCCGGTTCTGTAAGTTTGGATGTGCTGTTTGTGTAATGGATAATGGTTTGGAATTATTAATCGGAGAGCCGAGTTCCAATTCACGCTGGGTTCGTTATATTAATGTTGTGGTGACCTCCCTCTAAAGAGTGGATGTTGGACTCTTCCTCCTACTATAAAATTAGTAGGAGAGAAGGTCTTGGGGGAACAGCCGAATAGATTAAACGCTGGGTCAACCGACACACACTTCTTGTAATACTCTTCTGTTGTACTTAATTTTAATATATGATATATCTGCAACACTTGTTTGGTTATTTCTTTAACCATTTACTTGGTCACAAGAATTAACTTACGCGCAAATACCTTTGGGAAAAATATCAATCCACCTCTTCTCCTCCAGTTATGGGTTAAATAGTAAGACGTGTAACTAAACCATTGTTATTTAAAAAACGAATTCTTACAATCTAAAAATATTTTCTGCAAAGGATTGAGAAGCCGTAGAAAAATAATGACTCAATTCAACGAAGTATCCGATAACAAATGAACTAAACCGTATTTTCTTGTGCGATTCGCCATTTAAAAGTCACAAGAATGTTCCATTTTAACCCAATTATCACTAGTGTCAGTTTAAAGTGAAACCTTTTCCTCCTCCCATATAGTATAACAATTTTACTTAAAGTTTGTATTTCCTTTGATTTGAGATGAAAACTTTCCAATACTTTTCAATGAAGCCTTCTCTTTCCAAAATTACAATTTATAATTATAGATTAGATGTTTGAAAAAAAAGTTTTGAACTGTGACAGTCAAAGATTAGTGAATCACAAGAGATCATGGCCAAAGAAAAAAATGAACCATCACTACCCAAAGTCAGTTTTCATTTAAAGACGGCGGTGCTGTGTGTATGCAGTCAGATTAGAATATCTAATATGTACTCCCAAAAAAAGAAAAAAAAAAGACTGAATCGAAAAAAAGTTCTGCTCCGACAGTGTCAGAGTGAAAGCAGCAATGAACGAAACCTGTCTGGAATTAGCAGAAATGGAATCACTAAAGCGCATATTATTGAGGAATCAAAATAATTACGGCTTGGACAGGGAATTTCGAACTCGTCCCCAATATTTACATGATATAGAATCTTCGAATTAGATTACAATCTCATCTTTGTACACTTTGAATGGAAAAAAGGTTAATTATCTGGAACATGTGTATTTTGGGTATGACTATTAACTAGATCTAGCAGGAAAGTCTCTTGACTGCTGTTGTTGCCCGGTCTAGCCTCCCCCGGGCTGATAGCACATGTTAGGGCCCCCGCTATGGACAAATAGTGAACCCCAAAACAAAAATCAACACTACATTTTTTATAATAAAATGACCAACAATACATTTAAAAATTCAATAATTAGAAAAATATTCAAAAAAATACATTTTCATAGTAAAATTACAATCAATAAATTTTATGATCTACAAAATATAAATCTAAAAAAGTATATCTTTACCCTGAGAGTATAGAATCATGTATAAGGTATTTGTATTTGAAAGCATAGAATTATGTGTGAGATATTTTGATTTCGGCATTAAATAACCTATAGCGGTTGATATGCCGCTAAACAGAATCAACCAGTCAATAAAAATACGTCGTACAGTTAAAATATAAAATATTATTTCTATTTAATGCTCATCTCTTCTCCTTAATACAATTATCCGAGTATAGAGTAACAGCCTCAAAACGATGGGTTTTGCTGCCGTAGTTTCTGTAAGTTGGGTTTTACAGGTCGGGGTTGCTAGCCCCATGTCCAATTCAGTATTCTTCTTCTAGAATGGTTGCTAACTATTTCTGCTATTTAATCCATAGTAAAGGGAAAATTGAATTTATAGCTACCCCAAGAACATTTGTGAGTAATTAAACGCACTGAACTTAGTCGGAATATGATCTCGGCACGACAATACCCCACTTTCTGTGGCAGTAACCATTAAGATACATGTACATATGAACGGAACGATTTCTTTGATTGTTGGCAAGTCTATGACAAAATATGCTGCCGAAGACTTTTACGAATCTATCAAGTATTTTAACAACAGCGTAAAGGCCAGACAGCTTAGTTGAGCTTTACCACTGTGAGTGATTTTAATCCTAACTAGATGGTCTTGCACCATACTAAGCTAACCTTAGTGAATAATTACAGTGTAAAAGCCATAAGCAGCCTTTTGCTTCCCTGTTTTTGGGGACATTTGCATCATCACCTAACACTTCCCCTTGGGGATAAGCACATCGAACCAATTAAAGCCGCGCCGGCTTTCTACATCTGAAATTCACTGCACATCTGTTAAATTTATTCGCCCAATTCGTCTGGCCCGAACTTAATTGAGAACAGTTTCCATTTTCTTTCAGTTAGACTATTCTACAGAACCAATTACGAATGGGTTGCCAACTTATTCAGAGAATAAATTAACGATGATTCGCCAGTTCGATTGGGGGAAAACCTGTCAGAATTTCCGAGACGAAACGTTGTGACTAATCAGTGATTCGTACGGACGAAGAAAGTCGATGTTCATCCCTAAGAATTACTGAATTGAGAAAAAATGCTCGAGATCAAATTGGGCATAACTCAAAAGTGTTTGCTCCTAGTTGACGAATTTATATGCCAATCAATTCCGGAAATAACATGCTTAAAGTATAATGAAATAACGACTTCTTAGAATGATGAAATGTTCTTTAGTGACATGCTGGCCCAGCGATGATCACACAAACATTCTAAAATCCTTAATTTTATCCCGATTTCTTGGTTTGCACATTAGCTGGTCTAACATTGAACGAGAATATTTTTTTTTAATTACTAATATCTGACTACTATTAAATGAGTTTATATTAACCATTATTACCAGTTTTAAGACTGGGGACATCACATAACATTCTCGTTACGAAAAACAGTTTTTGATACTAATAAACAATGTGTTATGAACTGGACGTGATGGCTGATAGTTTAGACTAAACTATTTTATACCACGGAAAATGAACTAGGATAGCCGCAGTCCTACCCTGAGGTCATTCTAGACAAGGCAAGGTTATCTTCTAGGACAGGGTTTATCTGTGGTACTACACCGGTCCTATATCTACGTTTTTTATTCTTGTGAAATGAGACTCTATCTACCTTTATTTACTCTAGAGCAAACTGGAACTATGTTCACCTTTCTTAATCGAATGTAAACCCAACTTATACATACATTTAACTCAAGTTTAAATGAACCTATGTCTACTTTTTGACTCAGGTGTAAACTGAAACTATGCCCAGATAGTTTTACTCTAATATCTATATCTACATATTTGGCTCTGATATAAACTGTCCCGTCTTTACCTGTTATGTCCCTAGTAGAAGCAGGACATATGTCTACCTTTTTTTTCATTTTATGTATATCTACCTTTCGGACTCTTATTTAAACCGGACCGACATTTACCTCATCTGACGATAATATAAACCAAATCCATGTATAACTTTTATAGTCTGGTATAAAACAGACATACGTATACCTTTTATTCTAGTTTAAACTGGACCGATGTCTACCTATTCTGACTCACTTTGGAACCGAACCTATGTGTACCTTTTTCACTCTAGTGTAATATTGTCCTATAGGTACCTTTCTGACTGTACTCTAAACCGGACCTACGTATACTTTTTAGACTCTCGTTTAAACTAGATCGATGTCAAGCTATTCTCACTCTAATGCAAATCGGGTCTATGTATAACTTTTTTTACATATCTCTATCTTTCTGACTCTAGTGAAAAAAATGGACCTATGAATACATTTTTGACTCTTGTGTAAAAAGGTCCTACGTATACTATTTTCACTTTAGAGTAAATCAGACTTACGTATACCTCTTTGATTCTAGTATAAATTGAATCAATGTATGTCCATTTTGACTCCGGATCTACGTATACCGTTTTCCTTCGAGTGTAAACTGGACATATCTACCTTCTGATTCTACTGCAAACTCCTGGATATGACCATAGATTACATACGGTAGCAAGATCTCTGATCGCGAGATTGGAGTATTTGAGGAGCGTGGAACAATCTCTTAATTGCTGTTGTTCCTAGATCCACCCTGACATAGAGTGGTAGCACCAGCTATGGGCAAATAGTAAACCCCAAACCCAAACAAAACTTTAAGTGTAAAAATACATTTTTATAATAAAAATTCAAGTAATGCATTTTTATATAAAAAAATACTAGCAATATATATTTATAATAAAATTGCCAACAATAATTCAATGAGCCTGAAATAACTATTTCTTGACATTAATCCATATAATATCCTACAATTTCTTAAAAATTCAAACTGTATTCCATAATATAACTTCAACAAAACCATAAAACACACATATCACTGTCTCCCGCAAACATGTATATGCATAAAAGCTGAGTATCATTTACCATGTATTCAATTGTGAAAGCAGAATAACGTATATCGTATTTTTATTACTTGAAAGCGCCCAAGAAAGTTACATTTCGGCATTAAATGACCCATAAGGTGTTGATATGAAGTTAAACAAACCAATCAAATCTACTGCAAACTGAGCCTATGTATACTTTTTTGACTCTCGTGTATAGTATAAACCAGAAGCCTACCCACCTTCTTGAGGATTAATTGGGGTTTTGGTCATTTGAGATTTCTTTTCGTCATTAAATGCTTCGACAATTGTTTATATTTGATTAGATTAACCACACTAACCAATAATTATAAGTAAGTATTCATCACGGGCATTCGGGAGAAAAAGAAAGTCAGAAAAATGTTGCAGCCGAAAAGTTGATATGATAAACAAAACAAAGACGACGATACGAACCAGAAAGAATCAGATCAACGTCACGTCTCAAAAAAAAAAAAAAATAACCCGGAGTGAAAGCCGTAGGTTACAACAGCCAAAATGATTTATGAATGGTTGTGCTGATTAAATAATAACATGAGACTCAAATCTACATTGCTTAACATTTTATTCACTCTAGTATTTTGTCCCTTACTCTCGACAAGCTTACGGTGCCCTCGTCCGATATGTTGACTTTACATTCTGACTGCAATGTTTGAGGGACTGCTCGAAATCATCTTTAGGGGGGTTGTTTTTATGCTATCTATCCAACAAGCTTGCTACTACGCTTCTGGATGCGCATGTGAAAGTACGTACTTCTACATTCGGTGGCCGGGAGTAACCTCAGAGAAATTGTCCGAAATGTGGAAACGAAATCCAATGAATGGCTATATAATAGCACCCCGTCTCAAAATTTCAGATAGAAAGAAGGCCTTAGAGGATAACCGCCGAACTGTTGTGATAAAGACAAAAAGCTAAGAAAATTAATTCGAAAGAATTATTTATTAACAGTAACAACAACCTGTAAAAAAAATCAAACAGAAAGCCGTAGAATTGAACGGCAGAAACCTTATAATAAAAAGAAACTAGAGTCAAGAGAAGACATCTGAAAATATGAAATGTATAAATCTTATCAGCCTCTTTAGAAGTCCTTAGTAAAAAGAATTACAAGTCTCCCTTAGGCAAATAATTATGCCTGCATCTTGCATACTGATAAGAACTATCTCCTTTGAAGAATCTTATATAACAGACCTAAAACTTATGCGTAGAAGAGCTCGACATTGAATAACTTCTCCTGTTAGATAAAGAAATATTTCGGCTAAAACCCACTAAGTTCAACTGTATCTTCTTTGAAAACGTTCCAATTCGATTTGACTCCATTGACATCTTTATTCCCATCTCTTTCTACCTCGGTGCTTATAATGAAAACAGCCCGGAGATAAAAGACTTCCCTCATTGGTGGTATGAATAAAGACGAGAATATTTGATAAGTCGGCTAGTAAGAGGTTTTTCCTGTACTCTGGACTTTGTCATCAATCTCAATACATTCGCATATATATATATATATATATATATATATATATATATATATATATATATATATATATATATATATATATATATGGGGTGTAAATGCTTCGGTGAACAGGACTGACAAGGTATTTTGTTTAGTTTTATTGTTTTCTAGCATACATACAAGTGTCTTCTTTTCTGGAATTAATGAATATAAAAATTGTGCAAACGTTGTTAGTTCCATGCGTTTTCAGATAAACTATCAGCCATTTTCAAGGATTTTATTTTGTCATGTTTTTTTAATAAACGGTTTGTAATTGCTATTGTAGATTGTATAAAAGTTACTGAACCGGTACAGTGTAGCCGTGTTTATATTGTAATTAAAGGTTAATTTCTTTTTTTTGCTTTTTTTTTTTTTTTTTGCTTTTTTTTGGGGTGGGGGGTTTGTTTCATAATAAGGGTTTTGATCACTTTTAAATGCCTTTTGCATTGTTCTCGATGATTGTGTTGCGTATTGAGGTAGGTACGATACAATTATGGGATTGAGCTCTGATTGGAGAGATGTAGGACCAGACGCCGTAGAATGATTGACGTAAAGAAATAAAGAGCGCCACTGAAAAACAGTTGCATAACTCTGGATAATTGCCTTGAACAGAGGAGAATGGATAAAAAGCATGATCAAATATACACCTCGACCCACATACTGCCGATTAAAGGAAAAATAAGTATCTATATAGCAGTTTGAAGTCTGCTTTCTGAGTGATAACCGTGGCCAAATTAGCTATACACACGCAACTGACCGGGTTGATCACAACCAATTAGCAACCAGAATCTTTTAAAAAAGATAGGCATAACGCTAACTTATAGTTTCTTGAAGAAAAAAAATCCGCTTCGCTTGAACTAATATAATGGCAATAATCACAATTTGTGATGTTACGTAACTAACGACTGAAAAGAATAAGAAACCAGTTTTTCATAAGTAAATGATCATTTATTCGTTATTGATTCTGCCAAGTTAACGTTTGTCTAATTTAGGGTATGTGGTTTCAGATCTTTCTTCGAACGTTCGATCTTCCTGTTTGTAAAGGATTCTCTCTTTCACAAGCACACATTCTCTCTCTCTCTCTCTCTCTCTGTTTTTTATCTTTTATAGTCTATATCCTGTTGTTTTGCGTGTCTGCATCATAAGTTTAGCCCTATTCACCTCCCCTAATGTCGGCAACCCGCCAGAATACACTTGATTCTGCACTTTGGGACTGAGTTAACCGTTTAGGTTAAATTACGTCACTCGTAGCTTTTTTGACCTTCTGAAGCGATATCAAGTAGAAAGCTAACTTTTATATCTCTTACAATTAAAGTTTATATTGTGGTCACCACAGATCAAATTCTTAGATCAAAATTTTCTGATTAACATTATATTCATTTCCCACGTCTGTATTCCCCGACAGGAAGCACATATTATATAATGATACGCTCGTACTTTAATAAAATAACTTCTAACTGCACACAACGACATAACTATTAGAGATAATTAAAATAGGAATATTTTTATTAATTTCATTATTATATCATAACTAAACAATTTCTTGAAAAAGTATTTGTTGATAATTGATTTCACAGATTTGGTTTTTCCTTGTTTTAAAATGTCCTGCGATTTCGTTTATCAGATTTTTACAGACATCGATACATTTTTTTAAATACTGCGATACTATTCGTTAGGAGATTCATTGAGTTTAAATACTTCTTCCTCCTTATTTTATAAATGATTACTTTAGCCTTTCTTTCAAATGTTTCACTAAAGTGGAAAGGAGGATCAATCAAAAAACAAACATACATATATACATGTAAATATATATGATTTAGCGTTACCTGAACAGAAAAAATCCAAATGTGGAAACAACGAAATCAAGCATGGCCGATCATATATGACTGTAAAAAGAAAGTTTCAAACATCTGTAGAATAAATTCAGAAAAATAGATGGAAATACAAACCATCATCAGTGCAAAAAAGTCATATACTATGTTCACTGGAAGAATCACGTAATATCGCACATAGATCACGATAGATAAGACGCATTCACGCGATCGAATTGACTAATATGAGATCTCCTCTCGCAGATTGAATAAAGGATTCTAGTTCGAAATTTCCAGAGTCTTACCTTCTTCCGTTAGGGCAACAGCTTTAGCGTACTGGCAGGTTTTCTAGAAATATCCTGAAAGATGTTGCCCTAACAGAATAATTGCACGCAAAAATCAGGAAATTTTCAAAATTCTACCTACCACAGTAATTAAATTTAGCGTTAATTAAAGTAGCGCAGAGTGAGGTTCGTTTTTTCTTCTTTTTAAAACATTATTTCACCTCCAAGCAAGACAATACAGCCGCTCAGTGGCAAGTTGGGGTTATTGAGTGCTAGAGAATATGAGAAAAACTTTAAAGGAATGAGAATAATAAAAGAACAGACATGAAGAAGACAGAAGATAACGATCGACATTGCATTTAAATTTTTGATGATAAAAGTTGACTGCGAAGCAAGAAGTCGGAAGATGTTCCACAAGCGTGAAGTGCTTTAAAATAAACTATTATACATAAATCTAGCATTTTAAACTAGAAAATATGATATATATATATATATATATATATATATATATATATATATATATATATATATATATATAACTGGATTCTGCATGTTTCATTCTATATGGGCCGCAGAGTAAGGTCATAAAATCATTGTGTGGGTCACTCCCTGGAAAAATCACGCCATCGGCACTTTCTTCTGCTCCGATTTTCTTTCAGCTTCAACCAATTCTTGCAAAGCCAAATGGTGCTTGGGAATGGATGACGGGGGCAGGTTTTAGTTAAACTGGAAGATCTAGTCCTGAACTTACACGTTACACACATACACACAGACTCACACGCACACACACGCGCACACACACGCACATATATATATATATATATATATATATATATATATATATATATATATATATATATAGGTATGTATGTATGTATCTATTGATTGCTGCAACAAAAGCAGTTCCTTCAATAGTAAACTCATCAGATAATGTCCATGGAGTCTTGAAAATTCCGGGGCCATGATATTATTGCCATTAACAAGAGTACGTCTTCCGATAACACTTTCTACGATACCTGCAACCACAATTATGACAAAAATATTTAATCGGGTCTTTAATCTGAAACAAATAAACTTTGAAATAAAAAATCCCCTGAGTCTTAGTGGCTTTGTTGCCTTACTTGGGGTGTAGGTATTAAAAAGAAACTATATGCTATGATTATAAATAAACCAACAAGTGGATTAGCTCAAGATACGAACTGCGAATTGTAGAAAACAAACAAGTACGAATATTTAAACATCTGAGAAGTTTTTTTAACAGAGGAAGGAATACATGTCACCAAAATCCGAAGGTATATTTTAATGGTTAAATATTGCCTTCCAAAAGCTAAGCAATGTATTAAGAAACAGAAAAATGAGTATCAATACTAAAAGTATACTAATGCTTAAAATCAGAAATAAACTGTCGAAATTTTCGGGCACATAATGAGGAAAGAAGTCTTGGAGAATTTAAAAACGGAGTAGTGACACATGGTCTGAAGATCGACTGAGGCATGAAAAAGACATCACCATTCAGTTTTTAAAAACAATCTATCTATCTATCTATATATATATATATATATATATATATATATATATATATATAGAATCATCTATCTGGATGAGGATCAATCAGCGTGTGGGTAGGATTCAGATCTCAATTATGACTTCTTGATATCGCGCCCTTAAATGAGATTCTCAATGTACTACAGTTGGGGAAAACCTTTAAAAACTATACAAGGTGTTGACGCAAACATTTCATGTCAAACTAAGGAGACGGAAGTGTTCATCGGTGATCGTTGACTTGAAACCAGAAGTCATTGTGACCGAGGCTTTTAGGCTACTCGTCTTGTTTAGCTGTTTATTATGCCAGATAATGTGTTCTCCCAGAAATTGTAGCTAAGGTCTGCTCAGTATAGTTACAATATAAACCAAAAACTGATTATACCGGTGTTGAAGAAGCTCAAATTTGCCTTAGGAAATGTCGACAAAAAGCATTAACTTGTCCTAATAGCAGACGGACATGTTCGGAAAGGAGAAGCTCATATATATATATATATATATATATATATATATATATATATATATATATATATATATATTACGAAATGGACAGAGTCCGACAATTTATTTATTAAAGACATTTTTTATGTTTTTGTATCTATAAAAAGAACGTTAAACATAAAAAATGTCTTTAATAAATATATATATATATATATATATATATATATATATATATATAATGTTTGCATCTGCACATCGTGCCTTTAGTATCCCATATAATTGTCAAATACTTCAGCTACTTTTTCTCCACAGTTTACTTAAAACTTGCTCATTATTCGCATATCCAATCTACGGTGTTCTCAGCATCCTTACGTAGAAGACAAAGATGTCATTCTACATAAGGATTATCTTCATCTGTGAGAACATCGCCCAGGATTCATGGTCATTTAGGAGAAATGATAACACCCAAGCACATTCTTTGTTTCATACGTAATTGCACCTTTTCTTTGCTTAGCTTTAGGAAGGCATTTTTTTTTTGCTTCTTTAGGTACTCATTTCGATTTCCTTCTCACATTTTCTCTTAAGATTTCCCAGATAGTTAAATTTCTATACTTACCTTATTTTACCATCCCTTAGTTGTAGATTGCACCATGCAGTATCCCTTTTGCTAACAGCCATAACTTCTGTTTTCTTACAATTGATGATTTATCCTTTCTTCCACCTCATCTAGGACTTCCTTTCTGTTACTGCTATCAATACGTTATCATATGCGCATCATATGTTGTTAAGTGTGTGTCAATCAATAATAAACCTTAGTAGGACTTCTAGTTCTTATAGGATCGCCTCGCTTTATAGGTTAAATGAATCCCAGGAGAATACACATCCTTGAGCTGTCTCATTCTAGTTTTGTTCACTTGAATATTTCATTTTCTATTCGTACACAGGCGGTCCCCATTAATTTTCCAGATAATTCTAATATTTCCCTATTGTTGCCTAAACACTGTACAATTTCTGTATATATTTTTTTTTATTTTCGAACATAGCCTTCTGATGCTTTTGTTTCCTTGAAAAAAAAAAGAAACAATATACACATACAACATTTACTTCAGATTTTAGGAAAACGTCAGTTATGTCGACGTTTCTTTGATTAATCCACATATTGTTCCGACCTTCGCGTTCTCGCTGAAAACTCTTTCAGGGTCGGATATTGGTTAGCATGGGTAATCTCACTGAATTCTACTCAACCACTCATGCAACAAGGATCATCATACTGTTGGTTGGTTGATTTCGTTTAACGACATTTCAATCACTATAGGTCATTTAATACTGACATCTAAATATTTTGAACACAATCTTATGGCCTCAACTAGATATATTTTGAACGCAATTGTATGCTTTCAACTACAGATAAAATATACTTTCTCATTTTACTATATATATACGCTGGTCCTTTTTATATAAAAATGTATTTCTAGTATTTTGACTATTAAGATGTATTTTTATACTTTCATAGTGTTTTGGTTTGGGTCGGAACTATTTGTCCATAGCTGGGATCATAACAGGTGCTATAATCCTGGATTAGGGTGTAACTGGGAACAACGGCAATTAAGAGTTCATCCTAAGCTCGTCAAAACCTCCAATATCCAGATCAGAGGCTTTGCTGCCAGATATAGTTTATCGTTATACCCAAGACCCGTTATACGGTATATTGTAACATATTAATTTCTTCAAATTTATCAATGTTATCTGCAATTTGTGCCACAGTAACCTATCTATTGGCCTGTACTTCTCGGTAATATCTGTGATTACTTATAGCATTACTAGAACTCAGTCGACCAATAACTTATCTTAGCACAACTGAATATGAGGCCCACTAAGTTCTTTACCAGAGGAAAATTATGGTATTTACAAGTTCGCTACTTTCAAATCATTCAAATCTTTCTTGGGTCATAACTGCAGCTTTTAACACATGAGCCAGATATCATGTATAATATTTTTAAACTTGACATACTTGGTTGTCATTAGACAGTAGCTATCATTCTTGTTATAATTAATGTTTAAACTGAACAGTAAACATGCATACATGCATATATATATATATATATATATATATATATATATATATATATATATATATATATATGGGTGTGTGTATATGTGTGTGTGTGTGTGTGTGTGTTTAAAAAGAGGGTAGGAGGAAGTGCATTTAAAAGGATCTTTCAACAAAACGAATTATTATTGTTATATTGGTCTCTGTGTAAAAGCAAGCGATCGACCACAATCGATTTCTTTGAAGAAAGAAAAACGCATTCGTCTGCGTAAAATTTAAGATTTTATTTCTTGTGATATTTGAAAAAAAACTGAGCAGATTTTTGTTCGATGAAATCGACCACTTTTATGGAGAAAGATTTTTCTTCAGAAGAAATGATTTTTGTCATTAAAGGATTCTGAAATGCTATCCTCATTCTTGTCAGCGTAATCAAATCGGTTTTATTCCGTAAATTTTCGGGCTATACTGGGGTCCGTAAATTTAAAGTTGTTTTTGACTGTAAATTCTCCGTTTTTCTTTTCTGGTCTGTAAATACTACTTTTTTTCGTCTGTAAATACTCCCCATTTTTTGTCCTTAAATTGTCTGTTTTCCTTTTGTCCGTAAAATCTCGGGGTTTTTTCCGTAAATTCTCCGCTTTTTCTTGTCCATAAATTCTCCGTTTTTTATTTTATTTATTTATTTATCTTTTTTTTTTATAAATTCTCCGCTTTTTTGTCTGTAAAATTGTTACAAGCTCCCTACCGTATCAACTGTAAAAAAAAAATTTCTGTAATAAAAACATTAGATTGTTTTTGTTGGCGCGCCTACATTTGAGCGATGCTTAATAAAATTGTCACGCCTGTGTGTTACGGGATTGTGACTGTTTTATTTGCTGAAATATCTCCTTTCAGGATATTATGACTCCTTACAGCCTCCACCCAAGGCTATAAAATCCTATCTACCTTGCTATGTAAACTACAGCTGAGGCGAGAGGAGATGGATTCGTGCCTTTCCCAAGTGCATAGTACCATGTTCGTTCAAATCGTAAGAGACTCTCCAAAGATTCATTTTCTTTAACTTCACAGTATATCTTTGGAGTGAAAGTGGATAGCTTACCCATTACATTCTCTATAGGTTTGAATGTATACTATTACTTCTCCTAAACTGACATCCAACCAAGGCTAGTGAACCCAGCCTACTCTGTTATCTAAACCATATGTATCAGTAAATAAAAATTGTGCACCAACCTTCGTCTAATAGTTACCAAGCTAATCTCATATTCTACTCCTTTGTGTACAAGACGAATAATGCTTAGTAAACGCCTTATTACATCAGCGTAGTGGTGTGGTATTTATTAAATGATAGTGAACAAATTCTTGCTTGTACACTCGAGTTTTTTTTTCTTTTTTGTTTTTTTTTTTGCTGAATACTCATTCGCGTAGGCTTGGATCACAGTAAGACATCGTCTATTTATGTAAGCCTGAATTGGTCGTTGTAGTTATCTCTTGTCATCGGAAGCGAATCGATGTATTTGCCGGTAGGTAGTTGTCTACTTGAGTCGATCTCAGTCTCTGTTGGCTGGTTGTCTTCCGGGCCCGACTCGATGTAACTGCCCGCAGGTAATGGTGCCTGTAGATGTGACTGCGGCGAAGTTCGTGTACTACTGGCAATCACAGCCATCCCATCTTAGAACAGGTTCTGAATCGGGGCGACTTCAGAATATGTTTACTTGTGTGGGGGGGGGTGTCTGTGTTACGCGCTCGTTCAGGGAATTTTGCAACTATATATATATATATATATATATATATATATATGTGTGTGTGTGTGTGTGTGTGTGCGTGCGTGTATGTCTTTACTGGTACAGGATCTCGTTTATCGCTTATTCTATGTCCAAAACCATATATTTGTGCACATTTGGTTCAAGGCTAAAGAAAGCTTTTTCATTTATTTTTTTCCTGCTTATGTAAGTCGAAACTAACCCGAAAGTAGCGAATTTCTTGAATGTTATACATAAAATCGATGATGGACTTAAGCGGCCTATCAGAATGTAGATGACTAACCTGATTTCTATAAAGACTGCATTTTACCAAGCTCCTTATAATAATAATAATAATTCTAACAACGCCTACCTTACACAATCAATACATGATCTCGTCGATTAAAGTGACATTCATTTGATAATAGTTCACTTAAATAGTATTATCAACAACAACAACAACAAGGGGGGGAGAAATTCAACAAATCTTTAAGAATAATATAAAATAAAGTATGAGATAAGCTGTAGAAAACGATTACAAATACTCACAGGCTTCACTCACTCAAGGCCATTTTAACCATTGATCATAGAAAGCGGTTGTATTCAGCTGACAGTTTAGATATTTCTGAACAGTTTTGGTGCCATGAATGACATCCATGTGAAAGCATTGAGCTAAAGAGGCTATTTAAGAATATGACACAAATTTTTAGGTTAATGTTTTGGCTTTGTAGCAATTTCCAATGTTGGATGAAACTACTTTTAGCACAGCCTATTCTAAGTTCAATTACCTTAACTCCTATACTAAATTTGTTATAACTGATCTAAAAAGATAGCTGTTTAACGTATTTAGTATTTACTAATTCCATGCCCTCAAATTTTATAATGGATTCATGGTATTTTCCCTCATTACTTTCCCAATTATAGCTTCCGTTTTAGAAAGGTTTATCTTGAGTCCTATTTCTTGGAACATTCGGAAGATAATGATATTTTTTTGTTTAAGATTATTCTTATCCTAACTATGAATATCTATGTCGTCAGTATATCCCCTCTCATCGTCAGTTCACTGGCCTCGAGAGGAAAAACACGGTCTCTATCCTCTTTTAGCAGTTTCGTTTGGGATGTGGTATGGAATACTTAAATGATCAGGGCCAATCTCTTCGCATCTGTGCTTGCAAATGCACAGGGAATAATCTATAAAAAATATTTAATAGACTGATGCTCGCATTTCCTTCTTGTCGTAATCCTGATGAGGCTTGAAATGTTTTTGTAGTGAGGTTCTCGCCAGACATATAAGATTTTGTGGACCGAAATAGTTCTACTAATTGATCGATTAATTCAGTGGATCCAGAGCTTGGAGGCAGTTTCTAATGGATAAGAAGAGGAAGTCTCTATTGATGTCGTCATATGGAGCTGTTAAGTCAATTTAGTAGGTATACAATTTTCTATAGGCTTTGCATGCAGTCACCTGGAGTTGTTTGATGATATATAGCCGATCATTACACTCCACATCAGAACGATAATCAAAGTGGGCTGTGAGGAACTGACTTTTATAAAATTATGAGATCTTAGTTAATACAATGTTCATTAATACATTCGCCGTAATGGGTCCAAATGAGATACAGTTGTATAAGTAAGGATCTTGAGGAATACCTTTTTTGTTTTCACAGTGCGTTAATTCGGAAAAAATCTTACTTTTTGAAGATGCACTTCAGATTTCAGACATCCCTCATGAGACAGAGAAAATATGTAAACAATTTTCAAATGTTCAATGTCAAACGATGCTGTAATATTGCTCGGTTATTTACGATTTTTCTGAACCTCTTCATCAGTAGTTTATTATTGCTTACGTTTGGAGCCAGGAATTTGTCATGATTCGATCTATATTCTTCTGTGTTAGCTTTTTTGTATGATATTATTGTGATTTTACGATATTCTTCACATTTCAACACATTGTCTATACAGTTTGGCTTCAATAATTTCGTTTACAGTTTTTCGTAGATATTGTTTCTCAAAGTATTAACTTACATTTTTTTTTTTGTTATTCGTTTAGTTTTCTCCTTCCAATTTGTCTTTCTCTTCTGTTTGTTATATGTTCTATTTCTGTGAGCAGCTTTAGTTTAATGTAGTCAGGTTTGAAATGTGACTCAAAGTGTTGTTTGAGATCAGGACAATTCTTCTATGTTGATTTTGATTGTAGAATCTTCTTGTCTACGCTGCCCATTTTATTCATTTTGTTTCCAATTTGTCGTAGACTTTGGTTTTTCACAGTGTTATTTTATCTCCTTTGTTAATTCTTTAGTATTTTTCCTTTCCATTTGTCTTCCTCTTCTGTTTGTTTCTTTCCTGTGCCAATTTTTTAAAGTACTTTTTTTCCTCCTAGATATTCGGCCATATCACGTTGAAACACTTATTTTCGTACGATCACCGAAATTAAGCAACATCGAGCCTGGTCAGTGCCTTGATGGCTGGCCGCTTGAAAGTACCAGGCGTTGTAAGCTTGGATGTGTCGGTCATGTAGCAGATAACGACTTGAAATTGAAATTCTTAAATTCCAGTTGCGATTCCAGTTGCGATTCCAGCCGGATTTGTTATATTCAAATCCGCAAATACCTTTTGAAACTTATAAATCCACCTCTTCTCTATCTAGATATGGATTAGTTAATAGAACTTGTATTATTATCTTTAAAAAAATCCTTACAATGTAAAAATATTTTCTGGATTTAAATAACTGTTATGGTCCGGTTCGTTGTACCACGGTGATAGTCCAAGGTAGAATCATTAAAGAAGAACTCAAACACAGGTATGGAATAACACAGATATATTACAAACAGGAATATATACAGAGAAGTAGAAGTGTTAGTATGGACAATCAGGTTTATAGAGAGAACAATGTCGTCTCGACCAGTATCACTATTCCAATGTCTTGCAGTAATTGTCTGAACGCGACTCTGTTTCGGACTGCCTCTGACTCGACTCTTGACTCGACTTGAACTACTCACTCGAACTACTGACTCCCTCCTTACCTACTCATGAGGCGCAGTATTTATTAAGTATGAAATAGTCCATTTTTATTATTATGGGTACGATCCCATAACAATAACCTACAAAGGGATGATAAGCTGTAAAAAACAAATCAATCAATCTAGGAATTATTGAAATGTTCTAACGCGACTAATGAAGATATGATAACATTATTTGATTCTTCTGTTGTTTCCATCAATTCTTAGGGATATCAATTTGAACTCTATTTGATTAAAGAATTCTAATCTGACCGTTTAATTTATAAGAGCTTGGATATTATACCTTGGGTATTTTTGTGGTTTAGGTGAGTGGACGGGAGCTATTTTGTTGGTTGGTATTGTCAGTTTAGCTACAAGATGCCTGTGATCATATTCAAAGTAGGAATTGTATAATATAAATGCGTAAACCAAACGTCCGAGATGCTGAATTCAATCATCCTTTTTGTTACTGTTATGGGACATTACCCATAATAACATAATGGACTATTCCATACGTAATAAATACTGCGCCTCAAGAGGAAGGAGGGAGTTCAGTCTGGAGTCGGGCGACCGGCTGACCGGCTGATCGGTTGAACGAGGCTACGCCGAAGGGCGGAGTCTCTTTCGGGGAGGTAAACCGACCTGAACCCGTTTATACGTGTTCAAAGGGCATATTTTTGGCCGAGCCCACGGGCTCGGAAATCCCACGTTAAACCGGCCTTGTGCCTCATGATGCCGTCGTGGGGGGGGGGTGACTAAATACCGTTCAGTCTGGAATCTGGAGTGAGGTCCGTCAGAAGTCTGTCAGGAGTCAGTCAGTCGAGTCAGAGGCAGTCCGAAACAGAGTCGCGTTCAGACAATTACTACAAGATATTGGAATAGTGATACTGGTCGAGACTACATTGTTCTCATTACTAAACCTGATTGTTCGTACTAACACTTTTCTACTTCTCTGTATATATTCCTGTTTGTAATATATCTGTGTTATTCCATATCCGTGTTCGAGTTCTTTCTTTATTGGTTCTACCCTGGACTATCACCGTGGTACAAGGAACCGGACCATAACAGTTACGTTATCTGGACTATACCATATGATCCGGTCTTTTATGGGATAGGTCAACTTTATAACAAAGTATTCGTCTTGTAATGCAGTTTTACTATTGCGTGAAAAAAAGTTAAATAAAAGATAAGAAATATTTAGATTAGGCCATTTCAGATTTTTAAAACTGTATGTTAAAATTAGGAACAAAAGTCATCTATTTACTGTAAATCCACATCTACGTATTTGTGACGTCCCCCGGTGTCGCTGCGCTAAATGTGACGCCTGTCTGGCAGCGCTCGCCGTGCTGTCCTGGTCGGGACGTTAATTGTGACGTCACACCGTCTGTCTCCGCGCCGTCGCCGTCCTATCCTGTCCTGTGACGACCAACTGGCCTGGTATTGGTCGCGGCACCAAATGTGACGTTCTAACCTTTTGCTGATTCGGATGGGAATCTGGTTAGATTCGGCATCAGCCTTGTCGTTCCCAGCGCGCCTCCAACGTCTGGTTACCGAAGTAACTGTTTTGATTTCTAGTCTAACCTACCCACGTTGTGATTTGATCTTAGGTAGACGAAATCAATCAGTCGCCGGGCCGTAATGCAAGTCGAGTTCGAACAAGGGTAATAACACACAAGTATATGTAAAAGAAAATAAAGTAATAACTCGAAAAGTTCAAATGTGTTAAAAAAGGATAACAATATTTTATATCTTGTTGCTGAATACAGGACTGCGTCTTTCTACCAATCCGCTTATATGGATTCGTGACTTTGTGTTCGTTAGGCGAGTCTTAACACCTTAAGTTGTTTTTTTTAAGAAACTGGTTTTTGTGTATCTTCAGGCGATATTCCAAAAACTTGTTTTAGTGGTGTGAGTCTAAGTCGTTCTTCAAAAATAAATTGTTCTTGGTTAGAAGTTGAGTTCGGAATTGCGTGGAATCTTTCAGTCAGCTTTCTGCGGGGCGGGCCCAACTCAATTCAACTCAACTGCGAACTACCCTGCCAACTGCCGTCTTACTCGTTGAGACTCTGCTTATATGGACGGCGACAAAAACCGGGGTGGGCCTGTCGGGGTTTGAGGTTCCTTGATAATTCTAAATCCTTATTAAAGGTTTTTCTTTGTTTTTGGTCAGGAAAAAATATTATTTCCATTTTTGGAAGTCTTTCGTCCTCCCACCTTCTTCTGTTCTCATATTGGTATCTCACCCATACCCTCAGAGGATGTCAACGTGTTTCCCCTCTCTCTCACAGTGGCATCTCATACCGATCCCTTCAGGGGGGGTGTCAATATGCCTCCCCTCCTTCTTCACATGATTACCTGCTCAAGCCAGCATTCAGCCAATGGGCGCCCAGCAGTGTGAGTGTGGCCAGACTGGCCTCGGTTTAAAAAATCTTGCTCAAAGAAAAAAAAATTATCTTCCCTCTTTTTTTTCTTTTCTTTCCTTTCTTCGAGGAGACCTCACACCTTAGACTCTTATCTTAACCGAGTCACCTGGAGTTCGTCAATCAGATTTTCGCCAGCATCAAGTGGGTGGTTTAACTGGACGTATTGCGCTACAGCCAATTATTCGTTTCGATAAAATAATTTTCTTATCATAGCCAGCTCCTGACACAAAACAGGTGCCTTTTCCAAACGACATCTCTGTAGATAGCTAATAGGTCAATCTTTTCTTACTTTGTAACTCTGCGGTTGGTCCAACGGACATTTTTTTGTTTTTCGGTCAGTGCATGACGTAATTAATTTTTATCTCTCAGTTTCTGTTTCGTAGGTCACTTGACCAACCTGAAACCTTCACCATTACCATGGGCAGATTGGCTATATCTTATTCGGTGCGTCCTCATAAATTAAATTAAATCCGACACATCCGCGACCTTACTTTCCTCGCTAACGAGAATAAAATCTTCACCACTTTTCCTTGTTAGAAAATAAAATGACATCGTATTTTCGTGATAGATTTTTATCACCTAATTTAATTCTCGCCTTTCCTCTTTTTTTCTTCTTTCTTTCTAGCAACCCTAAATAGTGTCACATATTTTTGGTTGCATAGAATTTCTCCGAATTCTCAAATGGAAATTCCATTAATATAATTTGTATCCCTTATTAAATAAGTACTGAACATTTTAATAAATCAAATAATTAGTCGATTTAGAGTATATTTTTAAATTCGATGTGTTTTTCACGAAAACATTTTCTAATACACACTTTTATGACTATTCACAATTTTTCGTGCAATCTTCAAAAGTGGTTCAACATTTGGCAGATACTTCTTCCTAGTAAGATCCCTACCCATAGAGAAAAACATGACAAAAGACTGTGTACGCCATCCCGTGTAGCTGTGAAAAAACAGGCCGCCCCCTTAAGGTAAAGCTGCAAGAACATCGTAAAGCGATAACACAAGGGGAAATAGAAAAATCAGGCGTGTCTGACTACATATGGAAAGAAAAGGGGGATCACTGTCCCCTGTGGGATGAGGTTGAAATAATAGAGCATCACTGGAAAATGCGAAAACTTAAGAAATCAGCACATATGCTAGGCCACAAATATCTCCTGAGCCGACAAAGCATAGATATGAATACAATATGGGAACCAGTAATAAGAAGGGTTAGAGAAAAGCAATGAATAACAACAAAAGTTGCAATATAAATTCTGGTAAAAAATGAAATAATAAGAGAAAAATAGCAATATGAGCACTAGTAAAAATGACTGCTGAGATATTAGGTTTATAAGTCCCAAAAATTCATACACAGATGTCTTCAAGGATACATGGATAAAGATGTTGGTTTGACCCAGTGACTAGACCCAAAGAGTTTTGAGTTCAATACCAGGAGTGGTGAACCAAAGTTGAAGAGTTGAGTTAGATGGAAATAACTGAGATATCCTGGGCACGTGGAACTAGAACAATCTACTACGATGGACGAATAAAGTGTTCGGTTCGAAATTCCAATCACCTGAAAAGGGCCAGAGCGTACAACGACCTAAAAGTTGTGAATATGGCAGTGGAGATGGGGATAACAGTCCGAATAATGTAAGTAATTAAGCTTTTGTATAACGCGGCGTGGTGTGGAGTCCCAGCGACTCATTCTGAGGTTAAATTCAAGCCAAAGCCACGCCATAACCAGAAATATCAGTTGTCATTTTTCCGACACATCATGAGGAAAGAAGGTTTGGAAAACTTGACACTCACGAGACATAAAGTAAGGTAAGAGGGATTGAAAGAAACAGCGTGTACCTACCTAACTACTTTGGGTAAAATCAATCACAAAACAGACAGTGGGAGAGATAGTAAAATCAAAAAGTGCTAAGGGTTATAAGGATAGGAAGTTGTGAAGAGCCATGATCGTTCCTGTCTTCAAGGAATATGGCATATAAAAAAGAAAAAATAAGAGATGGAAATCAGTTCGCATTTCCTAAAGGAATGCTAAATGTAAAATAAATAAATAGAGGAAAATACAACGAACAAAGGGGAGATAACCACTTCCGGTTTTGACGATAACGCTTCTGAATGAAAAAAAAAAATTAAAAAAGCTATTTTGTATATTTATATTTGTAGCAACTGGTAAATATTTCTTGAAGTCAGTTGCTATTTGGATATTTTTCTCCAACGATTTCAGATCATAGCTTTATATGATTATTAGCCGCGTATAACAAATGTCGATTTAAAGGAAGGTAAATATTGACTGCAAAATCCCCTCGAGTTAGGTATTTCTTTTTCCTCCACCAAAAATCCCAAATGAAAGATCGTTTTGTAAGTAGACAGCTAATATAAAAGAGAGGTTGCAGTAATTAGGAAAGCATTGTCAGATTTTTCTTGCTATTTAACAGCCTCCATACTTTTTCTCATTCATAGCTTCCAGATCAGAAAACTTCGGTAATTGGTAGCTTATTGAAAATCCAAGGTTTGGAAAAAGATAAAACAGATTATTGCATTTTGAAGTCACATTCTTTGTAAGAATTCTATGTTCCCTCCGAATCCAATTCCGAATCTTTTCAAATAAATATTTTTCTTTATTTGCCTCAGGTGAAGCAAACTACGTTAGTAGAAAATATAATCAGATTTGTTTCACTGTTTACTATACACGTCGAAATCTCTTCACGTAGGGTTGTTTGAATGGATTGTAAGATGTGGGGTGGGAGACTTGGTAATGAGAAAAACCTTAAGAGCTACAAGGGATAGCAGGTTGTGGGGAGCCATAACCACTGAAATGACAGGAACATATAACGAAGAAGTGGGAGTAAAATATTATACATATATTATTGTATCCAGGGGAGACTTTTAACGTCATAAAGATTGTTGTTTTTCAAAGAAAGAGGAAGGAGCCCAAATGCCTTTTGGTCACATCAAAATATATTTTATAGTAACAATTCTCGTTTACAACCGACTTGTGTATGACTATAATAGATCGGAAAGAGAAATAGGTAATCTGAGTGCAAATTTCATATCATTGGGAAAGTTTTTTTTATTCATTTCACCCCAAACAGAGAGATAATGTTACTAAGACGCAAGGGATTACTGGAAGTGAAAGAGAATGGGAAGACTTTAGTGGGGAGAAGGGACAATAAAAGAATATTTTTTCTGGAAGACAAAAGATGACGATTCACATTGAATTTAAATTTTTAGAGATTGTAGATAGCAAGGAAGCAAGGAAGCAAGGAACGTGAAGATATTTCCAAAGACGAGAACTGAGAGAAAAGAAACTATTAGAATAGAATTTACAGTTACATCTAGCAAGGTCAACAATAAAAAGGTCAGATATGACTTCCAAATCTAGTGATTAAATTCATGCATTCGACGTACCGAGAAGGAAAATTCATCAGAATAATTACCATGAAAATATTTATAGAAAAGACTCAAGGAAGACATGCCACAGAGGTGGAAAAGTCGAGATGTCATTTCAGAATCAATGACAGTACAGACCCTTCTTTAGATTGTCAAGACTATCGATATAAATAGTAGGAGAACTAGAAATATTCTATGCCCAGACGAATTAATAAATGTGCAAATGGATCTGGGTTAAATATTAGTGTAAGCAGATACACCTAGCCGTGGTTGGCAACAAGTCTAGGGGAAAAAATCTGAAATGAAAAGTGGTATATAGCCATAGAAAGGTGTATACTATAGTGGGGGTAAATTGTCGCCATTTTATACTTGTAATTTTGCGCATGCGCATTTTTTGTTTTTTTTAAACAGCACCGTTAATGGGTAAATAAAAATTAAAAGCAATAGAAAAATGAACGTGCGACATCTCCTTAAACAAAAACTGTAGAGTTCCAGAAGCCAAATTCAAACAGGGTTGAATGAAAGCAAGCACCACGTTTCACACGAAAGATATTTTTCATCTAAGAATTGTTTTAGCATGAAAAATTTCACAATTTTAGTTCGGATCACCTGGACTTTATGTATATATATATATATATATATATATATATATATATAGAGAGAGAGAGAGAGAGAGAGAGAGAGAGAAAGAGAGAGACAGAAAGAGACGGAGATATATTCATTTCTAACTATCCCCCTATTTAAATATATCTCCACCACTCATATCTATTTGAACGTTCACTTTTATTCATTTCCTTTACCTATCGATGTTATTACCTATCCACATATATATTATATCTATCTATCTATCTATCTATCTATCTATCTCAGTCACTTTCATATCTATCTATCTATCTATCTATCTCAGTCACTTTCATATCTATCTATCTATCTATCTATCTATCTATCTATCTATCTATCTATCTATCTCAGTCACTTTCATATCTATCTATCTATCTATCTATCTATTTCAGTCACTTTCATATCTATCTATCTATCTATCTATCTCTGTCTTTCTTCCTCACTGTTTATATCTGATTGTTGTGCAAAAGACATGTTTATTTTCACAACAATTCGATATTAAAACAATTCATCTCTTTAACACATTTCATTACATTGTGAGGACAGATTTTTTTTCTCTTCAAATTCCAAAAAGAAAATGTTAGACATTGGCTATTTTTCTTAACGTCCAGATTACTATAATAAATAAAAGGTCTCAGATTTCTGTTTTCAATTCCTAACTATTCAATTGAACCAAATGAAATGCCGGTTTTGAATATAGTAAATTAAAAACATCACCTTTTTAAGCAAAAATACAATTTATTCCAAATGGTGACGATCATAATGGATATATTCCTGTGCAAATTTCATGACATGGTGTACAAAAGAGAAAATAATGGTCGCGAATGGACATAATCTATACTTCAGGGCGGCGCCATTTGCGATTTTCTGTCATGTGAAATCTGTTTTTACGTATTTTTCATTGACGAGAAAAAAAACAATCATTACAATTTTTTTTTTTTTTTGCAATTAAAGTCATCCATGTATATTCTTAGGTGATTGCCGCTTTTGTGGAACTTAATTTTTATTCTCGTTTCCGGTGTGAAATCTCTGATTCCATTATTGTGCCTTCGCTTATAAGCAGTGACTTCTCTATATGCCAAATTGATGTTTCTCTCGTGTTTCAAATCTCACGAAAAAAGAAAGTTCGTGACTACTGTAGAGATGCTACCAATTATCACAACATAAAAATAAAATTAGTTATATCAAATGATGCAATATAATATTGCTCCGGTGAGCTGCTTTCCCTGGTCCCCAGTCTCCATGAATACAAGCGCCTTACGAGTCTGGCATCCCGCTCTCACCCTTACACTGTAGAAACTTTAAAATGTAACCGTCTCTTCTACTCCAATAGCTTCATGCCTCGCACCTCTCGCCTGTGGAACACCCTTCCCAATTACTGTTTCCCTGATAGCTATAATCTCCAACTATTCAAATGTAATGTCAATCGACATCTCCAGTTACCTTGATCTACACACTATCCTTCCCTTCATCCTTTCTTCTATCACTCCTATCTGCTCTTGCTACAAATCTTCTGCAACCCCCCTGCATCCTAGTGGCTTCATGCCTTGCTCGGGGCGCTAAGCTTAAAATATATATATATATATATATATATATTGAATTATATCTATTTTGATTGCACTAAATCAAGAATCATTTTCGAGACTTTACGTCGTGCAACCTAATCTGATTCATTTCAAAATTAGTAAAAATCCCTTTTTAAACTTCGCCCCTCCATATAAAAACTCAATCATCTTTTCTTTCCGGGTTGTCTTATCGAGATACATAAATTTTTGCTAATTCTTTTATTTCTTTTATCTCAGTCTACATTCTACGTCATTGCCTAAACTCACCAATTCATAACGCGTGAGAAAGTTTTGTTTTTTTTTCTTATGATTTTTTATCATATTCTTCTGATTAATTGATTTTTTTTTTTTTTTTTTTTTTGAATTTAGTTTGTCTAAATTAATTCTGAGTTTTTATTTTGCGTTAAAAAAGTAAGAAAGTGATGGAAAGAAAAAAATGTTAGGGAAAACAGCAAAGCCCGCGAAGCGTTATACTCTCAATGTCAGCAATAAGGAGTCTGAAGTCTGTCAAAATAGCAGATTATCCTCTCTTTCTATCCGAGATAAAGAAACAGTTTGCATGACGTCCGCTGAACATCTGAGACTAAGCATAATCCGTAGATTGTCGGTTAAAATCTTATCCAGAAAATAATAGAAAAGAACTAAAAATGAGAGGGACATGAGAATCCTAAGCAATGAGATCGCCAAGGAACGGAAAATCTCGATAAACGTATTATAAAAACAGTCATAATATTCAAGCTTCTAGAGATGAAGTGTCATGATTTATCTTTAAATTTTGACTACTATCTTGTACATCTTAGTATCTATTGCTTTTTATCGCTACTCCTAAATTTGTCATTCTATGTTCGCAGATAAGCAACACAGTTTAAAAATCAAGAATTAATGTCCAGCGAGTGTTCAACTGGCATCCATAATAATTGAGAGTTTGTTTTTCCTGAGAATACTTTACTGGTTAGGCCACGCAGGCTAACCCATAGAAGTCATTCAGATTAAGACAAATTGCTTCATTTCCCTGAACGCCGTGCGCTGCCATTTTTGAGCCTACATGGCTCGCCACAACTTCCTGTCATTTGTAGTTTTTCGTAAAATTTGACTTTTAACCATCGCATCCAATCTCTGTTCTACCGTACAGGTACTTTACTCGCGTCTTTCCTTTTTGTCCCCTCTTGCCTTCCATATGTCCTGTGGGTGACAAATTTTGAAAGACGTGTCTTCTCATTATATATTCCATAAACCTCAAGTTTCTCTCTCAGATTCCAAATATAAGCGTCAATTTCGTTTCCATTTTCTTTAATACTTACTTGTTACTCACATGTTCTGACCATGGTATTCCCAGTATTCTGGCATAGAACCACATTTCTGTTGCCTAAAGACCTTTTTTTTCCTCTGTGACGAGATTGTCAAGCATTCACTATGTGGGAGGACTGATATTGCATATCACTTCAGCACATTTTTCTATTTTGAACGATTTTTTTTCTTTTTCTCCATACTTTGCTTCGCTTTTGGAAGGCTTCTTTGGCTATTTCAATGCGCCTTCGGATTTCGGCGTTACAAGTTGTTATTTTGGGGTTTTTTTGTTTTTGTTTTTGATTCGATAAATTCTTCAGTCAGTATTTTGAGAGCTTGAAAGATTTTTAATCATTCACCAGACAAAGATTGTTCCATTAGTCTAAAGATGTTACATCTGGAGAGAAGCAATATATAAAATAACTTCTCTCTCTCTCTCTCTCTCTATATATATATATATATATATATATATATATATATATATATATATATATAATTATTTATTTAAAAATATGATTCCAACTCGCTACATAAGAGGTCTCATGTTTCAAAACAAGAACCGAAAACTTCAAAATAATATTTGAATTAACTTGAGTTAGCTTTTGAAACATGAGACCTCTTATGTAGCGAGTTGGAATCATATTTTTAAATAAATAATTATATTTATGCTCTACTTTCGTATCGAGCACTATTTTTTAAAAATAATAACAAAAATACTAAGGAACTTTGGATTATTTACCAAACCAGTTTCTTTCCTATTTTCTACAATATTTTCACACACACACACACACACACACACACATATATATATATATATATATATATATATATATATATATATATATATATATATATATATATCTTCAATATCGACTGCTGCATCATATTTTCAGCTTGAGAACGGGCGTTGTCAGACAGTTAATTTATCAGTCTACGTCTTTATCCAAAAATTCTTCTTTTATTCTATTATATCATTCAAACAAATCAGCTAATTCTAACATTGCAAAGTAAATCTTTGTCCAGGTCCAATGTAAAGAATGCATCTATATCTCCCATCAAAAAAAATATCAATTTCATAATAAATTTCATTTAATACAAAGCTTGAGGGCCATTCAAATAGAGGACTACAGACGAAATGGTAATGATGAACGAGATGCATCAGTCTACTTCAAAATACGACAATCCTACATTTAACGAATTTTAATACTCTCATAGGAGATTTAGTGCTGCCTTCTCTTAAAAATATCACAATCCTAGGCCGCCATAATCGTGTTAAGATATTTTACATGCATATTATATGGAGATAATTAATCTTTTAAAATGTGTGGTGAACGTGCGTTAGTACAGACGGAAATAGGTCTCAGATGTCATACAGACATGTTTGTCAGCACAAGTTCTATCCGGGCCTTTCCCGTTAGCAGCCGGACAGTTTAACATCCCTACATACGGGCCTCTCTGTAACTGGTCAAGATCCGGGTCTTTGTAAGATGCCCTATGCCAATAAAAGCAGGGGGAAAACTAGTAGTCGGCAGTTGATAGTTGGCAAAATACGGTATTCAAGTCAGTCCCGTGGGCATTTATCTTCCTCAAGTTACTATGATTTGTTACCTCCTGTCTCTTTCTTCTCTCTGCCTGTTAACCCCGTACAGAATGGGAGAACAATCTGTTACTCCCCTCCCCTACCAATCTCATCAGACTCCTTGCTTATATTACTACAAATATAAGAAACTTAGAAAATGAATAGCAGAAAAAACAATGGGTAATCTCAAGATTAAAAACACGTATCAGAGACGAGGAGTCTTCCATAAGGACTTTCTTCACTCAGACGCAATGAATAGCTCTCTGGGTACTTAATGAATCAACGTGTGTAATATTATGATCTACTCATGAACGCATATTGAGGCTACACAATGATCTTTAAATTATAGTAATTTTTTTTTATCACGCAGTATTTTTGGATGAATAAATTAAATATTGTTACGTCATGCCAATTAGTACAGCTTTGTTCCATCTGAAACTATTTCGAGTTACCCCACTTCAAAATACGACAATCCTACATTTAACGAATTTTAATACTCTCATGAGAGATTTAGTGCTGTCTTCTCTTAAAAATATCACAATGCTAGGCCGCCATAATCGTGTTAAGATATTTGACGTGCATTGTACGATTTCTCTTGCCCTCTCGCTTAAAATAGAAGAATTCAGACATTTTGGGTTAAAGAAATAGTCGTGGTTGGGCTCGGAATTGTGAGAGGACTAACGAATCTAGTTTGAAAGAAGATCAAATAGACAGCGTTTCTGGAGTCATCTTTCTGAGATGTTCAGATCTAAAAGATTGAGAATGAAATGGAATTAATGGGAAAAGAAAAGAATGAAAAAAAAATGAGGAAAACGGAGGCGCAGTAGAAAGAGAAGAATATAGAGTATGCCTGAAGATAGAAAGAAAGAAAATTGTGAAATGGAAAAAAAACGAACTAAAGTTAAGCATAAAAGAAAGAAAGAAAGAAATGAAAGAAAGAAAGAAAATCATGAACAAAGACATAGAAATGGTAATGTCAAAAAGAAATAAAGATTCTGGAAAAGCAAGATATATTAAAGAGAAAGAGCAAGAAAAAAGAAAGAAAAGACAAAAGCAAGAAGAAAAAGCGAAAGAAAGAAAGAAAGAAAGAAAGAAAGAAAGAAAGAAAGAAATACTCTGGAAAAACAAGTTGCAATAAAAACAAAAAACAGTCGGAAAAGTAAGGAGAAAGAAAAAAGGAAAAAGCAAAAAAAACAAAACAACATGCATAAGGAAAGGAAAAAAAAGAAAGATCATTGAATATTTGAAAGAAAGAAATGTTAAAAAAAAACAACAATGGAAGAAAAACATGACAATCTGATTGTTTCTCTTTTAACTTTTGGCGATTCTTTAAGCTCTTGTCCCACGAGTCAATGTCAGAATATACTGACACATGATTTCAAGGAATTTGTGCGATTTAGCTAATCCAGATCAGGCTTTGACTCACATCTGACTGACACAGCCGTTTTAAATTTGAGCTGCATTTTTATATTCCTTGCTGGGAACAATCGACAAGGATTTTCGAGAAAACGTAGGTTCCATTGGTTATTTAATTTGGTTCCAGTACCGAATTTAAGCAAGGTTTCACAAGGTCAGTTACATATGAGTGACGATTTAAAATTTAAGATACTGTGTTGTTTATCGGCTAACCTCTCTTTGTTCATATTCTTCATATCAGGATGATCACCATCATTATGTTGAAAGAAGGATGAAGAGACAAAATAAAATAATGACGCAAGAAATATGGCTTTCTTTCGAAATCTTTTTATTTTTCTTTTATTTCACTGAAAATCTTACTCTTTATTTTATTTCTTTGAAAAACTGTCTTCTTCCTTTTACTTTTATTTATTTGAATACGATTCTATTTTTTCATTCTTTAATTTTTCTTTTCTTTCTCTGACAAACCTTATCGTTCTTTTTATCATTTCATTGAAAAACATTCTTTTTTTTCTTTCTCTGACATATTTTCCTTTTCTTTTTTTTCTTCGATAAATCTCTTTTTCTTTTCTTTCTTTGACAAACATTTTTCTTTTCATTCTTTAATAAACTTTTTCTTTTCTTTTCCTTCTTCGACAAACTTAATTTTTCTTTTATTTCTTTCAGACCCTTTATTTTTCTTTCTCTTTCTTTTACAATGTTTTTTTTCTTTCTTCGACAAACATTTTTGTTGGCCTAATCAGAAAAAAGAATTTTATTTCAACAAAATCTACATTAGAGAGACAAAAAGTAATTCGCGTTACACATATGAACGCTTGATTTTGTCTTTAACTCTATCGTTATAAAAAAATGGATATAACAAGATACTACTCAGTTTTATGTTTACTTATTTCTTTTTTCAGTCGTATCTACATCATAGATAGATAGATAGATAGATAGAAAGCTGCTGTTGTCGAGCAAATATCACAACGAATATGGTTCTTTAAATAAGATGAAAAATAAAATGTTAATACTTCTGGCACAAAGTTAGCAGACATGAGACACCTATATTTTGTTGTCCTTAGGTATATCTTTGTGAATGTTTGCATGTCTTTTCAGTCTACCAGCTGACATGCAGACTTTTCCACAAATGGGAGATGAGTTTAATGCCATTTTGTTAGTTTGTTCGTGCTCTGGTACAATGACTTCTCATACAACTTCATTTTTCTTCTTAATTCAGGCAAATTCTACCATAAACATCACAGATGAATTCATGTGCATCCTCTATAGGATCTGGAAATTCTACATCAAAATCTTTTTGGACATTTCATTTCAGCTTTTGCTTTTACTTCATTCTTTCCAATCAGAGAAAATTTGAAAGCGACATTGCTATCATGATACCTTTGTTCTGACAGATGATATAATAGTTTGCACGGAACTCCCAGTTGTCGAGTACTGATGTTTGCTAGGTTCAGTGACATAATACACATACCAAATAGATAGATAGATAGATAGATAGATAGATAGATAGATATGAAAGTGACTGATATAGATAGATAGATAGATAGATAGATATGAAAGTGACTGATATAGATAGATAGATAGATAGATAGATAGATAGATAGATAGATAGATAGATAGATATGAAAGTGACTGAGATAGATAGATAGATAGATAGATAGATAGATAGATAGATAGATAGATAGATAGATAGATAGAATCTTGCCTCATTTTTAAAAACAGTACTTAATGCAAAGAAATTATTTCAGACTAATAACCTTTCTCTGCTTAATGTATTAGTCGTTTCCACACAGGAAATATTTGGCATTAAAAAGTTGATTGATTAAAAAGTTAGCGTTACAATCGCTTGAAATTTATATAATCTTTGTATTAAAACAGTTTTTTTTTCAGGGAATTAAACTCCTCAAATTCACTGTTACTGATATTTCTAATATTGAAGATATTTCCTTTTCAAATAATATGAAAAATTAATATCTTGATGACATTATTTTCTCTTCCAGTTACATGTGCTAACCATTTTTGTTATTGCTGCTGTTGGAAGTCTTCAAGTGAAATAGTTTTTGTTATTTGGTAAACATCGTTCGTTGTGATTTTGTAGCACAAATCTATAGGCTCTAATGAAAGAATGTATTCTTTAAGACAAAGATTCCTTAGCTTGAAGCGATGTGTAATCATTGATCTGAGAAAACTTACATATAGATGTCGCTTGAGACATTTCTAGACGAGATGTAGTGTTTGCATATTGTCCATATAAAAATCTAGATCTGACGAAACTAAGAATATGACTAGTAAAATTACTTAAATATGGGCGTCGTTTTTTATAATATTCGTGTTATGATATTTCTATTTCATTGTTAAGAGCAGATCGTCAACTATAATCACTATGCAAGATAATCTAAATGGAAATCAAACTCATTACTCAGTTTTCCCATTAAACCAGGTCAAGGCCTTCGGGTGTGTTCTACTCGGGTTATTCGAACTAATTCTCCGTGCCAACAGATCTACAAAACTATCTTCAGAGCTATGACGCAATGAAAGGCGTACAATTAAATATATTTTGACCACATTTAATATACTATATTTTAGTGTATTTTATTTAGTTGACATGTGGGAGAACAATATTTTTTTTTTTAGAAAATCATAAGCTTTTCGGCAACTCCTGCAGCATTCGCCATTTTTTTTTTAAATGGTCCAAATATTTTAAATCCTACGTTAATGACATCACTACAAAAATCACCAGTCCTTTGGTCCCAGTAAATGATAACGATTTTCATTGCCTCTTCTTTATCCTACCCGGGTTTGTCTCTCACCTCCGGTCAAATGACACCAACTATATATATATATATATATATATATATATATATATATATATATATATATATATATATATATATATATATATATAAAATATACAGTAGCGAGCATAAAGATCAGAACGATATTAAGAAAAAGTCTAAATGTGAAATAACATTTTATTTTAAAGCTTCAGATATAAAGGTAAATTATATAATTCCAAAATATAAAGATCAATAAACTTATTTTGATAAATGTATAAGAATAATTATATAACATTCGAAAAAATCGATGATCAAAAACATCAGAACGATTAAATAAATCCATAAAATTTAATAATTGTTTTGTATTATTGAAAATGTTTTCAGGTAAGAATATAAAATAGAGTATTTTACTAAATTACACCGACTCTTTACAGGCTCTTGCATTGTAAACATGGAGAAAAAAATCTGTGACGTCAAATATAAATAACAATAATAAATAAGCAATAAATAATTGACAAATACAATACTAATAAAAATAATATATATGGTAAACATAATAAATAATATATATATATATATATATATATATATATATATATATATATATATATATATATATATATACATATATATATATGTGTGAAAATATTGTAGAAAATAGGAAAGAAACTGGTTTGGTAAATAATCCAAAGTTCCTTAGTATTTTTGTAATTATTTTTAAAAAATAGTGCTCGATACGAAAGTAGAGCATAAATATAATTATTTATTTAAAAATATGATTCCAACTCGCTCAGCGAGTTGGAATCATATTTTTAAATAAATAATTATACATATATATATATATATATATATATATATATATATATATATATATATATATATGATGTACACATCAGCATTGTAATCACATACATAATCAAATACATTTATATTTACCCTAAAAACATTGACTTTGCGAGAACTGCACTTGTGATTTTGGTTCTTATTGCATATGGGTACAAGTATATATGTTTACATGTGTTTGCATGTATGTGTGTATTTGTATGTGCACGTCACACACACACACACGTGTGTTTGTGTGTGTGTGTGTGTGTGTGTGTGTGTGTGTGTGTGTGTGTGTGTAACTGGATGGAAAATTACGGATTTTTTCTTGATCAATTTTGTACAGACACTAAGAAATTGATTCGTGAACTTGAGAGGATTAAAATAAAAATATCTAGATTATTCAACCAAAAATGCTTCAATGAAGATATGCTGCGTATGCACACTCACACGCGCGCACACACACACACATATATGTATATAGTGCGTGTCTGTGCGAGACAAATCAATTTCTATATATATATATATATATATATATATATATATATATATATATATATATATATATATATATATGGGGGGGTATAAAGTGTGTGTGTGCGAGACAAATTAATTCCTGAGTCCAGTGAGGTTTGGAAAGCTATTGAAAACCAAAGCCCCGAATGAAAAAGCTAGAATTGAACTCAATGAATGAAATACAAACCAGTGAGATTCATTTGCAAAGACATTACTAGGATGCTAGGAGCAGGGAAAACGCCTGCTGTATGGTGTGCATATATATGTATTTATATATAAAAATCATTAGAATATATATATATATATATATATATATATATATATTAGAAAAAAATATATATATATATATGTTTGTGTGTGTGTACATACAGTACGAATCTACTGTAGTCTGCTTATCGCTTATGGCCTGAAACTGTCAGTCACCATAAAGTAACTGTAACGCAATTCTGGGTGAGGGTGTGGCGTTGCATATATTGGCGCAGGAAATGTAATCGTAGAGCCGAGTTCAAATTCCAGGCTAGTCTATTGTCTTCACTTTTGGACAAATGCCATTTGGAAAAGAATGAATTCGTCTTTTCTGCCCACCCGCTAATTAATTAATTTTCTTTGAATCTGGATTTTCTAGCCTTAGGTTATACCCAACCTAAGAGAAAGAACACTCTGAATTTTAAACCTATCTTTTGAAATATGCCATGACATTTCGTTGATAATAATGTAAAATACTCTGTGGAGAGTCTCGATCGCCTATACCCTGGCGAGACATGATATTAAAAAAAAAAAAAGAGAGCTTTTGCTGTGATGTTCATTTACAGGAACTCTTCCCGATCTACTGTCGTCTAATAAAAACCATAATGTTAGGATATCTGAAAATGAGGCTTAAAAAAACAAAAGGGAAAAACGTTTCGGGCTTTGCTTGAGTTGAAATTCGATCTCGTTTCAGTGATTCTCTTTTTCACAGTCAATAACCGTCATTCAACGCGATTAATGTACGTTCATTTACCGGCATTTTTACCTATTGAAAATACGTGTTGATCCATCAGTCGACTACTCTGTCAGTTAATTAACTAATCTTTACTTCTCTTTCTAGCTTGTTAGATTGCTTTCTCTCAGCACATTAGATTCTTTTTAAGGCTTTCTTCTAAAATATCTATTTTTCTACGATCGATTTAGTCCTCAACTCTGAACGCATTCTACCGTATTATTTAGATGTCTGCACACCAACTTTTCTAGCTAGCTAAACACATGTCGATTTCACTCGTTTTCTTGCAGTATATATAAGTTAAGGATCTGCTTGCCGATATGTCTATTCTGTAGCGTTCTTACTTATCTTTTGCTGAAATGTTTTGACTGTCGAAAAATGTCTTGTATATCGACTGCAAAGATATATTTGCTCGACTATACAACAAATGTCTTATTTAAAGAAAGAAATCCACTTAGAAAGTTGATAAAACTATCCGGAAGTTGGCTAACGTTTAAATATTAATAATTTCCGTTTATCAAGTTTGTTACTCAAACAGTGAAGTAAAATTACATTTTATTTAATTATATGTTCAACATTATTTGCAGTGACATGTTGCCTCTTATTAGGCAGCTCTTTGATAACTTTTCAGTAAAATTCTGCAAGTTTTGATGTGAAAATGTTTTTGACGAAATCTTGAATCTGGTATTCATTACAGAAAATTTTCTCTGTCAAAGAAATGTTGTTTTTATTGATTTTTTGTTAATATTTTTTATTTTTATGCATTTTATTTTAATTTTTTTTATTTCTTTCTTTCTTCAATTAATTTGTTTATTTACTTTTAAAGGTTACAATTTAACCGTTTTTTTTTTATATTTTTAAAGTTTTTTATAGTCAGGCAGAGAGGGTCATTTCTTTATCAACTCTTGAAAAATGTGATAATCGGTTGGTGCAAAGTACTGTGAATATGGCGTGTTGGCTGCAACAATCCGAATGACTCTTAAAACATTTTATGCCTTATTCTTACTGTGTGCGGCTTTGCATTGTTATGGAGAAGAAATGATTTTTCCTTTTGACGAGGGCAAGGTGCATTTCGCCGAAGCTTTTATTGACACGTTGCAACTGCTGGACGTAAAAAGGTGCATTTATTGTTTCATTGTCTTCTTAAGAATAATACCTCGACGATCTCACCACATGCACAATATTACCTTTCCTTCATGGAGATCAGGTTTGGTGTCGATTGTGGAAATTTATCCACGCCAGTCCACTACATTTTGTTTAAAACATTGTCGTATGTAATCTGTTTTTCATCACCTGTTTTGATATATTTAAGTTATCATGATATATTCGTCATTATAAATGGTTTTCCAAAATGAAAATTAATTATGACTGAACCACGAAGTGTCTTTCTCTCTTTTCTATAAATATTTACATGGCAATTGTTCTGTTTGTTTGTTTGGGTTTTATGGCATATCAACCACTGTGGGTTATTTAATGCCAAATCCAGTTTATATGAATTTTAAATGCCTATTTTGTATGGAATAAAAAATGTATAGCTGGCAACATTATTGTTTCAAAAACGTATAGCTGGCAACATTAAAAAATTAGAGCTGGCAACATTATTGTTTCAAAAACTTAGAGCTGGCAACATTATTGTTTCAAAAACTTGGAGCTGGCAACATTATTGTTTCGAAAACTTAGAGCTGGCAACATTATTTTTCTGAAAACATTATCTGAGACCTTGCTGTTGGATGCAGTTTATCGCCATACCCAGGACGCGGATGTAGTTTACCGTCATACCCAGGACGCGGATGTAGTTTACCGTCATACACAGGACGCGGATGTAGTTTACTGTCATACACAGGACGCGCACTTGTTCTGATCAGCTGTCCTCTTTGCTACCTCGACTGCATGAATTTAAGATTATTGCTGGATTAGCAACTAGGTCTCACCGTTTTACTATTGAAAGAGCTTAATGTAACCATAAGCTCTGTTTTAATAGTTTCTTTTCTCGCACTTCTGGCCTGTGGAACTCTCTTGCTTCCCTACCACCTACAATCTTAAAAAAATTAAGTGTAAGGTTTATCACCATCTTTTGTCTTCCTAAACCTGTTATATTATTCTCCTTTCTCTTCACTTAATTTTTTTCTATTCTCTTTCCCTCACATGTAGCACCTTGCGTTTTAGTAGCATTATAGCCTTGCTTGAGGTGAAATGATTTAAAATAACACACACAGGCACTTATTATTATTATTATTATTATTATTATTATTATTATTATACAATCGGCCAGTTTAATTTCAGAAAACAAGGGATTCAATATAATTATTCCTTGCAAATACAGGTTTTCTCATCAGAACAAAAACAATATACATTTATTAAGAATAACAAAAATAGAAAATAGTTCAAGATATAGTTAAATAATGATTATTAATAATTATTTTTCTTTGTAGTTAAAGACAGTGTGTATGTAGAAATTAACACAGTATGGTGACTGGCGGTTTCACATCTCAGGAGATATTCAGTGCATAAAACATCAAACTGAGTCACACTGCAGGGTTGATTTCATTTCGATGCTCACACAGTCCATATGAATCTATCTATCTATATATCTACACATACACACACGCGCGAGCGCGTGTGTGTGTGAGTGTGTGTATGTGTGTGATGAAAAGAAAGAACAGGTGGGGTAAAAATCTACTGTTCATAGCATCTACTTTGAAAAGTTTGCTCAATAGAAAGTAGAGTAATATATTATTATTATATTTTTATTATAAGAGATTATAATAAAAATATTTTGAAATCACTGCGCAAAAGATTTTCATGCTTCAATACTGTGATTGCATTTCTTCAGGAGATGGTAAGTAACTTACTAAATGTTTTTTTATTACAATCCCTTATAATAAAAATATTATATATATATATATATATATATATATATATATATATATATACACACACACACACACACACATATATATATATATATATATACACACACACACACACACACATGTATATATATATATATATATATATTGTGTGTAGTTAGGCAGCATCTTTTCATTCATGCACGTTTCATTAAATAATATAGGCAAGTGTTGTCTATTTATTTTATGCAAAATTACATAAAATAAATAGACAACACTTTTCTATATTATTTAATAAAATGTGCATGAATATATATATATATATATAGATAGATAGATAGATAGATAGATAGATAGATAGATAGATAGATGTGTATGTGTGTGTGTGTGTATTGCTGCGATTCGATTTCAAGCAATTCTATCGCTTGAAATATGGGTTGCTTGGATATAGCTTTTCAGTCTTGCCAGGGTCTTACATTCTCTTGGGCGTCGTTTGCAGTAGTTTTTACATCAGTACAATGTATAATGTATGATGAATGATTTTACTCTGTGCTTGACGCCTTTGATGATTTCTTAGGTCTGCCTTACTTAGACATACGAGACCACATTCATTCGTTAGATCAATAGATGGATTAGTAAATTATTGGTTTCCATTTAGATCAACTTTTGCATCAACATTTACAGGAAAAGCTCCATCAATATCCTTACAAACATGTCTCTTGTGTTTTTTATATCCGATTCTGTTCAAAGTCACTCTGATCATTCTGCACCGTTTTCTCCAAGAGGAACGACATGAAGCTAGGTTTTTCCAGTCATCTTGCATATGTAAACATGATGACTTATGACTCGTTCAACGAGTATGACCATCGTTGACATGTTTGATCAATGTTTTTAGTTCTCGCCAGAACAATAACAACAATTGACTTGCAATGCTTATTGCAGATATGACAAAATAAGTTGTTCTATACAGGACTTGGCCTGTTTTGTAAATGGTGTTCTGATTACTTTGGGGATTTCATATATCTAGTGAGACCGGAGCTGTTTCGGCTCTTTTTATGGCACACCTTGCATGTTAAGTTATTTCAAACGTAATACTGATCATAATTCATGAAATTTCTACCAATAGGACGATACTTGCATTGTAGAGATATACACTACGTCATTCATTACATGTAAATTGATGCATTGCTAAATCAATGGTTTCCCGTTTAACATTTACACAACTCATTGCATGTTGTTGGATGAATAAACGCTTCGATGCTGATTAGATTGGCCTTTTCTTCAACATCTCTCCCTAACGTCTAAGTGCATAATCCATGCCTCAAAAAATATAATAGGCATGGCAGTAAACAGGCATTGTAGACTGCAATCTTTGTGCACTTAAATCTTTTCTGAGACCAGAGTTGATATTTTAGAGCTGCAAATGTCTCAGTTATCTTCATAAGAGTAGGTATTCAGTCATGTGGCTACCATAAAATAGTGATGTTTCGATGTAAGCTGAGCCCGGAGCACGTTGAAACATGACCACGGTCTTGTCTATCAGTGCATGCATTTCCTGTTCTGTTTGCGTTACTGACATTAGCATACTTATCTCGAAACAAGAGCTTAGAATGTCTTAGATTTAGCAGAAGGAGGTCAGATTCTGAATAGTTTATCAATTGTGCGATATTGAATATAAACATACCCTGATCATACATTACCAATAAAAGTAATGGAGAGTATGTGAAAAACATTATTCAGATGGAAAAGAGTTGCAGGCCAAGGACAAAATCTTTCTGTTTTCAAAGAGAAGGTTTCACAGATAAGTTATATTTGGCCTCCAATATTTATAGGTGGTAATTAGAGCGAGACCTATTCAAGAGGGAAAACGAGTCCACACTGAAATTAACAGCGCAATTGCGGTTATCTATAAGGTGTTCCGCGATAGAAGACCCGTATGTATAGTTCAGAACATCTTATGGTAAATAATTAGAGTTCCGGATTTTTGTAGGCAAACCTTGCTTAACCTAACCTTGGAGTCATTCTTTCTGTGTTGTGCAAACTGCAACTACATTTAAATAAATGAATCAGGGACCTATGATGATGACGTGGAAGAACAACTTTCCGCATGAGTGCAAGGATAGGTGTAGAAGAAGTTTATATATATATATATATATATATATATATATATATATATATATATATATATATATATTATATTATATTATATTATATTATATTATATTATATAGTGTTATAATGATACCATTTCGTAACTTCATAAGTTCTGAATTAAACCACCAACGTTAAAAGATACCTCTATGTCATCTTATGTACAAAATGTCGAAGAAAGACTGTTTAAACGTCTCAATTATCTTCCACATATGTTCTCGGTTTACAGTGTTGAAGACCTTGGTAAAATCTGCAGGCCTGCAACATAACTTCTTGGTCAAATTACCAAGTGTCTTCCATCTCACATGGTCTACGTTGAGCATTCAGTTCTGTTTCTTTGAATTTCCTTTCTAACTATTGTTGGATGCTCCTTGGTGGTCCTTTTTTTTTTCTAGAATAAGTTCTCGTATCTTATTTGAGAGAATATCTTTAATGACGTGGTCGTTTTCATCAAATCAGATACGATATAGAATTTTTACAGTCAGGTTCTGTTGTGGATTCCGGGTTGAAATCCGATACCAATAAATAACAAACGCCAGGAATGAATATATGAAAATAATCTATTAACGTAATAATACAAACTGGTAAATCAGGTTAGTAGTTCCAGGAATACTGGTTAGTAGCAAAATATATATACAATCTTTGGTATTTAAGTATTACTGTATGACTTCTTACTGAGTCTATGTGCTCGCTCACTGTGACTCCTACAACGTTGTTACCTCACCCTCACTCTTCCGGTTACCTACAACCTTTTACTCTGTCACTCTGGACTCGACTCTTCGGTCTTGCTCGGTATTTATCGATCCACCCACGAGTATTGAATGTGGCACAAGGCCGGTTTAATGTGGGTATCTCCGAGCCTGTAGGCTCGGCCAAAAATATAGCCTTTAAACCCGCCTAGACGGGTTCAGGCCCTGTCTACCTCCCCGGACGAAACCTTGCCCTTCGGCAAACCTTCGTCCGGTTTCCTCTCTGTTAACGCAGAGGGTCCGACTGCTGTCGCTTATAGTCAAAGACTGTATCACGACTCAGCTAGACTCGGAGGTCTGACTCTCTCGGGTCTTCACGTAGCCGTAGTATATGTATATACTGGGTGAGTCCATTTGTGTAAAAAGGGGTGGACCCCTGAACAGGTTCATGCAAACACATCATCAAAAGCGATCTAATTAATATTCGAGCTACAATCAAAAACTGTAATCAGGATTAGTCATAGGATTCTACCCCAGAGCTCTTGGGATATGTCGCCCAGAATACTTAAATGAAGAAGATAAATATATTGAGAAAATATTATTTAGATTGTCTGCGCACCAAGTTTGCTAGCTAGCTAAATACATGTCGATTTCACTTGTTTTCTTGTATTATATATAAGTTAAGGATACGTCTTCTTTACTCCCACACAATTTCAACCTCAACGCTAGAAAACGCTCTTACAAAATCCGCGAATCCAAAAGTACTAGATACCACCAATAGAAATTCTAACAAAAACACAAAATTCATAATCCTACCTTCTATTACTACTTCAACTAAACTTGGATATAAATACAAACGAGAAAATCTAACTTTATAATTTATTCATGAGGAATAGGACACACACATGCATCGTTTACACATCTAAGTATCAAAATGGAGATTTGAGAATTTTGAGGTCTTTACTTTGTTTTTGGTTTTCAGTTTTTTTTTTTTCAATTCTTCTCTGGTGTGAGAATTGTAGTAGCAACAAGTCTGCAACAATCCTGCTTCCTTTGTGCCTGTCTGCCCATTATGTTCACAAAATGCATGTGTGACCTTGTCTGTGAACGACAGAGATTTTCCTAGCACCTCGTACTGAGATATTTCTGTTGATCCTCGAAGCCTGCTTCCTTGGTTTGTATAAGCTATCCCCACCTCATTTCCCATTTTGACATTGATGTATGTAAAAATGTCTACCCTCATCTGGCTTATCTCAATGTCTATTGTCCCCTACCCCCCCCCCAAAAAAAAACATGGTTCCAGCAAAAACATCTAATTTTTCTAATTTATTTTTAATGATAATTTAATCACGTCCCGGCACAGTTCCAAAGAGCACGTCTAAGACTTTCCCCATTATGGCTATTACTGCTCGTTTCTATCTCTTCCGTTGCAAGCGTATTTCATGTAAATAGCACTGTATTTCTTAATTAGCTTTTGATTCTTTTGGTCGAGAAAAAGCAATAGATGTAGATATCCCATGTCATTATCTTCTATCTTCTCATTTGCTTTCCTTGCTTGTCCTATCTCGTCTGTCAATTGATTCTATACCTCCTCATAGGGTTTCAGATCTTTCATAAATGGGATTATACATGTAAATCTGGTAAGACTTACTTCTTAAATATCGTGTTCTACGTATGTCTCAGAGCTTCCGTTGTCATTAAGAGCATTGTCGTTCACAATCGAGGCATCCTGAAACAACATGATTGCCATCAATTCAGAGTGCTTTCTGCAGACGCCTTGCGTCCACCATCCATTGGGTCATATAACTCTACTCCCGCATCAAGCCGACCGGGGAGACTATATTCGAATACAATGCTGATATACACCCAGGATCATTGCACTCTCCAAAGAGGTTATGCCAACACCAAACATATTTGAACACGTCCCTCTATCATCACCTCCTTACAATCCCTACAGGACCCCTCCCTCGAGAATTCATAATCTTTTGAGGGTCCAAACTCATCTGCTTCCATGCTCTGTCCTATTTGACCAACCTTAGTATTTCTTAATCTCATCCTCAGGGTCAATTCTTCTTCCCTGTCAATATTCTGACTTTCGCTTCTTTTTAATTCTGCCACAGGGATTCCATCCTTCATATCTCATACTTCTTAATCTATCTCAGGACTCTGCTTTCCATTTTTTCCTTAGCTCTGCCAGAAGAGCGCCAGCGTCTCTATTCCATTCTTCTGAGCTTTCTTCGTTCATATCTTCCATAGGTGATTCTTATTCAGGGCATCGCTGCCACTGACAGGCTCTAATGCACCATTCTATTTATTTAAGACCTGTCACATATTCCTTTATCACTCCCTTCCCTAGACTCATCAGTCTGTCCTTCATAGACTCATCGATCTGTCCTTCAAATCATGGGAATCTATAACATTAATCTAGTAAGCATTAATCTTGTTCCAATTTCTTTGGGATCCGTGACAATAGATCTACCCAGGTGTTCTCCCTACCCGAAAACTATTCTATACGGCAATTATAACCACTTAACTTCAGAGCCCATTGTTGAATTTTATTATTCGTCCATCCAACAGATATTGCAGGAGTTTCTGATATGTCTTTATCACAAAATCTATGCCATCCAAATAACAGAGCAATTTCTGAAGTGCATACACGATCGCACAGACTTTCTTTTCAATCTGGCAATAGCTTGTGTGACAAAAAAATAAATCAGAACTTTTTCATATCCTACATAGGTCCTTTCTGTTCAAGTCATGTAGACATAGATAGATAGATAGATAGATAGATAGATAGATAGATAGCAACTAAGTGTATTCTCCTGTTTCTAAAGTAACAATGAATTTATTTTTATTCCGAAATTTATATTACTTCAAACGTTTATTTTTAGAGTATACCCGTTTTTAGCCAGTGTGTATTACGTCTACCAAGCCTGTGTACTCAAAACTTGTAGGTTCAGACGGCGGTTTCTCCTATAAAGGCAGTGTGAGTTCCTACCCGATCGGATAGGACATTTTCTTTATAAAGCTTTCTCGAGTACACAGTCCAGTATTTGTAACAAAACTGTTTTAAAAATGAGTCGTTTACTCTAATACTAGTACCCGCTAAATATGTTTGAAGTAATAATTCCACTGTCTGTGAAACATATTAAAAGGGTGAAGATACCAACGAAGTTATTCGAAGCTGAAAAAGAAAGCATGAGCCAAGGTGTGTGTGTGTGTTTTGTTTTTGTTTTGTTTTGTTTTGTTTTTTTTTTTTTTTTCATGTCGTGTGTGGTTATTGCAAGAGGAGAGAGGAAACAGATGTCAGCCCGTGCACTTTGTCGGTTAATCATCTTGAAGTTGTCAATGGATAGTTTTATAACTGAATGCGTTTGTGGCTCGGTGTTGTCGCACATTATCTGTACGACGAACAAATGATCTGTCAATCATGAGAAACAGATACAATCATTTGATCCGAGATTTGTAATATTATCTCGATTTCATTCTGTTATCAGATTCATGCTGCAAATAACAGTTAACAGATCCGTGTTATACAATACAGGAAGCACAAACTAAATTGATTTTGTGAGGAAATTGCTCACCTTCAATCTGGGGAGTTTGCAGCTCAACAAATAAATGTTAGCAAATGATCAGAAAAAGAATACAGTGACAGTTCTCCTGTCTTTATTAATAAACTTTACGGCATGAAAACCGCTAAATGGTACTACTTATATTAATTATATTGTTATATATAATAAATATTGTATTATTATATTATATTAGTAGCTTAATAATAAATATTGTATTATTAGATTATATTAGTAGCTTAAAAGCTGCACTCGGTGCGAACTTTTAAGCTAGATCCAGCGGAGAGCTATTTGGGCCTCCGACCCAAGAATAAAAGAACCTCTGGTCCAGCTTAGAAAACAGCAATGATAATTTTGAAGAAATAACTTTGAATTCTTCATTTCACTACACGGAACTTCAAAACCTCACTTTAACCCTGATCCGTGCTATAAGTCCATTTCCGGCCAAAAGAACGATTTGGGCTGAAATTCAAAGTTCTTCTCTGTGGAACTTCAAGACATCACGTCACGAAACCTCTCACTTTAATTCTTGGTATTTTGAAGAAATATGATTTACTCAATTCACTGTTTTGCAGATATTTTAAACTGAATTCAAAACAAACATTCATAGAGCTTTTTTGTTACTTTAAAATCAATATAAATTAAAAACTTTTAAAATCACTAAATTTTTTTCAGTTATTTTAAAATTAGAATTTTTAAATATTCATTCACCATCCAGACACAAATTCCAGATGAAGGGCAAATTTTCAATCCCAGAATCATACTCATTGAAAAACGTATAATATGTCTATGTAGGGTAAAAGTGTGCCCCGAGTAAGAGGAGTTTCAGAAACACGGACGAACAGAGAGAAGGTGCCGATTATTTATTTAGATTATTATTAGGTTGGTGCAAAAATAATGTCGTTTTCTCACATAGTAACATATGCGACATTATTTTTGCACCAACCTAATAGATTAAAAGTTCATGTAAAGATTTCCGAAGTTATTAGGAAAGTTTTTAAAGTAACTTTGAAGTTTCATTAAATGTTTCGTTTTCGTATTGTCAATGCGAATTTTTTTGCAGAAACTTAATTAAATCTGTTTTCACCCGCATACAACTTTCAAATGATAGTAACTCATTATGTGTTTTAGTAGTGATTTGAAACTCCAAGTATGGTAATAAAAATTGACTGTTGTGAAAAAATTTTGAATTATTTCAAATTTCTATATTGTGAATATACTTTTCGTTTCATAATCGTTGAAGTTACCATATTTTTCTGACATGAGGGGATTTTTAATTTCAGAAAATTACATATAGTCTTACTTTCGCTTTCAAAAAGAGACATTATAACTTCAATTCATAAATGTTACAAAGTAGTTGGTTTGGTTTGATGTTTAGAGGCATATCAACACCTCTATCCCTAACTCTAAATATTTTATAACGCCTAACTCTAAATATTTTCAAACAATTTTATGGCTTCAACTAATATATATTTTGAACGCATTAATATACTTTCAACTACAGATAAAATGTATTGTTGGTCATTTTGTTATAAAATGCATTGTTGGTAGTTCTACTATTAGGTTGGCGCAAAAATAATGACGTAATAATGTCGTTTTTTGACGTATTTTTAACGTCAAAAAACGACATTATTACGTCATTGTTTTTGCACCTACCTAATATGTATTATTGGTCATTTTCCTTTAAAAATGTATTGTTGGTCATTTTACTATAAATAGATATTGTTGGTATTTTTATATAAAAATGTATTGCTGGTATAGTTACTATAAAAATGTATTTTTATAATTTCATAATGTTTTGTTTTGGTTTAGGGGGGGGTCACTATTTGCCTATACCTGGGACCCTAACAGGTGCTACCACTCCGGGTAACAGTGGGCCTGGGAACAACAGCAATTATAAGGTGGTTACACAAATCTCAAAATCTTCAATCTCCCAATCCTCAAACTACACCCGTATGACGATAAACTACACCTGGAGCCTTGCTGCCAGGTATAGTTTATCGTCATACCCAGGACTCTATTCCAAAGTACATTAATCATAAATGCAATTATTGCAGTGAAGCATTTGGTTTATTTATTTTAAAACTCCATTGTTTGATGACGTCACTACTTCCAGACTAATTGAAAATTTTAAAAAATGAAAAAAGTAAAAGGATCATACTGCATAGTTTGTGTTATATAGGAATAAACTGTCGCTACCGACACTGGAGTTTGAACACAGATCCCGAGAGAGCAAACACAGGCGATCCTATTTTGAATAGGTAGATCAGATGATGGTAAAGGAAATATTAGGTTGGTGCAAAAATAATGTAGGTTTTTGACGTTAAAATTACCTCAAAAACCGACAATATTTTTGCACCAACCTAATACATATATATATTAGCGTGCATCTAATTGATCACTATTTCTACACTATCTTCTATTACAATACGGATCACTATACGGATCACTATTCGGTGGTAACTATTCGATCAAGTATTATCAAGCAACTACTATTAGTGCGAGTGTTGTTCGAAGGCGTCTGACACCAGTATTGTTCAATGGCGTTACTATAGTTGTATCTGCAATTACAAAGTCTCTACTTCAAAGAGCATTACGAAAGTGACAACGAGTATTCGTTGACATCACAAAAGTGGCAACGCGTGTTTGTTGACATCACAAAAGTTTAAAACAATTTAAGCCATTATTTGAACTTCTATGGCATTTTAAAATTGGTGAATAAAAGAATCCGCCCCAATTCAAAAGTTGCCTGCCTATTACAGGGTTAAAAGAATATTGAATACTGTTTATATATAATTTATGCCTGAAAATCTTGGATATTAACATCAGAATTCCAGCCTAGATAATAAACATTAGAAATGAGATGCTACAGAACATTCCTAAGCATATCCGACGTAAAAATGCAGCGGTTCGAGATACAATGAGAAAAGAAACAGGCCTCATATCCATCGTCAAGAAGAGAAAATTGAAATGGTAAGGCCACGTCATAAAAACCAAGAATTCTTCCATACAAATGTATCATCTGGGGATATAGAAGGAGTAAATAGAGAAAAATGATGAACTAGAACTTCGCAGAGACCCACACATTGTCACGCATATGTCTGCTGGTTATAATAATGATTCCGTATGGATCAAAAGTGAAAAATAATCAGAAAATGCAGAAAGATCCCATAAAAATTATATACATTGGAGAGAGTTAGAAAAATATTTCACAAACAATAAGTGTAGTGATGCAGTTAAATTTCTTTGTATTTTCAATTATGAGCTTTTAATTATGATTTTCCAAACATTCTACCATATTATTTCAAAACCATTTCTATTTATAGCCTTATTGCGATGTAAGATTTTAAATGTTGCCTTTCTCGATTGTTCGTCGTAACACTTCCACATTATCGCCTTCGGCAGGATCAGTCTTAAAGTATGGCGTTATCAGTATATGAACAAGAATTAAGAAGACAAAAGATAACGATTTCCATTGCATTTACATTTTTAAAACCAATGTTGACAGGAAAGCAAGTAACTGGAAGATAGTTCCACAAGCGAGAATGGCGATAGAAGAAATTGTTTGCATAGAAATTACGGCTCCATCTAGCCATTTCGACTGTAGAATAATGAGACCTAGCCGCCAATCTTGCATTGCGCCTAAATTCGTAAAGTCGAGGAAACAGAGAAGAACGTCCATCCGAATAAATTACCATGAACATATTTATAGTAATGTTAGAGAGAGTCTACGTTATGACGGTGAGGAATTTTCTGAAGTCAAGATTCCAGGTCATGATAACATTTCAGATTCTTCTTTGGATTTTATCAAGAATCTCTGAATGAATAACCGAAGCACCAGACCAGATATGGCAGCAATATTCAATGCATAGACGAATGATAAACTTATAAATCTGTAAGATAGACACAGGCAAGAAATATTGTCTAGAATATCATAGTGAACCATCTTTAGTAGCCGCATAACTAGCAATTCATTCAATATAATCTTTTTGATTCATGTCGGCGGAAAACGTTAGTTCGAGAATTTGCAATAAATTAGTCCCCGAGGTTAGCATGATGGAAGCTAAAGTACGTTCCCTAAGACGATTAATAGAGGGCGGTTTTGTTTTTCAGCCATTAAAAAATTAACATGCCATCTCTTCCCCTAGTTAACAACGCATTGTAGGTTTTCTTGCCAATATGACTTTATAGAACCGATCAAACTTGACATTAAGACAGGAATAATTGCCTGGGCTATCAATATAGATATACTAGACTTACAAAATATAATTTGATAGGATGGGATGATATACTTTATTTCCGTTCAGCCACTCGCCATGACGCTTTCGTGCCTTTTAAACTTCTTAACGAGGATAGGTCGTGTAAATGCATGACAGAACAAAGATTGGGAGGGAGAGAAAAGGATAAACATTGCTTATTGCTAAAAACGATCTCCCAGGCGCTGAAGAAAGACGGCACGTCAAAGAAATCTAGTGAAAACGTATTTTTAATGATGGACAGGTTGGATCGCGACGTGCAAAATAGATCACAGAACTGAGTTCTATGCGAAAATTACTCCAACAAAACCTCTACCATGCCATCACAGACTTCCAAGAAGCATTTGAGAGACTGAGGGACGAGTCATTGTGGACAGTAATGAATAAAGGTAACATTGGTAAAACGTTGATCCATAATATCCAGCACCTGGATAATGTAAACAGGGCAGTACTGTTTCATGACTCCGAAGGAAACTGGTTCCACAAATCAGTAGATGTATACCAATTCCTCTTTGAGTCAAAGAAACTGAGGAAATAAATTGAAGAAACAAATTTCGCTTGGAAATGAATGAAAAAGATTACTTATCTTGTCTGAAAGATTATCATCAACTTTTACCTTTTTTGTTTAGTATAATATTTTCAGTGATAATCATAAAGATTAAAAAGACAATAACAAAAAAGGAATTAGTTATAATTTCAAACTTCTAAGCAAGTTTATCCACTGCACTTTTCAACATTTTCCTTGAACACATCAAGCATGAAGACCTTGAAAAACAGCTTAGTGCAGTCAGCATAAAAAGAAACCTTTGCTTTGTAGTCTAGCTAACAAAGTAGAGAAAATCATCCATCTGGTGAAGAATCTGGAGGAAAGATCTTCTAACTGATATTAATGCCAATTCTGTTGACTGCATTGACCTTCTTTATTCTTTATGTAAACCTGTAAGCATTTAACAGAAGAATTACCTGGAAGAATCTAACCATTAGAAATGAGATGTTAGAGAATCATGCTAGGCACCGCCTGCGTAGACAGCATCGAAAATAACGCAGTGCAAAATGCCATCATACAAGAAACAGGCCCGTAGGAAGAGCTCATATTAAGCATCAAAATTGAAATGGTATGTACTCGTCATAAGAACCCAGACGAGCATGTGCATGGATAGACCAGTCAGAGGGAAATTGGTCCGACAATATTACAAAGTGAGTTGGAGGACCATTTACAGAGATTTACTTTAATACACAACCGAGACATTTGGAGGGAGCTAGTCATGTGCTTAGCTGAGAAGCAGGCATACAACCATACTTGCACACCCGATCATTGATGATTATGCTGCCGATGATGATCGTGAAAAAGAAGATGATGATGATGATGATGAAGAAGATATGAAAACCATTACTGACTCTAAAAACATGACTATTTTAAATTTTTACTTCGAAGTTGCTGTAAAAAGGTTTGAGATTAAAAGTAATTATTTTTTGACATCTTCTTCTTTAATTTTTATGATTATCACCGAAAATCTAACAAAAACTACAAACTGAACGGAAAAACGACAAGATAAGTAATTTGTTTCATCAATTTGTTTCTTCAATTCCGTTCACTCAAAGAGGTTTTGATGAAATAAATGTTGACAAAGAAAATTAATGAAACCAAAACAACTGAACACCTTCTTTGTACGGAGTTTGTTGTTGCCGCAAGGTTAAAGTGAAAATGCCAGTTTGTCATGTAAAATTACTGATTATTTTAAAGAAACAACTGATTCGACACGCCCACTGTATGAAAGAACAGTTTAGAGTAATATCTATGGAAAAACGATATATATCTATATCTATCTATCTATCTATCTATCTATCTATCTATCTATCTATCTATATATATATATATATATATATATATATATATATATATATATATATATATATATATATGTATGTATATGCGTGTATATGTATGTGTGAGCGTGTGTATGTATGTATGTATGTAAGAACAAAGATTTTAAGAAAAAATACGACAAAACGGAAAAGGTTTTCATGTCACAATTTCGTTTTAAGGACTTCATCGGACGGAAGTAATGTTTACGTTGAAGTGGCTGCACATGCGCATACAGAATTTTAAATTTTATTTTTTTCAGGCACATTACAGTGAGCAACTGATGCATTTAGGGTATTGTTTTGTAAAGGATCCCTGTGTTCAATTTTTGTTTTATACAAATGATCCCAAATATGTTCAATGTCTGATTTATACATGTGATCCCAAATATGTTCAATGTCTGTTATATACATTGATCCCAAATATGTTCAATGTCTATTTGATACATATGATCCCAAATATGTTCTATGTCGGTCTCATAAAAAGGTCCCTCTTGCGTTCAATATCTGCCTTATACAAAAGATCCATCAAATGACCCTCTTGTATTTAATATCTGTCTTAAACAAAACATCTATGCATTCCTCTCACACTCATTTCTCTGTACATATGTATTTATTTTTTACATTCCTGTTGGATTGGCTTTTTGAGATAAAAAGTTAATCAAGCATTCTTATCGCGTAAATACTTAACTGCGTGAACTCAGAATATTCTTACTGGTTTTATAATGTTGCGTCTGAAGACATTTTCGTTTTGGGAAAGCAATTATAATCACAAATGTTTCATCGTAATTACTAATCATAAATAGCAGTTCGGAATACATTTTGATTACACTTTATACTCTCCAAACTGCAATGTTTAAACATTTCATTTTGTAGGCCATCAAAACTCTACTGAAATCACTGTTCACAGAGTCCTCTATATTTGTGTTCTTGGGCCAGACTATATGGACGGATATAGGTGAAAGCTGACGGAATCGTTTTTTTTTTTATAACGAAACTAAAATATTTTCCATAATTTTCAATATTCTACTGTTTTTTTGTTTTATTGTTCTTGTCAAAATGTATTTTTCTTTCACGTTGAAAAATCATCTGGAATTTCTTATAACAATAGGAAAAGAGTTTCATGTTTCTATTCATCAATCGATCAATTGATCATCCAGACACTCAGTTTTTTCCTCTGTCTCTGTTTGTCTGACTGCTTTTACACGTGCCCATGAATGTGTCTAATCAACTTATTGATGGTCCGTATTCCCGCACAGGCAGTTAAACCGGCACACACGCTGAGCTATCGATCTGTACATTCATCGTTCGATCTTTTCATTGATCAATCGAATGCTTTTTCCATCAATCCGATTTCCTGTGAGTTAATCTATCATACTGTGCAGTACAAATCATTAGCTTAAAGCATATAGATACATACATACATATATACATACATACATACATATATATATATATATATATATATATATATATATATATATATATATATATATATACAGAGTGTATCAAAAATACTTTTACAAACTTTGAGGGCTGCTTCCTCACACCAAACAAAGACAAAAGCCAATATAAACATATGTCCGCAAATCTTTTCGTTTTTCAGTTATTAAGTTTAAAGAACACAGCCGCTGTTAAACGGACAATCCACCTTACAATCTAAAAATACTTTTACAGACTTTAGGGATAGGTTCCTGGCACCAAAACAAGGTAAAATCTCCATATAAACAAATGTTCAAAAGGCCATCGTTGTACCTTAACACAGCAACTGATAAGAAATGTTAAAAATTCCCTTCGCTTACTTCTACACAAACATGCACCCGTTGTATCATAGGCTGACTGGCCCTTTTGAAACACTCCCACACGGTGTCAAATAGTTTCGCAGCCCCACCCCACCATGACACGGTAATGGAGCATCTCTGAATTATTAATGCCTTCTGCATAAACTATTATAATTGCTTTAGGTGGCCCCACAGATAAAAAAAAAAACAAAGGATTGAGGTCGGGGCAACGTGCAGGCCATCGAATTACTCCTCCCCTACCTAAGCTTCTTTCATTGTAGATGTTCATTCCGAACAATGTGAATAAAATGTGTTGGAGCCCCATCATGTATGAACCATATGCGTCTTCTTATTATCAGGGGTACATCCTCTAACAGGTCTGGTAGTGTGTTCGAAATAAAGTTCATGTAGACGTGCATGGAGAACATGTGGAACTATTAGTCAGTCACCTACAATTCCAACCCAAAGTTTAATCGTAAACTGATGCTGATCTGTAGCCTGTATTATACCACGGGGTTTCTGACCCGCGACAAATTTTGGTGGTGTAAATTTTTTATTCCATCTTTTCCAAATATTGCCTCATCCGTAAACAAGGGACAAACAACGGATCGGCAGTTTGTGCAATAAACCTTTCACAAAATTTCTACCGTTGTGAGTGATCAGACGGAGAAAGTCACTGAACACTTTGCAAATGATACGGATACAGGAGCTGCTCTTGAAGTACCCTTCATTCGGTACTATGAGATGTACGACAATCTAGGGCCAGTTGAGGTATACTGGGGCCTGGATTGTCGCCAACAGTCTCTACAACGTGTTCTTCGTAGTCAGGTGTACGAGCGGATTTCGGTCTTCCTCGATCCATCGTTTGTGGTGCCACGGATCCTGTCTCAGCAACACAACGTTAAACAGCAACAAAGGTTGGATGACTCGGCCGAATTTGGTCTGGAAACGCAATCTGAAACAGCCAGGCAGCCTCCTGTCCATTACCATTCGCGTGGCCACATGTAAAAATCATATCTGCCTGCTCACGATATGAATATCCTGCCATTATTAAACTGAACATTTCTCAGTTAACTCACTACTACACTTGTTAAACATTGAAGACAGACGAGCCAGAAAATTTACATGAATGACAAATGTAAGCTAGCCTCCATGGCAATAAAGCACCAACTGACGTAAAATTTCTTTAAACAAAGGATTAGCGGACATATTTTTATACGGACTTTTATCCTTGTTTTGGTTTGTTTTACAGTCAGTATTTAATGACCAATACTTATTTTAACTCATACGTCCTGCTGAAAACTTATTGCCACTACATACTCATATATATATATATATATATATATATATATATATATATATATATGGCATATATATATGGCATATATATATCAGGTTATCCCATAAGTTCTGTCCTAATTTTGAATAAAGAAAACAAGTTACCAAATGTTACATTTAATTACAGATTCAATCAACAATGTATTTTCCCTGATTATCTATGACTTCCTTCCATCTATTAACAAGCTTACTAATTCCATTACTGTAAAATTATTTTGGCTTTGATTCGAAGAACTCACAAATCTCAGTTTTAACCTCTTCCTGTGTTACAAAAGCTGTTTCTTCCAAATGATTCTGTAAGCTACGAAACAAATGGTAGTCTGAAGGAGCAAGATCGAGAGAATAAGGTGGATGAGGAATTTTCTCCCAACCAAGTTATTCGATCTTTTGTGACGTGATTCTTGTTGTGTGGGGTCGCGAATTGTCCTGATGAAACATCACCCCTTTTCGATTCACTAGAGCAGGTGTTTTTTTTTCCTCAAAGCTTGGTTCAAACGCTCTAATTGCTGAAAGTATATTTGAGTATTAATTGTTGTATTAGGTGGTAAGAATTCAAAGGGGATTATTCTTTGGCGATCCCACCAGATTGAAAGAAGAACCTTTTGCCCATGAAGTTCCCTTCTCGGCTGTGGCTGGAGTCCTTCTTTACCAAGCCACTGACTACGACGCTTAAAATTTCAATAAAAGATCCATTTTTCGTCGCCAGTCACAAGTCTATCCAAAAAAGGTGAAACAAGTTGGCGAGAATGGAGAGAAGAGCAGATGTCAACTCTGGATTTGAAGTTGTTTTCAGACAATTCATGAGGCACCCATTTTCCAAGTTTAGGAACCTTTCCAAGATGACGATGAACAGTTGTATGGTTTGAACTGATAACCACTGCCAATTCCTCAACTGATAAAGCAGGATTTTCTTCAAGGCCTGCTTCAAGAAACTTTTCATCAAACTCAACTGGATGTCCGGTTCGATCTTCATCTTCATGGGTGAAATCTCCACCTCTGAATTTTGCAAACCATCTTCTGCAAGTTCTATCATTCACACATTT
>OZ010583.1:75864676-75917176 GCA_963932145.1 Acanthosepion lycidas | reverse complement strand
GGTTTAAAATATGCAATGATAACAGCAAAAATTGCAATATGAGCACTGGTAAAAATCGTTGCTGAAGACATTAGGTTTATAAGTCCCAGAAATTCCTCCTGGACACATGGAACAGTGAATAAAGGCGTTCGTTAGATCCAGTAACCTGAGTTCAATACCTGGTTAAGGCCGTGGAGAACTTGGAGAGGGGAATTAACTGGAGATAACTGACATCCATTAAGCATGGAACTAGAATAGTCTACCCCAGCGAGCGAAATAAAGTTGACATTCCAACCACCTGAAGAAGACCGAAACGTTGTGATAAATATAGCAACAAAGATGAGGAACAATGTAAATAGGATCTCCTAGATATTGGGCGGCGAAGGAACTATCAACTGTAAGGACCGAAATTTTGGTTATCAGCAAGGGAAAAATCCGAAGATGGAGATTCGAGCTGTGAACATCAAACAAGTACAGAAATTTATATATCTGGGAAGTGTTTTAACAGAGGATGAAAAATGTGACACAGAAATCCGAAGGCACACTGGAAGAACAATGCCTTCCCAAAGTTAAGCAAAATACTAAGAAACAGGAAAATTTGTTTGTAAAAGAGTAGTGAATTACTGTGTGATCTCAATCTTCTAATATGGTAGTGAATCCAGGACAGTTATCTCACCGATGAAGAGAATTATGAGGAAGCAAAAATGAGGTCCCACAGAAGGATGCTGAGCATATCATGGATTGATTGTGTAAACAACGAGAACGTTTTTAAGGATGATGAAAGCAAAAATGACTGTTATCCTTAAGAAAGAGTCAGTTAGAATTTCTGAGACACATGATGAGGAAAGAGGGTTTGGAAAATCTGACACCCACATGACACAGTGAAACGAAAAGAGACACGGAGGCAGCGGGTTACCTACCTGACGAGCTTATGTGAATTGATGGCGGAACGGGAAGTTGGAGGGATGATTGGTTTGGTTTATTTTGTTTTACGGCATATCAACCTCAGTGGGTCATTAAAATCCGACAAGATTTTTAGGACAGGTTCGTATGAAGAGAATATGTATCCTTTTGTAAAAAATCAGTCTGTAGAACAGGTTTCATTGATGTATTTTTGTAAAGAGGGTTTTTGTCGAGAGTCAAATGTATTTCTGGTAATTTTTTATTCTTTCATAACGTTTTGACCCCAGTTTGGGGGTTAACTATTTGACCATAGTTGTGACCCTAACAGATGCTATCACCCCGAGTCAAAGTGGACCTGGGAACAACAGCAATTAAGAGGTGGTCCCACGCTCATCGAAACCTCCCTCCCGGGTTCTTGCTTCCCTGTCATGAATAATATTCAGACATTTAAGTGTAACATAAATCGCCATCCCGAACCTGATCTTTTATTGTCATTTTTCCTCATTGACGTATTTTTCATTTTCTTTCAGTGGAACTCTCGCCTTACAAAGAAAGAGTCCCTCTCACATCCTATCCAACAGATTTCACTGCGATCCTTGATTTTACTAAGAACAATGTCATATTTTCATCACTTAGCCCGGATTTAACAGAGGTTTCTTTATGGTAAATAACACTTTAGCTGATTGTGCTCCTGAATTGGGGTTCAGCACCCTTTAACGAGGGTCCTACTAGATACTAGGCATCTATACCATGATTTCTGACACGTTGATATATATATATATATATATATATATATATATCAAGTATGTGGCGCTGTTCAATTTACATTATCGTCCTGGGTATGACGATAAACTACATCCGCGTCCTGGGTATGACGATAAACTACGTCCAACAACAAGGCTTCAGATAATGTTTTCGGAAAAATAATGTTGCCAGCTATACGTTTTTGAAACAATAATGTTGCCAGCTATACGTTTTTGAAACAATAATGTTCCCAGCTATACGTTTTTTGGAAAAAATAACGTTGCCAGCTATACGTTTTTGAAGAAATAATGTTGCCAGGTGTGCGTTTTTGAAACAGTAATGTTGCCAGCTACACGTTTTTTGGAAAAAGTAATGTTGCCAGCTATACGTTGTTTTGGAAAGAATGATGTTGCCAGCTATACGCTTTTGAAAAAATAATGTTGCCAGATATGTTTAATAGTACTGTATATTTAATATATGTATAGGTATATGTGTATGTATATATATATTAATTTTGCATTAAATGACCCACAGTGGTTGATATGCCATAAAACCCAACCAACCAACCAATCAATTTACATTACATGAATCATCCATACAAAAAACAGATATAGAAGTTAATGATATAAATGGCGAGAATAACATTCATCTACAGGTTCGGTGTTAATGTACTTTATTAAATTTGTTTGCGAAGCTGTATTTTCGCCATTTATATCATTAACTTCTATATCTGTTTTTAGTATGAATTATTCAAGTAATATATATATATATATATATATATATATATATATATATATTCACAGTGAGGGAAAACAAATATATATTTGTACACATAAAACATTTTAATTTATTGCATTTCCAATTAATAAATAAAAATAGTTAACTATCAGAAGTGGCTTGCTAAAAAGAATGTAAATATCCTGAAATGGCCAAGTCAGTTCTCAGATTAAAACCCAATCGAGAATGTCTGGCGTTATTTGAAAATGCAAATGCACTCGAGAGCTCTAACAAATATCCCGGATCTGAAGACCATATGCGAAGAAGAATGGAACAAAATACCAACAAAAATTTGGAAATCATTAATTGAGAACTACAAGAAGAGGTTGGTTGCTGTAGAAGTAAATAATGGCTATTCTACTGAGTATAAAATGTAGATTATATATATATTCTTTTTTGTATTGTACAAATACTTTTTTCCCCCATTAAAATGAATAAATGGGATTTATTTCTATTAAATTAATTTTGTTCTGTTAATTACAGTTAATTATATGAATATATCTACATCTGGCATTTTATTTTATTCAATTATGATAAGAGAATAAATGGATATATGCTTTGGTCTGCAAACCTCAAGTGGGTCAGCAAAAATTCGAAATCGACTCTATGAATACAAATATATATGTGGGCTATATATATATATATATGTATGTGTGTGTGTGCGTGTGTCTGTGTTTGTGTGTGTGCGTGTATTGCTTGCGCGTGAGTGTGTCTAATTGATATATACAGTATATGGCGATGTTATAAAAGTTATTTATGTTATAAACTGTGTATCGTATAAATTATATATTACGGATAGATTATATATATATATATATATATATATATATATATATATATATGAAACATGATATTTCTGATGTTTGCATGGAATTTAGCTTTTTTAGATTATATTGTTCGTCTCCTGCTTTTAGTTTCAGTTTTATTTGTATATTTTTCAAATTTTTCTTGTTTTATTCATTTTTTCTTTTTATTGTAGTATTTTGTTTTTTCAATTTAATATTTCTCTATTTATATCTTTTTGTCAAATCATTTTTTTCTCTTGTTAGCTTCATCAACAGGGTACAATCAGTATTAATGAATCGTTTTGGTAATTGTCCTTCCGTCGCCATTTTGAACAAGTCATTAGCAACGCTTGTTCCCACACTTGCTTGAAAAAAAAAAAGAAGAAAAATTCTATGCATCAACCAGTCAAAACTGGTGGCGCGTTTCTCTAGCGATGATCATGACTCCTCAACCTGCTTCAGCGAACACTCGTTTCATTTTCACGGCCAAGTACAAAAGTTAGCGTGCAGACTTCAAAATGAGAGGATTTTAATCACAAGAAATACGAATAAAATATTGCAAATTAAATATTGTCTTTACTTAATATCATTTTGTTTTTTCGACTTCTGTTTTTAAGTCAAACACAACCGAAATATTTGTTAAATTCAACCAAACAAAATACAAGCAACACGCAAAGACGAAAGAAAAACAAAAAAAAATATGAGCCAGGTTTGTTCATAAGCGGGCCAATTCGGGTGATTCTGTGTATGTTTGCATAGATATACGCATGTGTTTTAAAAACACAAACGCATACACGTGATATATTATTTATGACATAATATTTATAACGTGGAAATACACGAAGAAAAGCTTTTTAACAACGCATTTCGCCAACGTGATGTATACAAGGTTTGGATTCTTCAGTTGAAAGACAAACTGTGTGTAAGGAAAGGCGTTGTTATTTTTTAGGATAAGAGGAGCTATTTATTATATTACCTTATCAGACTCGACGATCAATGACCATAAAATGTTTGCTTTTGCATATATATATATATATATATATATATATATATATATGCGATACCTGAATATTTTGAATAGTTTTTAATTTTCTTAACTAACCACTATTTTTAATATAAATTATAACAGGATTTTTTTTAAGTTGAATACATATGTCAGAATCTTGACCAAAGTAGGATCTAGACAGCGTTTCGATTTTACACTAAAAATAATTTTTCAACTCTGATTTACCCTTTACTTACCTAAATATTATGCATTCTCAACTGCCATTTCATGTAACGACTTATGTCCACAATCCGGATGTTAAATTCTGTCACCACGGGTCCTAATGTCAGTTAATACAACTGAGACGAACTCTTTTAGTTTCACTGTCAATTCATATATACACGCTATTTCCTTTCCCCCATTTCCTACACAACAATAAAGTTATAACTTTCTTTCCCCTGCTCTCTCAATATGAAATCATTATTCTTAATTTTTAAACCTGGAGTGAATTTTCCCCATTACATTTGGTTTACAGGTCTGAAGATTTGAAGCCGTTTTTTATCGACTTCAATGAAATAAATATCACCTATGTATTTGAAGTGTTTGCTTTTTCCCTTTATAATAAGTATTGGTCTGTCTTTGACATAGAGCTCTTAACAAATCTATATCCTCTTTGAAATTCCGTACGAATTACCAATAATTTTATTATTATTAATATATATATATATATATATATATATATATATATATATATATATTAATAATATATATATTAATAATATATATATATATATATACATATATATATATATATATATATATATATTATAAATTAATTGATTCAAAATATGTTTTTTCGCTACACAGTTCTAGCCATGTTTTAAAAATGGAAGCTGAAAGGTCTGAATTTAATTTTGTAATTAAAGTCATTAGTTCCATTTCATCCTCAAGCGAATTTTGGAGTAACTTTTAAAATTACTGGGTTTTAAAGACACAGAAAAAATCATAATTCACGTTTCCAAGGATACAGAGAAATCCAATTCTATCAAACAAGGGGTGTTTGCGTGTTCATTATCGCTGTATTTTGATGTATCAGTTATTAGTTACATTTTGGTAGGGGTAGGGATGTATTTTTCAATGAAATCTGACATCCCTTAAATGCATGTCGTCTGGATTTGTTTAAAATTTTTTATTGTTAACGGCAAAAATTCTTACGGCATTTTTTTCTATTTGTATATTTAAAGATTTTGGGGGGATGTTTAGGTTAGAATACGTTTTATTTAACTACGATTTGAAAAATATTTTCACTTTTAATTTTTAATGTACTATATTTCTTTTAAGAACAAGTAAATGTATTAGAATCCCTTACAGTATGTAGAATTATTTTCACATCAAGTATAAGTATTATTAGGTAACTTTTTTTTTAATTATATATATTATTTAAGTAAAATTTATGACGATGACGCCCCAAATAGCTAATTAATTTCACTGATTTAGTAAACTTTTATTTTTATATATAAACCTATTAATACATTGATTCTCATGTAAGTACAAAGGACATGGGTCATTCAATGGCTTACATCTTCTAGCTTTTCATATTAATTTCATTTTACTGTAGGTGTTTTATTGGATTCTTTTAAGTGCAAGTAGTACTTAGAGGGAGGTCTTTAGGTTAGAATTCGTTTTATTTAACTACAATTTTAAATACTTTAAAATATTTTCACTGTTAGTTTTAATAGACTATATTTCGTTTTAAAAGAAGTAAATGTATTAGAATTACTTACAGTAAGTAAAATTATTTTTCCATACCAAGTATAAGTATGTATATTACGATTTTTTAAATTTTATATTTAAATATTATTTAAGTAAAATTCATGACAATTACGGCAAAAATAGCTAATTCATTTCTCAGATTTAGTAAACTTTATTTTTTTTTATAAACTTAGTAATATATAGTTTCTCATGTATGTACAAAGGACATGGGTAATTCAATGGCCTACATCTTCTAGCTTTTCATCATAATTTCATTTTTCTGTAGGTGTTTTATTGGATTCCTTTAAGTGCCGGTAGTGCTTTGAGAGAGGTGTTTTGGTTAGAGTACGTTTTATTTAACTACAATTTTAAAAGATGTTTACATTAGAATTCGTTTTAACTACAATTTTAAATACAACTTTAAAATATTTTCACTGTTATTTTAATAGACTATTTTTTTTTTAAAAAAATAGAAAAAACAAGTAAATGTAATAGAATTACTTACAGTATATAAAATTATTTTTCACATTAAATATAAGTATGTATATTACCTGGTAGCACTTTTTAAATTTATTTTTATTTTTAAATATTATTTAAGGAAAATTTTTGACAATGACAGCATAAAATAGTTATTTAATTTCTCTGATTCAGTAAATTTTTATTTTTTATAAACTTAGTAATATATAGTTTCTCATATATGCACAAAGGACATGGGTATTTAATGGCCTACATATTCTAGCTTTTCTTATTAACTTCCATTTTACTGTAGGTGTTTTATTTGATTCTTTTAGGTGCCAGAAGTACTTCGAGAGAGATGTTTGATTTTTATATTCATTTATCTTAAATGAACTTTGATGTTGGTTGAATCTTTTTTTTTTAACTCATGGCTAGTGCAACCTATATATATTTTTATGTTTTCAGGATTTTCAATCGAAGAGATATTGCATTGGTATACTAATGATTCTGTGCGACATTTATTTTGTAGTGGGCAATTTTGAGGGTTTCTACAGTTACATAATTTTTGTTTATTTTCATCAGTTTTTATTTTAATTTTTATTTTCCCATTGTCTGAATTGTTTTGGTTTTGGTATAAGTGTTTATTTAAGATATTAGCATTATGTTTCTTAATAATTTTTTCTAAGTTTTCCGTACAGCTGTAACTCAATTTTAGGGTGTTTTTTATTGAAAATAGTACTTAGTTTACTTTCACTAGGAAAATGCTTGACTCTTAATACGAGGAATTTTTGTCCTAATTTGTTTTTTACCATTTGGTTGTATGGGGGTATATACCAAATTATTTTTCTGTTGTTTCTATGCTTTCCTTTTTCATTTTTTATATCAGTTAGTTTTGGGGTTTTGTAGCCACTCTCTTTTAGAGCTTTATTATAGGAATTGATATGCTCATCGAAAATCTTGTCATTTGCTGAATTTGTACTAATTCTCTTACTGATAGATAACGGTATATGTTTAATTATAGATGGGGGTGATTTGATTTAGGGTGTATATATAAAGGATTGGTGTTGGTTTTTTTATAAGGTATGTATGTATTGGTATTTAAATCTAATGTTATATCCAGGAAGTTCACTTTTTTAATTTAGTGCTAACCGTAATTTTTAAGTCCATGCTTTTAAATTCTTTATATAATACCTTTCTAATTTTATCTATTTTGAAGTTAGCTGAGTTTCTAATAACCATAAGTCCATATATATATATATATATATATATATATATATATATATATATATATATATATATAACAAGCACCCTCTGATTGTCGGATTTAATAATGTAATTTAGTTCATTGTCCAACTTTATCTATTAGTCTGTCGTTACTATTATAGTCCGGTCCTTGTACCAGGGTGATAGTCCAAGGTAGAACCAATAAAGAAGGACTCGAACATAGGTATGGAATAGCACAGATATATTACAAGCAGGAATATATACAGAGAAGTAGAAAGTGTTAGTATGAACAATCAGGTTTAGTAGAGAGAACAATGTAGTCTCGACCAGTATCACTATTCCAATGTCTTGCAGTAATTGTCTGAACGCGACTCTGTTTCGGACTGCCTCTGACTCGACTCTTGTGTATAATTCTCAATGTTTTTATTATTTCATAGAATATAATAGCAGGTGTGTATTTCTTCTAAACAACAGTGTATAATTCTCAGTGTTTTTGCCCACATACCTCTGCATGTATGTGTATGTATTCGCCCCTTTATGGTGCGTTATATATGTATGGTTATATAATTCTGTTTGACCATCTATCTGTTTCTATGTAAGCGTGAGTGAGTATTAATATGTGAAGGTGCCAATGCGTGCTTTTTTATATTGTCTGCACCTGCATGCGTATACGAGAATGTATGTGTGTGTGTGTACATGTGTTAGTTTGTGAGTTTTGCGAAATACTGCTTCATTTCTTTACGTATTTTTTCCGCTCTTGTCTTTTTTTTTCTATTCAATTTTACAGCGCTTTAAGAATTTTATAAAAATTCTCGCTTCTCTCTAGCTGCCAGTTTCTATCCATCTCTCTACGTCACCTCTTTCTGTCTCTCTGTCTCTCTCTCTCTATTTCTCTATCTACCTATCTCTAATATATTTCAACTCAATCTCTATTTCATACCTATCTATCAACTCATCTGGACGTTTTCAGCTGTAATCTATTTAACATCATCATCACTATTGTGTTTTGCCTTTGCTTTGTGTAATACGATTTGCCCTAAGTCTCAACCAGAAACTTCAGGTGATAACAACTTCTTTGTATAAGAAGAAGCGAAAGAGATGAGGTGTCATGCAATCAGAGAAAAAATAGGTAACTATGATCATTGTATGAAGAAAAATCTACGTAAGATGTGAGAATTACTCATGAGTATAACTTTTTGCAACTCCCATATTTTGGAGCTAGCAGGAATATGGTTCCCATATTTGTTTGCTTCTTTTCATACTATTCACAAATCTCCATTAAAAACAAATAATATTCTTGTCTTCATATGTTACATTCTACTGATTCCAATTTTTTGGGGGTGGGTGAGGGCTGAGGCTGCAACATATATCAGACAGACGTTTACAAAGATTTTTCACAATTATTTTTGATCAGTTTGTCTGGATTACCCTATCAGACTAAACCTCACCCCTTCTAAGAGGCTCGTTCAAAAAGTTGTAATCCACACCAAGAAGGAGTTGGAAAAACAAGACAGATTTTCATAATCTTTCAATATAGTCCCCCTTGACACCAATTCACTTAGTACAACGATGGTCAAGCATCACTGATGAAGGTGGCGCCTTTGTCCTCCAAAACACCCCCACAGCGCATATGACGAAGCGAAATCGAATTTTATCGGTCTCGCGAAATAAAATATTACCATGGATATCTGAAGTCTGGGATTTGTTAACTATTACTTGCTCTGTTTATTACATTGAGCTCCCGTGACTTATATCCTCCCTGGAATTATCCATACGGATTACCAATTAACTTTATTATTATTATTATTATTATTATTATTATTATTATTATATATGTATATATATATATAATTGAGTGTTGTCAGTAGTAGATACAATTTTTCGATTAAATCTTGGTGTTTCTACTTCGCTGGAATTTGAATCAGTATAAAGTGATTTCATATGTGACGATTAAACTGAAAATAATTCATTGAATATTTTTTTATACGTGTTGATTTTTTTATTAAATGTGGTATAGGCATCTTAAGTATTTTATGCACATTTCAATATACCTTCTCTCCTCTGGAGAAAAAAATATTTTATTCCATGTGATTTAATTTTTTTTTATTTATTTTTCTTTATTCTAATGGCTTCTAGAATTTTGAGGATTTCCTTGCAGTGAGAAATATATAATATTTTGGTATTACCTATTAAAATATGTCTTAAGTTAATGACTGCATATAGGTTATCTATATTAACTCTCTTCTTTCAGCGACTTCTCTGTTTTATTTTTAAATGGGTCAGTCATTAACTCATTATCGGTTAAAATTTCTACTGCTGGTAATATTGATACTAATAATATTAATACTACTAATAATCATAATGTGTGGTGCCAGAAATAAACCACCCTTTGTCAGAAAGGAAAAAATAGGGACTCAGTAATTAATGATGAAACAAATATGAACTCGTCCTACTTCGAATCAAGACTCACATTCCCTCGAAGGACAAAAGAATGTTGGTTTCGAAAAAACGTTACTGAGAATAGACATTGTCAGCGGATAACCCCAAATGATGTTCGATGTCAATCACCATCCACAACTAACTAAACGAACGAAAGCAATAGACTCAAATATTAGGTTGGTGCAAAAATAATGCCGTAATAATGTCGTTTTTTGACGTTAAGAAATACGTCAAAAAACGATATTATTACGTCATTATTTTTGCACCAACCTAATAGAACAAAGTGAATCATAAAGAGGTTATGCGAGCAAATTACTATGAAATATCATTAAAGTCATCAGAGAAACATCCAGAATATGGAGAAGAAAAATCTTGATCATCAAAAAAAATATACATATACTGAAATGTCGAAGAAAACATCAAAGAAAAAAAGGAGAAAAAAATAGCAAAGGTAATGAGAAAATTGAAGAAAACAAAAATAACACGAGAATAAAAATGGTAGCAACGTGAAATGGAAGGAAGGCGAAAATTGGACTAAATTAAATAAGATAAAAATAATTGGAAATCAATGTTAAAATAACAACCAAAATAATCGGTGAAAGATTAAAGGTAATTGGTGTTAATTTAATCAGCCTAAATGAGCCGCATGCAATAAATGAATACAAATTCGGAGGAAGATTATGCTATCGAATAAAAATGCAGAATCAGTATGTTCAAGTAAAATAGAGAAAGGAATTTTCTACGCAAAGAACTCTCATTTTACATTGAATATTAAAGGGAATAAAAGTAAAAAAAGAAATTATTTAAAAAAAAAAAATAGACCGTTGATTTAAAATAAAAAGATAAAATGACATACCAACTACAATGGAGATACTAAAACAAGGCATACTGTTAAAAGAACAAAGAAAAAGAAGATATATAAAAACGTTTAAATTTTGCAAATAAAACAACATTTTCAAATGAAACAGAATAAATTACTACAGTGTATTTGGTATGTGTAAAAGAATGAGACGAAAAGAAAAAGAAAACACAATCACTTGAAGAAAGAAATGAATTATGAGATATGATATGCGGGAATTATATGATCAGAATTTAAAATAAAAGGGATTTACAATGAATTAAAAAAACACCGAGCAGAAGTAAAAAGAAATAAAAGACAATTAATATATATATATACATGAAATAAGTACAAGATGGTTTCACAAAATAAAAATGAATAAAATTCCCCCACGAATACATAAAATCCCTAATTTCTAAATAACAACCATTTTTATATTTATACATGAGCCATCAAAAATGTTCTTTCTGATGACATCAGCAACGAAGAAGAAAACGCAAAATTGTTAATTAAATCTGATGACACTGCTAACAACCTAAATTAACGGCCAGTTACTTGCTTTTCCACAACCTACAAAGTATTAACATGTTTTTACTGAAAGAGCGTGTCAATTCCGTAACAGAAATTTGAAGGGTAAAAAGAAAACAAGAAAATTTCTTATGGTTAAATGATCAAATATTGAACAACACGATTGCCCCTGTTAGAAGAATCCCTTCCTCATTGACGCTTGGCAAATTGCAGGTTGCTGATGCTATTTAACCCACATTTGGGGTGGAATATCATTGACGCGGAGGAGTTCACTCGTCCAGTTAATTTTTTTTAAATTCAGACAGGTTGCAACTCAATGCTATTCAGACAGGTTGCAACTCAATGCTATTCGGACCCAATCTTCTCTTCTATTTACCCATAGCTGGGGGGAGAAGAGATGGATTCATATCTTTCCCAATAATATTTTGAACATATGTGAATGTAACGATCTTGACTGCAATTTGAACGCGGCTCTCCGATTCTTCAATCCGAGTCGCTATCCAAACACGAAGCCTCTTACTGGATCATAAAAATATTAAAATTAATGAAAATTTATCCGTCACGCATTAATTTAACTAAACTCTAGTAAGAGCATGGCAGAAGAAAAAAAAATGGTGTATCAAAGGGAGGCAGGGGTTTAACCAGAGGCAAATAAACAGGGGACAATGATCAGTAAAATCATGAAAAGACATAATATATTAAAGAGATGTTGATTGGTGTTTTTTAAAAGAAAGATCTCGCAGGCGACACAGAGAATAAACATGATATTATCTATCTATTGCAGCAAATCCATATATACACATATGTATGCAGCAAATCACCCACATTCCCTCCATATTCCATTGGTGAGAAGTAAGTTCCACTCGAACAGCCTCTTCCCGAGAACTACTGTCCTGTGGAACAGACTCCGAGGAGGATTTTTCTCCGATCACTACAGTCTTAATCTGTTCAAGTCTAGAAACATTATCTTCCCACCCTATTCATATAAACTACCCATTAACGTAACCCTCTACCTCGAGTAGCCCGGGCCTTGTACAGGGTGAAGCTTAATGTAAAAAAAAAAATGAATCATGGACATTTTATTTCTTAGTATTATTTTTTAATTACGGCTTATTTTATTTTATTTTTTGTCGGTGTATACTTGTAACTGAAGTTGGCTTCAGAAGATTTGGAAGGATCTGGTGCAACAAAAAAAGTATTGAAATCGACACGAAACAGTAGTTTATACTGCTGTTCACTGATTATAAGACACAAGAGACACTCAAATTTGTGGGTTACTGAATGTGACCGTTGTAAGTTCGTAAAATTTGGAACTAACAACGGAAATTACAGGCAGCTATGCCTAGCATAGTGACACTGTTGCCCTGTGCTTACGGTGTAGTCGAAATGGTTTACATAACTCTAGTCCATAAAAATCTACTTACACGGAAATCAAAGCATCAACTCCTAGCATAATGATACTGTGGCTTCAGAAGTTTTGGAAACCCATGTCGTATTCTAAACGATTAACAAGGTACCACCCATAGTGTAGTCTACTGTGTTAACATCCAATTGAAATCTTATTAAAATCCATGAATTCGAATGCTGATTCTGAAGGTATGCCAGCGAATATGTTTCATTGATAAGGAATATAATCTTCCTAGTTTCTATGTGAACTTTCTCTTAATTAAAATAGTTTATTTCTGACCGAGATCAATGATATGAGTTCAATCTCAGGGGTAATTGAGGGTCTCGAAAGTCGATTTTCAAGGTATGTAGACTGGAATATTCTACTAGGAAAATAGATGCTACACAATCTTTCTACTCTGAATTTCACTTATTTGGTAATGAGACAAACTTAACTAAACCTAATAAGAAAGTAACCTATTCGAAGAAACAATGAGAAAAACACGTTAGCAAAGACGCCAGAAGAAGATGAAACTTTGAAAATTTTCTTGAATTTGATGATATTAATGATAATTTAAGGAGAATAAAAATTGTTCGAGCAGAAGACGCGGGGCTAAAGGAATAGCGGCAAACGAAATCGCTCTGGAATCATGCCAGGTACCTTTTTGGTAACCACTTCAAATAAACAATCGGTTAATTTCTTTTTTTTTTATCAACCACAAGCTGAATGCTTGAAGCAATAATTTTAACAAATCAAACAATCGAGGAGGTGCTGAGAAGTTCTCAGTCGATCCACTTACCAAAAATAAGTATTTTTAACGATAAAGCATCAGAAGAGTCATATTGTGCAGTGAATCGGGCCGATACGTTTTCCACACCTTCTCGTAAGATGCTATATAGTCATTTCAATCGGGAAAATTATCATATTCCACTTTTCCAAATCTTGAATTCGTATTAAATATGATTTGTAGTTTTCTAATTTCCATTATGATATATATATATATATATATATATATATATATATATATATATATATATATATATATATATATATATATATATATATATATATATATATATATATATATATATATATATATATATAATGTCATCCACATACAAGCCAGGTATCATAACACATAGACAACCCATTGCTTCAAGTCGGGATCGAAACCCGACCAATTTCAAATCAGTCGGAGTTTCTACTGCTGAGCTATCAGCGTATGATTTTTTTACAAATGTAAACAAACGTCAGACTGTCATAGTGCTTTATTCATTTTCTATGAAGAGCTTTATATATATAATAAAAATCAGGTAGTGTTATATATATATATATATATATATATATATATATATATATATATATATATATATATATATATATATATATATATATATATATATATATATATATATATGTGTGTGTGTGTGTGTGTGTGAAAAATCTATAGAAAATAGAAAAGAACTCGTTAGGTAAATAATCCAAAGTTCTTTAGTATTTTTTGTTATTATTTTAAAAAAATAGTGCTCGATACAAAAGTAGAGCATAAATATAATTATTTATTTAAAAATATGATTCCAATCCAAAAACATTTCGCTTGAAGATGGAACAGAGCTTAGTACTTTAATTCAATTTAATTCAAATAATTATATTAAAGTTTTCGGCTCTTGTTTTGAAACATGAGAACTCTTATGTAGCGTGTTGGAATCATATTTTTAAATAAATATCATAAAAATCAGGTAGTGTACAAATGTAAAAGAATAAGTGTTGTATGCTAAAAAACAGAACTTGCATATAGAAGCAAATAATGAAAATAGCTATCGTTTCTACATATCACTTCCACAACTTTTAGGCTGGTGCAAAAATAATGTCGGTTTTTAACGTTAAAAAATACGTCAAAAACCTCAGTGTTAAGAATCAGGGAAATTTTGTCAGAAAACAAAGTAAAGAGTACTGAGATGTTATTTAATATCGGTTCCTCTATATGGCTTTGAATGCTAGGCAATCACCACACAGATAAAGAAGAGACCTGCAGCAATGGAAAATGCTGAGAATATCATCAACTGAACATGTGAGTAATGACCATGTTTTAGGGAAAATAGAAAAAACGGGATACTTATACTTCGAATCAGAAAGTGACAGTTGACAATTTTTCGGTCACATCATGAGGAAAAAGAATTTGGAGAATTTGACACTCACAAGAGAGAGACTGAATGCAAGAGGAATTGTGAAAAGCAGCGAATAAGTCGCCTAATGAGCTTTTGTAAACGGAGAGAGAATAGGGATTAGGAAAGATAGCAAAAAAGACAAAACTTACTACGACCCGCAAAAGACAGCAAGTTGAGGAGAACAATTATCGCCCACTTCCTGAAGTGACACTGCACATAAAAGAAGAATAATCAGGAAGATATTTATACTAGTGCTAGTGTAGTTACTGATATTTATTCTTTTAATTTCAGATTTATAAAGATTGTCTTGCGTCATAAAAAAGCTCTAACCTCAGAGGATAAACAAGATCTTGGAAAAAATGAGAATACAACATTGAAAGTTGAACAGTGATCGCAAAACAATAAAAATACCCATGAATATTCCCATGTTGGATCGTTAAAGAGTTGAAGAATTTTAACAAAATATTAAAATAACAATCAAAAGTGTACATATCATTGTTTAAAGAACCAAGAGTGTACAAAGGAAAAAAATTGAAATTGACGTTTTCTGTTTCGCAGAAGCAGACATTATATACATGAGAACAATAACGCCGCCTCTATTTTCTCTTTCTTTCTTTTTCTTTTTGAAACCAAAGAGCGTTTCTGATATGTCTTTTCGATCTTTCCTCGCGATCAAAACGGAACAGTCCATTGTTTATAAAAGCATTGGTAGGGGGTAACGCACGTGCTAACTTAAGAATTAACTAAGCAACTAAAGAACGATGGCAATCATATGACTACTAGCGTTATACTAACAGTTTATTTTTAGTTTTTATCACAACAGATTGGATCGATATATCTTCGACCGACCAAACAAATAGTGGAAATCAGAAATAGCTTCAGATGAAATTTGAACTTCCAAGAACACCGACTTAACGATTTCAGTTACTGAAGTTTCGATGATTAATTGGAATACAAACCCTGTTGTCATTCATCCACCCCTACCTCTCCGGTGACAAAGTTTTGAATGTGGTTGCATGAAACTGTGGGTTGATAACTCTTCGACATTTTTTAATATAGTTTTGATTATTCTATACTGCAAAGGATCCGATCAAATCCAAAATGGCGACACCCATGAGAAATCCCTATCAATGTCATTATAGTCATTTATTTCCAGTAAATGGCAATTTCCTATTTTTCCCAAAATTGGCCAGCACAGCCAGGTAACAATGCTATAAAAATGCAACAGGGAAAGTGCAAAAACATTTTAGCAGCTAAGACTTTCAAGGCCAACCAATGACAGGACAATCTTTGTGAACCCAAAGTACGTAAATGTATCGGACACTTGAGCTTTTAGTTGACTAATAATTACTAGTAATCGTCCGCTTTCAAAATAATAATAAGTCATTTTCTAGATTATAATAAATCAGGTCAATTCATTTAGACTTTCCTTTCAAACACTAAATATTCTAAGTGATGACCTGTTAACGTATCCCATCGAAACTCAAATTTGAATGTTTCTTGCTTTAAGAGTTCTCGAATTAAATAAAAATAAGAACAAATGATAGAATACTAGAATATGTCAGAAATCTTGACATCATTTCAAATTGTCAAGTTATTTTAGTCGGCCAGTCATAACGTCATTATTTTATTAATATTTAAATATAAAAGTGAATTGCTCAGAGTTTGAGAAGTTATACCACGGTGACAACACGCTCCGTTTGTTATTAAAACATGACAGACGACGTTATCTTGCTATTCATCAACAAACAGGAAAAAGTCTGAAGAAAAGCTGAAACATAAAAGGTCATATGCTGTCATTATAAATGGCGTTTGGAACGCTTGCAGCGCCTTCTGGCGGTTTCTTTCTTCCTTTCATTGTTACTTCTTGTCTAGTTTATAGGCTTTCTAGCACTTTTATTTCCTAAGTCAGAGATCTCGATTGATGTTCTTTATTTTCTTTATCTTTCTATTTCTTCGCTTTTTCTGGCGAGGGGGGGGGTTGAGTTCGTCAATGGGGAGGTTGGACACGATGAATATGAGTGTTTATTAAACTTTATCATCTTATTTTCATATATAAACAGTAAATTTAATAGTTTAATAGAAATTATATATTGCGTTTTATAGCACATATATATATATATATATATATATATATATATATATATATATATATATATATATATATATATATATATATATATATATATATATATATATATATATATATATATATATATTACGAAATGGACAAAGTCCGACAATTTATTTATTAAAGACATTTTTATGTTTAACATTCTTTTTATAGATACAAGTATTTAAGTAAATGCTCTGTTTATAATATAAACAGTATTAAATAACATTTACCGGCCTGAATGTCCGAGAAATTTTCATAGAAAATATTCGTCCCAGGACAGGATTCGGACATGCATCCTATACGGAACCGTCATTTACGCTGAGAGGTTAGGCGTAATGACGGTTCCGTATAGGATGCAGGTTCGAATCCTGTCCAAGGATGAATATTTTCTATGAAAATTTCTCGGACATTCAGGCCGGTAAATGTTATTTAATACTGTTTATATTATAAACAGAGCATTTACTTAAATACTTGTATCTATAAAAAGAATGTTAAACATAAAAATGTCTTTAATAAATATATATATATATATATATTAAGATTGCCTCTATCAAATCTTGCCATAATGTAAATCTGCGTTACGAATATCTTTTCAAATATATCCTCCTTTCCCAAGTAAACTTACATAACCATAAAATAAATTTTAAATAAAAAGGAAAGTGTTAAATTGAATCCTATTATTTAAACTAAATAAATACATAAATATTTCCTCAAATTAAAATAATAATTACATAAAAAATTCAACAATAACAAAATTTATTCACTTTCGTTCATTAGTCTTTAAATTATATATCACCTATCACATGTGCTGTAAACTTGGATAATGGATCGGAATTGTAAATTGGAGAGCCGCGTTCTAATTTCAATTGAGTTCTTTATATTCACTTACGCGCAAATACCCTTGGAAAATGTATACATCTTCCTATTCTTTCTCTAGCTATCGCTTAATTAGTAAGACTTGTATAACTAAATTATTATTATCTCCACCCCCCCTCCTCATAATTCTACAATCTAGCGATATTTTCTGGCTTTAAATAAGCTGCAAAAGGTTAATAAGCCGTGGAAAACGAACCAATCAATAAATCATATATATATATATATATATATATATATATATGAGAGAGAGAGAGAAAGAGAGAGAGAGAGAGATGTAGATGTGGTGATTTTCAAATATGCATATTTAAAATATGTATAGTTAAAAATGCATACCTGTTCTTACGCTTTCAAGTTCCGTGCGACAAGTGTCCTATACATGAATTCACTCATACGGCACATGTATTTTGAAATACCAGATTGAACTTGACAATAACTTCCTCTGTGAAAAGATTAAGTTCTTGATAATGACTGTGATGAACGGAACAGAATTATATCATGAGCGTTAGAATGTTTATCCACTAAATCTGAATCGCATGTGTAACAGCTGATTCGAAAACTGAAAAATTATTATCGAAAATTGCACTCTTACGGCTGCATCACGCTGAAGTTAAGCAACGTCGAATCTGGTCAGTACTTAGATGGGTGACAGATTGATTTTTTTTTATGGTTTATCAACCTTTGCAGATTATTTAAAACCAGAAAATACTTTTATATTCTAAGAAGTTTTTTTTTTAATAATAATCATTCATACAAGTCATACTAATTCACACATAAATGGTGGAAAGAAAAGGATTTCTAACTTTCACGTGATTATCTGCGCGTAACGAACTCGACTTGAATTGGAACTCAGCTTTCCGGAGCCGTCATCCGTTAAACCTCCCACACATCCAAGCTTACAGCACCTGGTATTTCCAAGTGGTCTCCATCTATTTATTAATCATCCTCCATGTTGCTTAACTTCGTTAAGCGTACGGGAACCGGTAATTCAATGTGATAGGGCCGTAAGTCAAGTTCGTTATATTCATTGCTTTTGGAAAAGATATGAATCCACGACATCTCCACAAAGCTATCGGTTAATTTTTATCATTATTATCAAACAGCATAAAAATGCGAAAATAAAAAATGAAATATCTAGTTTGATTGAATTCTTTGTACCTAAAAAGATGCTAGGTCAGGTCTGATAAAGTTGTAAATTCTTCTTTTGATTCTGCCAAGTATCTGTAACGTGAAAACGTGTTTCTCCTTACAAGAAATGAGATTAATCATGACAACTTTTTTGACAATATATGCCATATCTTCAATTTTACAATAAAATTTATTGATTGCCATTTTGCTATAGAATATATTGTTGGTCATTTTGCTATAACATTTATTGCTTGCTACAAAATTTGTTGATTTTACTATAAAAATGTATTGATGGTATTTTTTAATAAAAATTTATTGCCAGTATTTATACTATAAAACTAAATTTTTATACATTCACAGTGTTTTCATTTCTCTTTCGTGGTTCACTATTTACCCATAGCTGGGGAGAAAACAGATGCTACCACCTCAGGTCAGCGTGGACCTGGCAACAACAGAAATTAATAAGTGGTTCCATACTCCTCAAAACTTCCAATTTCCCGATCAGTGGATTTGCTGCCGCATGTAGTTTATCGTTATACCCAGGAATACACATTGGCGGCGGGGTCTCACTCATCTGTAGCGGTGTGGTCGGCCTATTCTACTGTCTCTGCCGACAGGGGCCGATGATATCAGGAAGGTCGTTGATAAAATATAAGGAACAAATGACGTCCATGAATAGAAATTTCGGGAACGTCCATATTAATGCAAAAAGACGTGGAAGAATTGCCATTCAAAACATCTTTCATCTTTCGTGCGGTTTGATAAGACTATCTGCCTATAAGTGAAGTCTGCAATTTCTTGGACTGACACTCTGATGCATGGCACACATTGTTAAAAGTTTCGTAAATAAAGGACTACTGCTTAGTACTAGATTTGCGGCAAGGTTTTTCTTATATTACATTACACTCAGTATTCCCCCTATGGCTTTATTCCCTTGTTTGGGGTGAACTGCTTTTAAAAATGCCATATTAGGATAGATATTATATAAAAGTTTCCTTTGTTTCTAAAGCCATTATCCTATCCATGCATTGTTTAGTTTTTAATAGGCATCTTTCATTATTCCTAAACGTCTTCGGATTTCGGTGTCATATTTCTGGCATCTGTTACTATGCTACCCAGATAGTTAAGTTTCAATAATGGCATTATCAATACGCAGCTCACACACCGGGCTGTCACTTTTTCTGGGTACTATACATTCTGTCTTCTTAAAATTAAGAGTGTTCGATGTAATTCTCTCTTTTTAATCATTTTTCTTTTTATTAAAAGTATTTGATTTAAGAATCACCCCTCAGTCTTTGGCAGACTTTCTTTCTCTTTCTTTCTCTCTCTCTCTCTCTCTCACTCACTCACTCACTCACTCACCTTAGTTTCCATCGTTCCTTGTTTACTAATTTTTTCTCTCTGTGTCATGAGGATATTTCCCGCCGCGATTTTATGCAAACAATTATGTTCCCGCCTCTAACCTACTTCTGAAGATAGAATGCAGCATCTACTACTTATATAACAGCATCAGAAACCAAAAATAGCGACAAAGACCTAGGCTTTCCGAGATAGCGAGAGACAAAAAAAAAACAGACGAGGTTTTATAACAGCAATGGCGGGCAAGACCGATACTTCTGTCTAAAGGCAAAGTCGCGAATTAGCAAAAATATAATGCAAATAAAAAAAGCAAAAACGACAATTTCCAAAACTTCAATTTAATTATCACCTTAGACTTATTACCCAAAGCAAAATTATATCCTCTGGCGAAATATTGATTCAGACCATTTTTAGCAAAGGCATGAACCCGCACTCTTCTCTGCAAAATGGCAGCTTAAAAATTCTAAATTTAGATAGCCGAAGTGTTTCGTCCTTGTTTATTATCATCTTCATCTTTACTGAACCGCATCTTTGTCTAGCATAAGGCCATTTTTTTCTGCGATAAACCAGTTGCCATCCAAGGCTATAGAACCCGGTCTGTCCTGCAATTTACCCATAGCCGGAGGGAAGAGAAGAAGAGGATTCATATTTTTCCCAAAGGTAATAGCACGTAATTTTAACTCGGCTCTTCGATTCCTCAATCCGAGCTGCTATCCATTACACCGCCGTGCCTCCAGATAGATAGATAGATAGATAGATAGATAGATAGATAGATAGATAGATAGATAGTGTAATATTTTATTTGTCATTTTTGTTGGACACTGTAAACTACGACAATTCTTTGAAATAGTTACCAGCGACACAGCAATCCACCATTGGTGTAAACCTCTGCTCAGTGTTAGTTTGTGCATAATTATGTTCTGATAATGAAAAGGGTATGGAGGTCTTGCCTTCGTGACGACAGAACGACCAATAATATTTATCAAGCCACTGGTCGTTCTATAATGTCGCCCCCCCACTTTGCCAACTTTAGATGCGCGTAAATCGCCAATGAAAACGTAATAAGATCTCAATTTAATAAATATTAATGATCATCCTTCACTTCACAATCGATGAAATATAGAGAAAGGCCTCAGGTTAGTTACGTATACGCATGCGCACATGTACACTCTTATAGAAAAATTGAAGTACCACGCACATACAATCTCTCTCTTTCTCATTCACATACACACACATAAACGCACTCTCTCTCTCTCTCTCTCACACACACACACGCTCTCTCTTTCTCTCTCTCACACACACTATCTCTCTCACTCACACGCTCTCTCCCTCTCCCTTTTTCTCTCTCTCTCTCTCTCTCTCACGCACACACACACACACATTATCCCATCACATTTTCTGTAAATATTTTCATGGCAATTATACTGATGAGCTTTTTCCGTTGGTATATCGACTTTACGAATTTGAACACAGTACTACATTGGCAGCTAAATCTTTTCATTTTACTGTTGAAATTGCTACATGTAACCGTAAGTTCTATGCTAACAGGTTCTTCCCTCACCCTTCTCGTTTGTGGAACTCTATTCCAGATTTTGCTTTCTAATCAACAATTGAAATGCAATGTCAATCGTCATCTTCTGTCTTCTTAATTCCTGTTCTCTCTCCTACATAATGACATTTTTTTTCTTAGATTCTTTGAGACACAGTAACCACTTGCGTCTTACTGGCTTTATCGCCTTACTTAGCGGAAAATGATCATATATATATATATATAGTGGACACTGAGATTAACATTAAATGGCAAATGTCTATTTCAAGCTTGAACGCACTCTTCAGGCCACGTCTGTTCTCCTTTGGCTCGACTATATATATTTATGTTTACATACGCTCTTTCTCCGATATTGAACATTTTTACCAATAAATATAGCTTACCTGAAAACAATATTTTTATCATACACACACACACACATATATATATATATATATATATATATATATATATATATATGCGTGTGCGTCTCTGTGTGTGTGTGTACACGAACGAAATTAGGTAAATGTATATTACAGGTATGACATATACATAGACACGTCAATATCCCTGTAGACTAGTGGTAACAAAAGTAATTATTTATCTCAACAAGTATTTATTTTTCAATATTATTTCCTTCTTTGTGAAATCCCTTATTTTATCAAAACTTGCAATCAAAATGAACTAATAAATACGTAGTAAGCTGCGGATTGGCTGATTCCACACTCAGACAGGGCCAACCAAGAAATTAACACCAAAAAAAATACAAAGAATAAAAAAGTACATAGAAAAAAAAAGTTTATTTCCCAAACTTTGAAAAAAAGAAAATGGTTATTCTACAAAACCGCCATCACGATCTTCTTGCCCGGATCAGGTGGTTCTTATTTATGCTGTTGTCATCACGTCTACGATGACCGCCATTAACAAGTATTGCGTGGCCGCTAATTCGTCTCCTTCTGGACAACGTGACAAAGTAGACCTAGGTATTCAAATCAGAACTAGGAGGCAGAATCTGGTTGGGGTGATGTCAGGAACGTGAACATTTTCGGTCAGACACTCAGTGATGACATGGACCATGTACAACAGAGCAGAGTCTTTCTGCGGGGGTGGGGGGTTGTACGAAGCTGAGCCGCATGATATGCTCCTCATAGCACATAAACCCAAGGTCAATCCCAATCAATGTTAACAAGATGTGTCTTATGGCTACATCCACGGAGTACGTGCAGAATTAGCTGTTGCTTCGCTAATCAAGTGCTCACTTTCAAAAAGTTGAATAAATCTGTGTTGGTGTTGTTAGCTGGCTGGTTGGCTGGTTTGTTTTTTCGAGTGTTGCAAATCTTTCGGCAAGGCCAAGAAGTTTATTATTTGCATCTTTTGTTCATATTTTGAAACAATAGGTCTATGGACTTTTCTATACTTTAAAATATATATATATATATATATATATATATATATATATATATATATATATATATATTAAGAGATATAAATAAAGATAGTGTGAATCAGTTTCTCGTCTAATGGAATCTTCAGAACATGTTTCACTCCGTTAGCAGTCTTTCTCTATATAGGTTACAGGGAAGTGAGAGAAAGCTGAAACCGGCCCTTCCCTGTTCTTTTGTTTATGGATTATGTTTTAGTTTACGTAAAGTCGTGAGTTTCAGATTGCTTATTTGATTTATAGATTTTTTTATTATTTATGTATTTATTTATTTTTGGTTTTCCGAATATTTTTCTTGGTATCTAACTTTTATTAGATTTAACTTATGGGATTCTATTTATTTTTTTCTGATATGCTTAAAGAAATTATAGTAAAAAAAAATTGTAAAACATGGTTTGAAGATCGTTTAATATGTGAAACTGACCGTTACTATGCATTTTAATACCTTTGTCCACAATCTCTATATCTGCAAAGGCTGTATCACAGATAGTTTTACCCCGTAAGTTAAGGTAATGTATTATTTACTGGCACGTCAAATTTAGTGGTCATTTCATGCTGAATTAGGTAGTTTTATACGTCAAGTATTTTTAATTCTTTTTGTATTATCCGGTGGCTGCTTTGTAGACGGACATTCATTGGGTATGAATAGTCGGTATTGATAAACAGATATTTTGTGAAGTTTTTTGCGTGTTTGTTGCATGTACAAGAATTTTAAGAAAACCTATCTCTCCCATGACGCCTAGTAACTTAGAAACGGGCACTTTTTTAAAATAGTATCTTACATTATTCGGACTATCGTCCTCATCTTTGTTGCCATATTTATCACAACGTTTCGGCCGCTGTACGCTCCGACCTTCTTCAGGTGGTTGGAATGTTGAAATGAACTCTTTATTTCACTCGCTGGGGTAGAGTGTTCTAGTTCCACGTGCCATGTCTAATGGATGTCAGTTATCAGTTAATCTCCTGTTAATTCCTTTCTCCAAGTTCTCTACTGCCTTAACCAGGTATTGAACTCGCAACTCTTTGGGTCTTGTCACTGGATCTAACCAACGTCTTTATCCACTGTGCCCTGTGTCCTTAAGGAAGTGGAACTAGAACAGTCTCCCCCAGTGAGCGAAATAAAGGGTTCAGTTCGACATTCCAGCCACCTGAATAAAGCCCGACAAAGATGAGGACAATGGTCCGAATATTGTAAATAGTGTGCATAATACCTCATCTCAGAAATATAGACAGATAGTGTCTTGTAATTTGGTATATTATATTATTTACACCCTATATGTGTATATCCTTTGCATTCAGTCATAATGTGTTTTACAGTTAATCAGTGCCCACAAAGCGTATTTCGGGGAGAGTTTTCAGCTTTAAGGAGCTGTACATGGTTGTCCTGTGTGTCTCATTCGAACACGGGTCAGCACAGTATCTTACCTTCGTTCAGGCAATGGTTTTGATTTCATTAAGTTTATTACCTTGGTAACATTGCTTGTCATTTTTTTTCTTTTTGCTTATATGTAGGGCTTCTGTTTTTGAAGTCTGTGTATGATATTTTAATAATTATAATTTCCATATTAGTCGCATTGTTTTCAATGTATTTGCTTTAATATTTCCTTTTATACCTTTTATATACATGGCTTGATGTCCAATTATTAAGTTTATTGGATTTTTTTCTTTTTTGTTTACATTGTGGTAGTTTTCTAGCAATTTATGAATGATTGGGTGGTTTGATTTTTTTCTTTGAGTGCTATTATGCTAGATAGTGAATCAGTGCAAATTATAAATTTCTGCTCAATTGAATTTCAGATGAGGTCAAATGCCATCTTTATCACTTGTAATTCGACAATATAAAAGGACGCAATATCAGCTAGTTTGATTTGTTTATGGGTCTAATCTGTTGTAGCTGTTTTTCCTACACTGTTCAAGATTTTTGATCCGGTGTCTGTATCGCTTTATAACTATAGTAACTTTCTCTGAATTCTCCAAATTTACTTTGGCACATAACGTTATTGCTATGACATTCTTAGATCTATATTTGGTTGGGAAATCATCCATGATGGGGTGTTGGTTAATTTGAACAAAATTATGTTTTCAGGGTTTTAGTATCCCTGTATTGAGGATTCTTTGATACGGTACAAGTATTAGGTTGGTGCAAAAATAATGACGTAATAATGTCGTGTTTTGATGTATTTTTTAACGTCAAAAAACGATAGTATTACGTCATTAATTTTGCACCAACCTAATAGGTATAGATTTTGGTTTGCTTGTATAGGTGCGCGTATTGAGTTTGGTATGTTTTTTATATAGTTTTTTGTTTAATTTTTAGTTTAAGTACGTTGTGTAATGATACCTTTTCCCATCGCAGATGTAGTAGAGCGTTCGTTGGCTTCTCCACTTTGTGTGGGTAAAGTACGGAAGGCCCTCAAACACAATCTTAATGCTTGATTGTGGATAGATTGTAATTTTTTAAATATGATGGCTTTGTATAGACGGAACATCATTTTACATTCTGCTCACAAAAACCTTGAAAAATAGTTCCCCAAACCTTCTTATATATTACTTTTAATTAATTTAGTTTTTTTGTTTTTGATTTTTGTCTGAGGACATTAATGTGTCATTTAAAGTTCAGTTTATTATGAAGAATTAGCCCTAATTATTTGCTTTGTTTGACCAATGGAACCATTTATTTTTAATTAGTAATCATGGCGATATGATCGCTTATTGCAAAAACGCATGTACAGTATCTTGATTTTGGAAAAAAATGAGTCCATTTTCATTTGCCCATCTTTGGATTTTGTTGAGGTACTTTTGTATTTTTCTTTCTATGATGATGTTTAGGCATTGACAGAAAATAGAAAAGTCATCCACAGAGACCGTTTCAATTTCAGTATTGAATAGTTTAATAGTGCTATTAATTTTTAATATGAACATAGCATTAGGCAGAACCTAGTTTGGATATTGTCTTTCCAAGGCGGACCCTGAATATCCGAAGTTCTTGAAAATTTCTAATGAATATGACTATGCTTCCTTTTACGTTTTAGTTGTACATGTCACTCATTATTCTGTATTTCCAAGTATTGTAAAATGCATTCTTCAGATCGAAGAAAATGGACATGACATGTTGGCCTCGAACAAAGACGTCGCGTACAAATGTCTCGAGGCGGACAAGTTGGTCGGTGATATTCTGGTTATATCGGCATCGACTTTTTATTTTTTCCAAAAAACATGTCAGATGAATGTTGACCATCATCTCCATTGTCTTGTATATACAACTGGTTAGTGACTTAGAGAGTCAGATGGTTGGATTTGAGGTGGTCTTTGTTAGGTTGAGGGATCATCGTTCTTTCTAGCCATGAGTTTGGGAATTTACCTGAATAGCATATATCTTTATAGAAGAAGAGTAATACGATGAGGGATGTTTCTAGTAAGTGTCTTTTTTTATAAATTGATAGTGAATTTCAATGGCACAGTAGCTCTATCTTTGCTTTTCATTATAGAATTTTTTTTTTCGGTCATGGTTTTTTTCTTCCCTGTATTATTTTTACTTTTTCCAAAGTTGAAGTGTGTTGATTTGCTGAAGAGTTGGTTTTTTTTTAATCTGTTCCTAGTAGGTTAACTATATCTTTTCTTTCTTTCTATTTGGTTCGTTAAGATATACTGTGGTAATTTTTGTTGTTTTCCCATTGATTCTTCAATGTTTTGTTGATTGGTTATTTAGAGAGGAGACATAGGTTTTCCAGGTCTCTTATTTGATGTTTATGATGATATATCGTATTTTTACTCAGGATTGCCAATGATTTCGTAGATTGTTACTGGTTTGAGTTTGAACTTTTTTAGCATTTTCCTGTTTTCGATGGCTTCTCTGCATTCTGTGGTGAAACAAGTTTTGTTTTTGTGGTATTTATTAGTGAAGAATTTGGAAATTGTTTGTGATGCTAAATAATAGATTTATGAAGGAGGATATTGGATCTGCGTCTTTTATTGTTTATTTACAACTGGCATAGTTCTGTTTCATGCAGGCCAGTTTTCTTTACTCAGTTGCCATTTCGTTTTTTGTTTTTTTCTTTTAGTATTGAACGGTTCGTTTTGATAGAATTTGGAAAGTAATCACTGCAACATGGCTCTTCATGAACCTTGCATTGGAAACCCATGAATATTGCAGAGAAGCAGATTGATAAGTCTATCTCTGACTCCGGTAGCTGGGTGCAAATAGGTATGTGATCTGTCACTTAGGATGAATATATCTTATTTCTAGCATAGACTATTATTTTGTCATTGGAGTTGGATTGCGTACTATCCTAGAGTTTAGTGTGAGAATTAAAGTCTCCTAAAATTAAGTAGGGAGATGGATATTGTCCTATTAGTTGCAGATTGTTTTAATTTAAGTTTTAGTGAAATGTCTATTTAGTAGATTGTTATTGCAGTGTATGGTGGTCCTTACTGTAACTGGTAGTTCTGTATTCAATCATCTTTCGTTTGAGGTTGTTTTTTACCAGAACAAATGAGCCAACACTTGGCTTGTTATCTACTATTAAGTTGTTAGTTTTATTGTCGATGAAGGAGTTACGTATTGTTAATTTAGTAGCATTGCTTCGTAATAGGTTATGTTTCGGTTGTACTCAAGCATGAATCTTATTAGTTCTTAATAGTCTGCTTTTATACCACTGCTGGTCCATTGTCGCTTATCTATGTTTTTTCATTTCTTCTTGTATTAGTTGTTTGGGTAATCATTTGACTGAAGTATATTTTTGGTTCCTTTGAGACTGAGTAAATGATAACTAGGCAGTTGTTTATTATCAGTAACTGTGTTGCGTTTTTGTTCATGTTTCTAAATTTTTTGAGCTTTGGTCATCTGTGTCCATATATTCCATGGTCTCTGATTAGTTTGTCTTCTCGGTTGTGAGCCTGATCAATTCCGATTGTTTTCATAGCTTTTTTTAGTAAGAGGTTCCTCATTTTGCCTTTCATTTTTGTAGTCATTGTATCAGTGAAATTTCTACTTGTTCATTTTAGGTCCGGTGTCTTCTGTGATTTCCAATTCGGTTCTGTGTTGGGGTTTGGTCAATTCTTGTTTTCAACTGTTGCAATATTTCCTTTTGTGTAGAAAGATTTAGTTTGCTGGGCGATTTTTCCCTTTCTTCTTGCTACTTTTTTTTCCTGGTTCTGGATAGGTTTGGGCCGTTTTTTTATTTCTGTTAATTTGGTTTTTGCGAAGAGGTTGTCTTTAGAGTTGATTTCTTGAACCTTAATATTAGTTTTGACAGTCATCTGAACCTAATCGTTGCAGTCTTTCTACCAATGCTCCATATTTTCTTTTCCTCTTGTACAGGATATATTTTCTTTACCATCTTCAACATTTAAGTATGTAACCCTGTTCCTTAATGTTTCTACTATTTTCCTTGATTCAGGAAATCTAAGGTATTGACTGAAGTTTATTTTCAATATTTCCTTTTCTTTGAATCACATATTGGTACATAAACTGCCAACCATAATTTGCACATTTACACTTCTTCCTGCATTGAACCTCGGGATGGTCTCACTCATTATCACCACGTTTCTTGCAAACATTTTCCCTGTACATCTACTTCATGACGCCCGTAATTTTGACATTTGAATGATTCTAAAGAGTTAGGGATATAAGGTTGGACTTTATCCATTACATATCCGATTTAAATCTCTCTCTTGGAGTTGTGGAAGTGTTGAATGTTATTATATACGCATGGGTTTGAATTGTTTCTCCATTTTTTATAGTTATTATTTCAACGTCGCTGAGTCGCTGACATTTTGTTTCTTAGTTAAATAATTTAAATTTATTAAAATATCTGGTTAACGTAATCCTGGCACAGTCCATACATTATACGTGGATTACTAGTTTTTATTTTTCTAAAAATATATTTTGTATTTAAAATAACTGAGAATTATGTTTCAAATGTTCTGTTATATTACACTGAAAAATCCCGTTTATTTTTTTTTAAAGTCCCGTCTATTTTAAATACAGTATTCTTTTAAAAAAAATAAAAATCAGTAATCCCTGTATAATATATGGACTGCACCATCATTGTATTAGCCAAATATGTTTATTAAAATTTAAATTATGCGACGGTCAGTCTCTACTCAGCACCTGGAGATTGTGTTGTGCATGAAACTCTGAGTCATGCTACCCGTGAGGAATAATATGTGCATTTATTAATATATAATTAATAGCTCTGTTATATTACATCGAGCACTATTTGATTAACACCAGCTCACAATGTGCGATATCTTATATATATATATATATATATATATATATATATATATATATATATATATTATAGTTACTCTATTAGTTAGAGTTAAAGAGTCAGTGAGTGAGTGAGTGAGTGAGTGAGTTAGAAATAGTTAACCCTATGTTTAGATGTGTATGTGCACAATCAAAGAAAGAATTTTGGAAATCATTTAGGAAATAAAGAAACAAATAAGGAAAAATTTAAGCAAAGTAGCAAACAAAAAAAGGAAGGAAGGAAGGAAGGAAGGAAGGAAGGAAGGAAGGAAGGAAGGAAGGAAGGAAAATTGTAGAATAAAAGTAGAAAATATCAAGGAAAGGCAGAATCGATATTTGAAAAAAGAACCAACTCTTGCAGAATTGAAGGAAATAAAGAGAATGGTAAGCAGAAAGAAATGCTTGAAGAAAGAAACTTTTTCAAAAGAAAATAAGTACGATTTCTCTTATCTTAATACAAATATTTTAGAATTTTAAGCATGGCAAAACCTGTTTTTCTATATTGGAGTTAAATTCAGTCGATGCGGCTTTTACTTTGGACTTAATTAATATTGACTAAGATTAGATTAGTACAGTTCGAGGCTATGTAAGTAAAGCAGGTGCAAATAGAGTGTGCTGTGCCAAATTTAATCTAGTAAAGGTTTGTCTGTTTAAAATTTGAAATCGTATATATTCCTGGACTGGACCACCAACGATGGCAAATATGGAAATCTTTCAGCAGATACTTGGAGTTTAATTGATTTGGGAAATAGTCGATTACTGTCTTCATAGGGAAACTTTTTCAATTCACCTACAAATATCCGCGTTGAAGGTTTCGATAATTTTCCGTTTGATCTGCTAAAACACTAAGTTAACAATAGCAATTTGACTTAGTAAAGGAAATAAGGATATTAGACATAGAATATGCTGCACCAGGGTTAGTTTAGCCTAAAACAGCAAATTACAACAAAACCAAATTATTAACTTTTCTTAGATCTCATAAAAATCGAGACATATTTTAATCGAATGATTCATTTTCTACGGCTTATCAATCTTTTGCAGATTATTTAAAGCCAGAAAATATTTTTAGATTTTAGATAATAAAGATTTTAGTGATACACGTTATACTAATTAACCCACAGCTGCGGGGAGAAAAGGTTGATTCATCCCATTCCCGAGAATATATTTGTGCTACAGGAATATAACGAACCCAAATGGAATTGAACCTAGATTCTCCGATTAACAATTCCGAGTCATTATACATTACACCACACTCACATCCAAGCTTACATGTTTACGTTCCACACTACATCAAACAAAAGGTTGTGTAGTAAACTACCTTCTCTTTGGTAAGAGCGATAACAGCTAGTGGACTTACGAAACCTATTCTTCTGACAATTGTTATAAGAGAAATAAGTAGATAACCGTTTCCTTATAAGGAAAAATTTGGCATTAATTAGCCGAGCAGCCAGTTGAAATTTCGGTTGAAATTTATTTAATTTTATAAATTTCAACCGAAATTTCAACTAGCTCCTCGGCTAATTAATGTCAAATGTTTATTTATAAGGAGACGGTTAATATTAATATTAGCATTAAAGATGAGGAATATAAATGCCCGACAGACAGGAAGTTAAAAAAAATGTAATTTGAGTAGTACTGGCCATTCGGTCAACGAATGCCGAATGCTTCCTTATAAGGAAACGGCTAATATTAGCATTATAATTGCCATTGTCGGTCAGACAACGCGAAATTTAAAATGAATTGATTCTTCCCACAGAACGCAATCAAGAGCCAACTGAGCAAGGAAACCATGTACACCCTATGGGGAAAGGAGTTTATAAGGGTTCTCCTTCTTAACTTGATTAATTGCAGGTCGATCATCTTACTGGACAGAACGTGAGACGAGGAAAGAAATCGAAGTTGTGAGAAATGTTGAAATGAGAACTCTCTCTCTCTCTCTCCCTCCCACTCTCTCTCCCTCTCTCTCTCCCTCCCTCTCTTCTTTCTAGCCTCCTTTTTCTCTCTATTACTTTTTCTCTCTTTAACTCTCGTTTATAGTTTACTATTTTATTTCCTCTCTCTCTGTTTCTCTGTTCTCTCTTTTTCTCAAAGTTATACTCTGTCTTCTCCCTTTCTATCTTTCTTCTCTCACTGCTCTCTAGTTCACTATCTTTCTTTTTTCATCCCTCAATATGCTCTGCTTTGTATTTCTCTTTTTCTCACTCTCGCTGTCCTCTTTCACTCTCCCTCTCTCGTTTCCTTTCTGCTCTCTATCTCTTTTCCCTCTCTTTTCTCTGTTATATATATATATATATATATATATATATATATATATATATATATATATATATATATATATATATATATATATATATATGCCCTCACATATAAACCTCAGTTTGATTTTGTGCATGTTGATGTATCTGAGCAAGTGTTTCCAACAGAAGGGCGTAATTGTAAAGTCTGTTTACTTTTATTCAGTTGACGTGACATTTACTTTGGATTTATTTGATATGAAATTAATATAGTTCAAGTATGTAAAAAAACGGTAGGAAGATTGTTTTGTGCTAATCATCAAAGTCGTAAACGGATTCATGTTTTGACAACCAGCATTCAAAATCCTAGACTTCACTACCGACGGTAAAAAAAATACACAAGTCCTTCTATTAGTGTTTAATCGTTTTGATACCTTAATTAGCATCTTCCGAGAGAAAAAATTCCATTTCGTGTATCTGCAAATATTACTGTGCTTGGATTTTTGATAATTCTCCGTTTCCTCCGACGTCCTAACGGTTCGAACCTCAAATGAATCGATGCTTTTCACAGAAATTAAAAATTAATTTTAATTTAAATTTACTGTAAAAGTAAACTATGTACCTAACTGGTAAAGTTCTAAGCTCTGTCTTCTTAACATACCCACCGTTCAATAATTTCTGCAGTCCCCAGCGGTAATCAAGACGTTTTTTGTCTCTTTAATGGCTATGACATTGTCCACTTTTCTATCTTCTCCCTTCTTTTTTCGTTTTGCCATGTGACTTACAGTGTCAGGCAATAATGGTTGATTTCCACTGAAATCAAACCGCATTTGAAAACACCGATGATTTTCCTTTTCTATGTGGCATGTCCCTTCAAGACATGGACGATCATGGATCTCCACAATCTCCTATGTCTTGCAGGTTTTAGTATTTTTTCTTTTTATCACCCGCCCCACACATCGTTCTTCTATCCATTCGCATAAGCTGAACATTTCCTCTACTTTCTACTGTTCTCTTTACCTTCGATATGTCCTGTGCGTGTTTAAGTTTCCAAGCCCTCATTCCTCATTATGTGTGTCAGAAATTCCAGCTTTCTCTTTCTGATTCAGTCTCTTTTTGTTTCTATTTTTTCTTAAGACACACTCCGTCTATAATATTCTCATCTACTTTTCTTCTTAGGTCCCGTGTTCCTTCGGGACCTTAACGATTACGGCTCCCTTTAATTTATTGTCCTTTATAGCTTTTAATAAATTCTGTTATTTCTACTCAACCTCCTTCCACCAACCATTTTCACACTCTCGCTAGGTACGTTATCCGTTGTTCTCCACTTGCCTTCAATATTCCCTGTGAGTATCAAATGTCAAATAGAAGTTTCTTTTTATTCTCATCCATGCGCATTGATATTCTCCAAAAATCCCATTCTAATGCTCCTACAAAATTGTTTGTAAAGTTTTTTCCTTTCAAATACAGGAATATGCTTTCAGCATTTTACTATACTAGTTCCATGTTCAAACGTTGTTACAGATTCTCGTCTGAAACATATTTCTCATTAGTACAAACATATAGTGTGAGGATGGGTGCTTTTGTATGTGAAATCGACCATAATAACGCTTATTAATTAATTCAGGTAACTCTACGCGAATTAATTCAGGTCACTCTACAAGAGCTGTTGCTACGATGTAACCTAGAAGGATAATCGTTTTTTGTTTTTTTTTTTGTTGTTTTTTTTTCTCTGGTTAGGAGGGGGGTGGATAGACACCCAGCAAGATTTAGATACATTGGATGAGCCTTCTTGTAAGGTTAACGGCCATCTAACAAAATAGAGTAAAATGGGTTCCATGTAGCTATGGATGCAGCCAGTGCGTCGATGACACGGCGAATGGCTTCCTAGACTGAAGTCAATGGCTACATCGAAGGTTTCTCCCGATGGACTCAACGGATACGTGCCCGTGACTAAGACGAGTCTTCAAATTGGAGGACCTAGAGAAGGATGAGGTCTACTTATCCAAGACACGTTGTGAATGAATGAATACTAATCCGGCTTTCAACCCAGATATGTGAAAGAATCTGGTCAGGTGCTTAGTTACCAATTGACACTAAGACCACACCGGGTCATGGGATTGATGAGGATGATGATGGTGATGATACTAATTGGAATTGATTCAAGACAAATGTTTAATGAATTCATCTCACATCCATCACCAGTCATATGAAAGTTTGTAAATTGATTTCCTGCTAGAACGGAGCAGTCCATTTTTGACTTTTACAGCCTGGGGAATATTTTGGTTCGTTCTTCATGATTATGGAAATAAGATATGTCAAATTCAACACTTATTGGGTTTTCTTTTAAAGGTCTCCTACGTTTTGAGAATTCTTATTATTTGTATCTATTACCTTACATCAGTTGGCAGCACACACCACACTCTCTAGAGGGCCCGTGTTTTTCGAGACACGCGCACCAAAGCTTTCGAATGAACCAAATTAGAGCAAAGATGAAATGAAGTAGATTTGCCTGGAGACATGACCTTAGGCTTCGGCTTTGAAACTGTACAATTTGTATTAATGAAGAGATATTTTATTAAAAGCAAGGAATCATCATGATCATTAGTCCCATGCTAAGCTACGCAGCTGAGCAACTGACCAGTTCAATCCACATAGCTGGATAGAAAACTGGAACGGCACTTATTCCTATGCATAGCGTGTCATGAGTCGGAGTCCATCTCTCGTGCATACCAAAGCAATGCTGATGTCCTCCAACTAAAATCTCGGCTTGTTCAAGAACTCATAGTTGTTGATGGTATCGGTGACTATAGAGCCCAGGCTACCTCATTATGCTAGATCGATATTGATTCAAAGCAGGATACAAAAATGAAGTTTCCACGCAAGAATCCCAATATATATATATATATATATATATATATATATATATATACATATATATATATATATATATATATATATATATATATATATATATATATATATATATATATATATATATCTTCAAAAATCATCTGCAGGCTGGCATATGGTAAATGGTATCTGCAAACGCTGTGTAGAAATAGATAAATGCTTTTCTCAAGGGTATTAGTTCTAAGGGAGTATACGCCTCCTCAGACAAAATTCGAACTGTTTTAGCTGAATTCATTTTTCCTGATGATAACTGTTGTGTTATATAGCACCACCATTTAGTACAGATATAGAATTTAGGGAGAAGCGAATTCATGTCTTTTTCAAATATATTAATTCTCAGTCAGCATAATTTTGGAACTAGGTTTAACTGATTCTGTTTTCCCAGCTAAAAACGGTTGACTCTAGACTTGAAGAGTTTACGATTGTTGTAGTCGATGAAGCACCGTCAAAGCAGCGACATTTGGAAGAAGCTTTCTGGATAGAACTTCTTTATTACTAATGGAATAAAAGGAAATATACATGAAAGTAAGGTCAGAGGAAAACCTCAAGTAACCTAGCCAATGAATCTTCGTAAATGGATGGGAGGAATGTTAAAGAAAGTAAAGAAACAAGAAAAGATTAGTTAAAGCTAAGGAAGCTAGGAGAACTTGTAGAGGGCATTGATCCTAACTCTGCACATGCAATGAACCTATTAACAAGAATAATATTTTAGCGACTGAAGTGAAAACAATCTACTGAAGAGAGAAAACAGAATAAGTAAACAAGTTTCTAACAATCGTAACAGATGAAGAAATACACTGCAAGATGAGAAATAGCATTCGTGATCGAAGTAGCAACACGTGGGTCAATGAAAAGATGTGTGGACACAATAGCTTTTACAACGACTCGGTCAGTAAATGAGTCTTCTACTCGAGTTGCGAAACAAACACATATTGTTCAGACATGAAGGTGAAAAAAATTCATTTTTAAAAGTGGAATTTCTTTTTCCTCAACGAAAAAAGAAAAGAGGTCAAGTGTTCTAATCTTTGAATACCATTTTTATTATTATTGCTCTCATTTGGATAACTTTTTAGATTCAACACTATCGGTTGATGCTGTCTTCATTATGACTATTTTTACTACAGCTTTCTTATTATTGATGCTTTTCACATAAAGTGTTTTTATTATTATTTTATTATGATTTTTACTCCATCAACATAAATAGAGAATAACGTATAGCTATGTTACAAAGAATAAACCGAAGCATTTGATAATGTACAACACAAAGATATATTTGAACTGCTAGGTAAATCCTATATATTTGGGAAACATTATAATAATCTAGAATATGTACTAGGAGCAAATTGCCTGCATGCAAACATGAAATGCTTTGAGTAAGTACACAAATTGGAAAGTGATATCAGTGAAAAATACGTCTTCTCGTCAGATATATTTAACCATTGCAACTAAGCAATACTAAGAGAAATGGAAGTCCTGACAGGATTTATTACAGGTGGACACAGTTTTAACAACGTAAGATACGCAAATGACACAGTATTGACGGCAGAACAGAAATGAAGCTGTAGGAACTCTCAGACAAATTAGTAAAGGGGGGATTAACAATCAATTGTAAGAAGACAGAATGTATGGTCATCAGCAAGAGGATCAGGACCAGGATGCAAGCTACGAATTACAGAGATCAAAATGACTCAAGGACATAAATTTAACTATCAAGGAAGTGTTTTAACAGTCGACGGCAAATGTAACTACAAAATGAAAAGGAGTATCAAAATATCCAAAGGCATATTGGAAACTCAAAATAACGCTAAACAAAATATTATGAAACAAAGAAATGTCGTTTGTAATAAAGAAAAATGTGCTGAACTGCTATCTAATATCAATACTCCTGTATGGTAATGAATGCTGGACAATTTTCTCACAGATGAAGAGGATACATAAAGCTACACAGATGTGCTTCTGCGGAAAGTTGCTGAGAATAGCGTGGACGGAACATGTCAGATGGAGGATGGTATAAAGAAAATTGAAACAGAAAAGACATATATTTATAATCCAAAGTTGCGTTATGAAGAATATAGCTGCATAAAAGAAGTCAAGACGAGAAGAGGGAAAATATCAAGTAACCTACCTAATAGGCAATTTATAGCAAAAATTAAAGACAATAATTTTATCAGAAAAAGTTTCGATAGGTCTAATTGCAAATTTTCCTCAAATATAACCACTTTATCATAACCCCCCCTCTCTCTCCCTCCCTCTCTCTCTCTCTCTCTCTCTCTCTCTCTCTCTCTCTCACTTAAAAATATAAACACTATTTATTTACTTAATTTTCGTCGAAAGCAAATTTATTTCTGACGTCAATGTTTTTTGTTCAAACGGCCGAAGAGCGTAACAAGCGAGAGCGAGGTGGGATAGGAAAAAGACAAATATTGCTAATAGCTACAAAGGATAGGAAGTTGTGGAGAACCATGATATCCCATGTTCTGATGGGTCATGGCACATAAAGGAAGTATTATTTTTAAGTTTCAGATAAAGTATATTTAGTATCATTATTTTATTACGAGATATATATTTCATCAAAACACTGTCAGTCGGTAAACAGTATTACTATAAAAACAGTATTGCTAGGTTTTCCAAATTATTGTTGCTGATGGTTTACAAATTTATTTAGAAAGTCATTGCTATTTACACTCTTCGGCCGTTTGAACAAAAAAAAAAAACTTGACGTCAGAAATAAATTTACTTCCGACAAAAATTAAGTAAATAAATAGTGTTTATATCTTTATATTTGTAAGTCAGAGAGAGAGAGGGGGGGTTATGATAAAGAGTTTATAATTCAGGAAAATATACATTCAAACCTATCGAAATTTTTTCTGAGAAATTTATTATCTTTCATTTTACTTGTTACTGCATTTTTAAGTTTTAATTTACTTTTAATACATTGCACTCGATGTTGGTCAAAAAGTTATGCACCTGTTGGTACATTTTCAGGCAATTCCAAACAAGGCTACATGCTGGGATCAGAATATCACCTCATTGACACAACCCAGGATGATACGTTTCGAACTTAACTTCTTAGTGTGTGGGTGCGTGAGCAAACAATCTCCCAAGGGGTTACTCAGTCGGCAGCTAAACCTTATTTGTGAGTGTCATATCCACAATATCGCCTTCTGCAGGTTTTTTTTAGTGGTGGCAGTCATTTCCCTCTTTCAGATCTTCCACAATAACTGTACAAATTTGCAAAGTTTCCTAAAGTTTAAAAAAAAAAAACATTAAACCGATGTAGAGATTAAGGAGATCGTCACCTAATTTTGATTCCGAAAACTGAAAGGCATAGTTCCATAGTTGGTGGAACAAGGTCAGGTTTGTACTAGCTTCAAAAAGTTGGATATAGGTATGTTTCATATTAGCGTCAATTAAATAGACTCAAGCGCAATACACAGTTTGTCTACCTTGTTGACAGCTATCAATTTGACTTTATAGACCCTACCAGACATACCATCAAGAAAGTAATACATAGTTGTGACATTGGCATGGATACTGTATCGAGAACTGACGACCTCGGTCCGAGGATTAGAGTTCAGAGGCGGGGACATTCGCATTTATATAGAAAAGTCTAGAAGAATAACCGCTCAATACATTCTACATTTGACGATTTGCAAAGAAAGATTAAATCAAATTAAACATTCGACCATAACTCGTAAAGAAAATTAGTATGCCAAACACTGTCAAACACTTTCGAGTTATCTAAAGCAAGAGTCCAAACTTCACCATTGTTATCTAAAGCTTGACAGAATATTTCAGGAATGACTGTTAACAGATCGGCAGATTATCTTGATTTCTCCATCTTGAGTTTGTCCTCTATTATTCTGATACACACACACACACACACACATATATATATATATATATATATATAAATTATAAAAATATAGGTATGCTATATTTATGAGTTAAACTGCTCAATATCAAGGATAGAGCGTGCAAAAACATAAACGGTCAACATCCAGTGGCGACAGTCTGTTTTATACTTAAACTCAACATTGTGTTCAAGCATGAAACGGATTGGGTATCGACCTCAATGTCCACTTATATATATATACATACATATATATATATATATATATATATATATATATATATATATATATATATATATATATATATATATATTTCAGGATATTAAAACAAAAACAAATCTTGGCCTTGACATATTTGTATTAGGTTGGTGCAAAAATAATGACGTAATAATGTCGTTATTTGACGTATTTTTAACGTCAAAAAACGACATTATTGCGTCATTATTTTTGCACCAAACTAATAACATGATAATTTCTATTTTTTATTTTTTCGATTAGTTTGAATTTGACGTTAGTCATATTCGATTAGTTCATCAAGGTAAAGCTTACAAGTTTCCTTGTTTTTGTTTTTTTTTTTCTTTTTTTTTACTTTTTCCAAAAAAACGAGGATATATTTTGCTTTTGAAACCAAATTAATCGTTCACACGCCAATAATTTACAATCGCCTGAGGAGGCGTCTCGTATGTTGTTGAAACACGATTGCAATTGTATAGCGATTCTTACATGTTTATGTGGTAATATCCTAAAATAAATAATATTTCTCTATTATGTATTAAGCCCTCTTTTAAATTAAATGTTGCGAACGTTGGAAATGTACTCTATTTTTTCTCATCTTACCTATATATATATATATGTGTGTGTGTGAACACATACACATGCACACACACACATGCATGCGCGCACACACACACATTAATATATTAATATCAAAATTACTATTATACATTATGTATCATTATTATTATTATTATGCGGTATATTAAAACTCTGCCGGCTTTGGCATTGAGTCAAAACTTTATTTTATATTTTAAGCTTTTACGTCTTAGCAAATATTTTTCTATTTGATGTTTGTATATATATATATATATATATATATATATATATATAGATAGATAGATAGATAGATAGATAGATAGATAGATAGATAGATATATAGATAGATAGATAGATAGAGAGCGAGAGAGAGAGAGAGAGAGGGAGAAAGAATATTTGTTTTATTTCTTAAGAATGCTCAATGTGCTCCTAAGTTTGGTTAGATTATAATCATTTGCCTATAATTTGATTTGCAAAGTGTTTTGTTATAGTTTAATTAAAACCCTTTTTCTCGCGATTATCCCATTGATATTATACTTAATTTAATCGTTTTATTAAATGCCAACGTAATTATTCTCATGCTTTTCATTGGTCAGCTATTCTGCAGGCAACAATCCGGCTTTGTTCATTTGAATTCTTCTCCAAAGCCGTGAAATCATAATCCAAACATAATCCTGCTCACTTCCTAACGAGATTGGATTAAATGCAAAAATAAATGGTGAAGGACAGTTTCGAGTGTCGACATTTTTCTCTTACAGTCTACTTGGCGCCAAGCGCAATTTTGCGTGCAAACAATCAGTCATTCCCAGCGGAACAAAATCTTTCCATTCACCTGGGCATGCGCACAATTTCACCTTGAATTTGCAGTTGTGTGATTTGTGTGCAATTATAATCTCCTTCTTTTCGTGGCTTTGCATCATTTGCTTTTACATTTTACACCGAATTCTCTACCCGTTCTTTCTTTTTATTGGTCCTTTTCCTTCTTCCTTTTTTTTTTTTCTCTCATTTTCCTTTTTGCTCTTGGTTATTTACTTCCTTTTTTTATTTACATTCTTTTAAATTTCGTTCTTTCTTCAAATTTCCATTTTTCTTTATTTTTGCTTTTAATTTTCATTTTTTTTTTTTGTATCTGTTTATCGTCTTTATTGTTCTTCATTTCTTTATCATTTGTGTTCGTTTGCTTTTCTTTTCTTTTTTTTCCCCCCACCGTTATTTTTATTTTCTTTTATACTTTGTTGCGTCTTTTTTTTTTTTTTTTCTTTGGCTATTTCTGTTCTTTTATCCTATTCTTTCTTTTTCACTTCTCGCTTCCTTTCTTTTTCCATTCATTCATTCTTTCTCTCTTACTTTTGGATTTTCCTCATTTTTTTTTTTTTTTACATTCGCTTTCATTTTCTTTTTCACTTTCTTTACGTTTTATATATCTTTTTTATTATTCTTTGTGTCTGTATTATCAATATTAATTTTACAAATAAAATTACCTATTAATTATTTTCTGTTTTTTTTTTCTTTTATGTTTGAGCATTTTCATTCGTTCGTCAATTAAAACTTTTTTCTTTTATCTTTCTTTACAATATTTTTTAGTTTATGATTTTTACACGACTTTAAACGTATTTCAAAATTCATTTCTTCATTCATTTTCCTTTCTTCCTTTCTTTACTATACTTTTACTTAGAAGAACTTTTCACTTATTTACAGTTGCTCGCTTTCTTTTCTTTTTATAATGTATATTTAACGTGCCTTTTTCTTCCTTTCTCTTCCTCTCTTTAATACTTTTTTTTACTTTCAATCATTTTCTTTTCGTCTTTTTTTAAGAAGCGAATCTTCCATTACTTCTTAAACGACTAATCACAGACAAGTAATCTGAATCTCTAGATCAGTTCATTGCAAAAACGATTTCGTGCTAACACTGACCGCGCACTGATAGAGGTGATAATAATTTCTATTTTCCGTCTCGCCGCGGCTTACGGTTTGATAGAATGTCCAACTTCATTTCTTTGATATTTTCTTCCGTTAGAAAATGCAACGCAATTTCTAAAATCGAATAAACTGAGCACCTCCTCATCGGACAGATTTGTCAAATAGAATCAAATCGACATTGACAGCCGCATAGTAAACTTTGAATGTTCTCATGTGCCGTGTCATCTGTCATGGCGTACGAAATCGGCGCTCACAGACAACAGAAAACGCTACAAGTGTGTCTGGCAATTTGGTGGATAAACCAAAATGCAGGAACATTTCTGGGAGGAATTAAAGTCCGAAAGACAGAAATGCAGATGAATCGACCATGTTATCTCCAAGTTGTTCAGAAATATCCAAAACATCATTTATACAGAACCGTTTTCTCGGATGAATGATTTAAAATGGCTTCAATCAAATGGATCCTCTGAGCTTAAAAAAAAATAATACTTCATCAAAAGACTGGCGCTACGAAATCAAAAAGAACTTTACTAAATAACAAAAATCACATCCCATGAACACTTGCAACAGTCACAACAACTAAAATGGCTAGCACGTGCAACTAGAAGAGAATATAATGCTATATTCCCGTTCTTAATTTTCCTCACTACCTTAAACAAATATTTGGAAAAAAAAACCCTCATTAATACTAGACAGTGTGATAACAGTGAACTTGAGAAGCCTATTCTCCTGAAAAGTTTTTCAACGGGATAATCTTCAAGTAAAGAGTCAATCTTCATCCTCCTTATCGCCATTATCTTTAATTACTACCATACCCTCTTTCATTCATAACACACCTCTCATACAGTAAACCCCTATTATGAGTGGTTGTCGAGACTCATATTGGGAGAATCTTAATATAAAATGTGATGTGGATGTGAAGCTAGCATAACTGAAACTTCTATCAATGATAGAAAGAGCGATAACAGTTAAAGAACTTGAGAAACCAGGTTTCCTGAAAAACTGTTTTAAGAAAATTATTGTTATAAATTTCAAGCGACGGTAATGCTAACAATGTTCCCTCAATGAATAGCGGATGTTTTCTGTATGGAAACGGTTATTCTCACTATTTTGTTTTTTCTGGTTACAGAGTATCAATGCTGTAGAGTTTGCCAATAAATAACAACCGATAAGACCCGTTTTGATTGTATAATGTGACACCACACGAGAAATAATAAGATATTATTATGCTTGGTCTTTTCAAAGAAAATTATTAAAAAAAAAACACAATGGATGCATTTATTCATTCATGGCTGACTCTGTATATTTGCAATTTTAAATGGATTGCTAGTCTTAAAGACTCCAAAACGAAACTGCTCCCCATTAATCCTTTGAGAGACCTCTCTCTGCTTCTCATTAGCATGTCGTATGCTAACATCTAGGAAAGTGACGCGTTTCGCATTTTTGGGCTAACATTCTCGGCTGAATCGAGAATGTCAGTTCACTGTCTCGTTCGAGACAATTTTTTCCCTCCAGAATTTATCTTATATATATATATGTATGTCTACTATTCATCCATACTTAGAATATTGCTGACACATATGAACCGGTGAACTTGTAATTTATCTAGAGTACCTTTGGTAAAATCCAAAGAATTATCAGCAATATTATTGGTCCTGATCTGGTGTATCGGCTTCAGTCACATTCCTAGAGCCGTAAGTTTATTTCCCTGTGTCTTTTCTATAAACTAATTTAATGGTAACTGTTCGGATGAGCTCTTCGCTATCGTACCTAAACATTTTGAATTTAAGCGCAGTACAAGACTGACGACGAGGTCTCATCACTTGACAGTAGATTTATTTTTTCTTTTCTCGCGCATCTCGCTTTTACAACTCACTTCTGGTTCCATACTTTCCAGCCAACTTTAATCTTCAAAAATGTAAATGCAATGTCAATCGCTATCTACTGTCCTCCTGATTATTTTTCTTTTGTTCTTGCTCCTTAGTAATGATTCTATTTCAAATTGTTTAACACCCAGTAACTCCTAGTGTCTTAGTGGCTTTACTGCCTTGTTTGGAATGAACTCGATAAAAAAAAATCAGGCACACCTGATTCTGATGAATTCATGTATTCACCTCAATCTATACCCTAGTTAGTAAGGTACACGCATAGAACTATACGAATAAACAGATACCTATCTATCTGTCTGTCTGATAGATAGATAGATAGATAGATAGATAGATAGATAGATAGATAGATAGATAGATAGATAGATAGATAGATAGATAGATCTTACATGTAGCCGTCAACTTTGGATAAATTACAATTAAGGAGAAGTAGATAATAATTCATCTATCATTTAAGCAGGGTCTAACACAGACAGATTTCGTTGCTCTCTCAATGATGGTCGATGATGTTAAATGCGGTGTTGTTGGACTTCGTTAATGAGTTCCTTTTTTTTTTCAAGATATTAAAAAATGGTTTAATTAACCAGTGAAGAAAAAGCATTAAAAACAATACGAGCCGTCCTTTTATAAAATCGAAAAAATGTTTCACTTCAGGTTTTTCTCAGACGGTTAATTTTAAAGGATGAACAAAAACAAGAATGAAGAAGATGAATGCCAATTTTGATGTGGTTTGCTGTTTGTTTTCCTCGTTGTTCCTGCCGCTTGTTCCACGACTATTAATCATCTTCTCCAAATATTTTAATCGTGTATGCAGAGTCTTTGGAGACCTACTGAGACCACGTGATTGCTTCATTTGGATAAAACTAATACTCTCAGCCTCGGCTTCGCATTTCCACCCTCTCTCTCTCTCTCTCTCTCTCTCTCTCTCTCTCTCTCTCTCTCTCTCCTTTTGTTCTTTTCTGCATCGCTTTTTTTCTCTAATTCTCTGCCTCCTTCTCTGTTTTCATTATTTATTTATCTCTTTCTCTCTCTTTCTTTCTCTCTTTCTCTCTATCTATCTATCTATCTATATATATATATATATATATATATATATATATATATATATATATATATTCTATTCACTCGAGCAGCTTCTTCCCACGAACTGCTGCTTTGTGCAACCAACACCCAAGAGAATGTTTCCCCGATTACTACAAAATTAACCTATTCAAGTCTAGGGTCAACCGTTATATTCTCCACATATCTCCATAATCTGTACCTCTTACTCTTTAACTCTCTACCTCAAGTGACCCTTGGGCCTTGTACAGGGCGATCATTGTAAAAATCCTCTCTTTCTTTCTCTCTATATAATCCTATTTCTCTTTCCTTGTCTTTTCCTGATTTTTTCTCTTTTCCTCTTTTATTTAATCTTCTCTCTCTTTCTATTCTTCTCTCTTGTTTTCTCTATCCTACTCTTTCTTTCGCGCTCTTATGCTTCTCTCTCCTACCTTTTCTCTTTGTCCTCTTTTTATGCCTATGTACATATCTCTCTCTTTCTCTCTCTCTCTCTCTCTCTTAAATTCCGCATTAACCAGCCAATCATCTATCAACAAAATCTTCAATAAACATTTTGAAAATAATCCATAATTGATAAAGCAGTACGTTGATTATCTTGAGCATTGCCCTTATAGCATCAGACATAAAAATTAAGCTCACTATAGAAATCAGTATTACTATTAAATAACAGGCCATTATAAAAGATAGCTGTGTAAGAAAAAATTGATAAACCCGACTATATTCAAATAAAAACAGGCAAGGCATACTATTAGGTTGGTGCAAAAATAATGTCGTTTTCTCATATATCTTACTATGTGAGAAAACGACATTATTTTTGCATCAACCAAATATTATATTGAGTCGTAAATAATTTCCGTTTTCGTGTATCAACTTTTTTTCTTCAAGGAATAACGCACAATTACAATTTAGTATTTCATTTCAGAGAGTGGTAAGTAGTTTATTTTTCAGAGAGTAGTAAGTAGTTTATTTTTCTTATCTTAGTTGATATAGATGTTATCTGATGAACAGTAAGATTTCATAATAAGCAAAGAATACGGAACTGTTACGTAATATCAGCCCTCCTGTATGGTAGCGAACGCTGAACAATCTCTTCACAGATGACGAAGAGACTTGAAACAATGGAACTGTAGTTCTACAGAAGGAAGCTGAGAGAACGATCGCTCGCACATGTGAGCAACGACGAAGTTTTAGAGAAAATGGAAATAAAATGGACACTTATATTTAACATCAGAAAAAAATAGTTGAAATTTCTATGGCACATGATGAGGAAAGGTGGTTTGAAAAATTTGATACTCGCGAGTCAGATTGAAGGCAAGAGGGACAGAGGAAAGCAAACGTAGCAGGATTAAGTAAATGGATGGCGGAACGAGGTGTAGGAGAGATAAAAAAAAAAGTGACAAAATATACTAAGAGCTAAAAAAGGCAGGAACTTGTGGAGAGCCATGATCTGAAGTGGTAAAGCACATAAAAGAAGACCCTCTAACCAGAGTGCACTTGGTCGAAAGGTTGTGTCTATAATAACATGTATATCAACCAAGATGGTTAAGGTAACTCGAAATAATACATACTTAAAGTAAAATTATATTCTATCCAATTATATATTCACCATTAATTGCAATGGCTCGGTACCAGTTATCAGGGCGCTCTTCGATATATTCCACAAGTGTTGACAGGAAAAAATGTGACAACGAACTCTTGAATCTGTCTTTCATTAAACAATATTTTCCCCATCTAAGCATTTTGCAGCGGTCAAAAAAGATAATCCTCGACTAGTGCAAGGTGTGGTTGGGTAGAATAGACAAACTTTATTTCAAAACGTTTTCCTATGTTGAAAAACTTGCTGTATGTGACCTTGCGTTGTCATGGAAGAAAACAACATTATTCCGACTGCCGAGGACAAGGTTTCTTTCCGAACGTATATTTTATGGACACGGGACCGCATTTAATTGTGAATTTAGTGTTTCATTGCCTTTTAAGAAATTTAACAACACGTACAGCATTATATTTCTTCTATGGAGCTTAGCTTTTGGGGGTCGGTTATGGGGATTTACTCTTGTCAGTCCACTAACTTTTACGCTGAACATTTTCATATGTTATTGTTCTTAACAACTAAATATGATTAATGGTAAGGATGACAGCTTTGTCATTATAATTGATTCTACAAAACTGAAATTACTCAACCTAATATGTCACCTGATCAAATACGAATAACTTATATAACAAGTCTTTCTATCCTACAATTCCTTCTATTCCGCCTTGTACACGGTTAGGATCAGCTGGCGAAACTAAGTCGCCAATCGTTGCTTGAAGGTCATCAACGTTACTGACTTAATCCGCAAATACAGTGAGTTCGATGCTCAACAAGTTACCCATTGCTTCCTCTCAATTTACGATAAACTACATCCAGCAACAAGGTGCAGAGATAGATTTTAATAGTAAACAATATACAATTTCCAGCAATGGATTTTAATAGCAAAAATAATTCCAGCAATAAATTGTAATAATAAAAAGAAATTACCATAACCCCACGAAAATTAAATTTCGGCATTAAATGACCCATAAGGGGTTGATATAAACAAACCAAACTAAACCAAATCAATTTACACTCAGTTTAATTAATATTATTTTTCAGTGTCCGTGTAAGTTTTTGTATGCGTGAGTATGATTATTTGCTAAGATTAGCTTTCTCTGATTTTATTTTATGAACAGTGTCCCTTCAGGATATGGTGATCACGGCCCTCCACAACTTCCTCCCTTTTGATTTATTATCACGTTACTTTTTCCTCGACTCTGTAACTCTCTGCTTCTATCTTTTTTTCTTGTGTTCATTATGTCTAGTGAATGACAAACTTCAAATCTTATTCATTTATAAATGCAGGTCTCCTTTTCTTTCCAATTTTCTTTACAACCTCTTCGTTGCTCCTATCTTCCCTCTATGATATTCTCAGCATCCTTCTGTAGAATCACATCTCTTTTTACTCAAGTCTCTTCTTAATCTGTGAGGAAATTGATTTATTATCCATCAGTCCCTGTTATGTCATACATTAGATTATTTTTGCTTTTGACCCTCTTACCTTCGATATGACATGGGAGTGTCAAATTCTCCATGCCTTCTTTTCTTATTATGTGTTCTAGAAATTCCAATTGTTTCTTTCTTATTATAAGCATAACTTTGTTTGTAGCTCTTTTTTCTTTAAGACTTCCACATTGATCACATGTCATGTCCATAGTATTCTAAGCATTAGTCAGTAGAGCTACAGCGCCATCGTCTTGTCTCTTCTTCACCTGTGGGGCAATTGTAACTAAGCACTCGTCGCAATAAAAAAAGGTCTGTCTACGATTCATATTGATGTTATCCTTTTATTTTAAAAATACCGCGAAAACTAGAAACAAATACCACCTATCTCTCTCAAAAGGAGAAATGAGCAAAGAAATTCCATTTCAATGAAATACATGAACAAGGAAAACATTTTTTCAAACAGAAACAAGAACAATTTGAAATAAAATCAAGGAGACGATAAAGGGACACACGTTGTCACAGAAGAAAATTTCAGACTTTGTAGGAAAGAGATATTTACCGTGTTAAAACCAAAAGTAGCGAAAAGAACACGTGGCAGTATTTTTAACCTAATGTGCCACGTGGAAAGAAGGCTTGTACGTATATATGTGATAAATGTCTATTTTTATATTTTAGAGAACATTAAAAATTATCCTCAGAATTTCAAAAATAACGCATATAATAGTCCTTACGAGGACCGTTACAGAAATTATCGTCCAGCATTTACTACCATATAGGAGATTGTGTAATATATATTAGTTCAGCACCTTTTTTGTTTTTAGGACATTTTTATATCTTAATACTTGGCTTATTTTCGTGAAAACATTTCGATGATTGTCTATATTTTCAGATTTAGTTTCCTTATTCTTCCTATTTTCCTCAAGGCTCCCTTGTTCCTCCTGTGCTCTGTTCCTCATATTTTCAGCATTCCTCAGTAGCAACACGTACCTATCATTTCAAATCTCTTCTTCATCTGTGAAGAGATAATCCAGTAGTCAGTGCCATATAAGAAGCTAGAGATTACATAGCAATTCAACGATATTTATTTCTAACGCAATATCCCTGACTTTCAATACTGTGTCTGATATAAGCCCCATTTGCATTCAAAAGCATTCCGTCTGTGTAAGCAAGATATGCAGTGCTTAACCTGACTAAACTTAGAAATATAAAAATTAGAACATTTTCTATTCATGGTAGATTTTTAACCTAAGGCACGAAATTCACTAATTCAGTCAGTAGTTACAATACCCGTCAAGATCCCAAGTGTTGGACGTTGATCCAAGCTGCATTTGATAATGGATCATAAAAGGAACAGAAAGAGGAACTTCGACGTGGTGTAATCGTTAACAAATTTGTCTCACTATTTCAATTACGATTCTGTAGTGTTACATCCAAGCTACGCTTAAAAAAAACATTTTTGGGGTACCTCGACGTGGTATAATGGTCAGTCAGCTTATTTCCTTAGAGACTTGAAGTGAAACAACTACATTGAATCAATAGCTGCATCTACTGCAAGGACAGTTGGTTCATTGTGTCGTGCCAGAAGGTTTTTCTCGTCAGAGTTCATCTTGTACATTTACAAATTTACACATTTACAAATCTACCATTTGTCCGTGCATTGAATACTGTTGCCATATCTGGTCTGGTTTCCCTGCTATTCATCTCAAGGTTGTTAACAAAATCCAAAGAAGGACCTGCAATGTAAGTAGTCCTAACTTAACATCTCAAATTCACTCACTTTCTCACCGACGTGATGTGGCTTCCCTCTGTCTTTTCTACAAATATTTTCAAGGCAACTGCTATGTCGAGTTTTTTCCCCAGTGCCCCGCCGACATGAATTTAAGTATGCTACTAGATTGTCATCCAGGTCCCACCCTTTTACTGTTGAAATAGTTAAATGCAACCGCCACTTCTACTCCAACAGTTTCTTTTCTCGCACTCCCCGACAATAGAACTCATTTCCGTTTGCTTGCTTCCCTGATAACTACAATCTTCAAAAATTTAAATGCAACGTCAATCGCCATCTTCTGTTGTCTTAAACCCCGTTCATCTTTTATCCTTTCCTCACCCACTCCATACCCAGACTTTTTTTCTCACCTTCACTTTCTGTAACTCCCTGCGCACTCGTGGGGTGAAATGATTGAAAAGCATGTGGATTTGTGTGCGCGCGTGTGTGTGTGTGTGTGTGTGTGTGTGTGTGTGTGTGTGTGTGTGTGTGTGTGTGTGTTTGCAGGTTCAGTTGGGCACCGTCTGTGAGAAAAAGAGCATGATGCAATTCACTCCGCCAGAAATTTGCAAACGGCATTCACACCGAATGCTCCAATACGAACATTTCAGTATGTTTGGGTATTAATCTGAGTACAGTGTAGATGATTCGAAAAGAGCTGGATGATTAAGAGGGCGCTTGGAATTATCAGTAGTGATAACGACAGTATGCTTCAATTCACCTTCTCACGGCGTAGACTCAGCACGGAGGCCTACATCAAATGCCTTAAGGAGGTGCCTCACTGGTCTCAAGAGGGTGGCTGCTGAAATACCCTATGTCTGGCAACAGGAATCTGCACCACGCCACACAAGCAAGAGAACCCTTCATTACTATGTGTGGCGCGCAATTGAGCGAGTGACCAACAAAATTCCTTGTAAAACTCCTAAGATGAATTGAAGACAAGGATTATGACAACATTCACCAAATTAAATAAGGAGACCGTCCAGAATAGTGGCAGGAGATTCCCAGGTCGTCTGGAAGCCGTGGCTGAAGACGATGGCGATTTTACTGAATAAATTTATTCTTTAGTATTTCAATATATTCTTGTGTCATTTCCTTAAACATATCTGTTAAAATGAGATGTCAGTGTTATTTTCATTTTTGCGTAATTTAGACGACAATTTATCCATCGTACTCTGTATTTTGTTATACATAACTATATTTATATAATCACTTATATATAGATACCTCCAATAATTCACAGAAGAAAGAGTATAGCATGAATAAAGACCCCAAACAAAGTTTTATCGCGAAAATGTTCGCTATAATTAAAAAGGAAGACAAAAATTCGAAAATTGTGTTAAAAATCTTATTTTTCTTGCGTCAGCGGGAATAGCAAACATAAGTATTAGAGAATTTATCGACTTTATTCCGGTAAGAAACACATTGATTTGGAAATTCTTGCAAAAAATGAAATAATTGTCGGTTTTTAATGAAATTTTAAGGACTTATTCAAAAATGAATTAAATTATTGTATTTTTTTTTTCATGTTAACCAACACTTTACTTAATGAAATTTCAAGACTTCAAATTGTGGCCAGCTTCGTACTTATATTAGTTAAAAGCAGTACTCCTTGCGGAGTTCAAATTGTATGACATTTACCGAAAATTCGCTCTGAATCGTAAAATAAAAAATGCAATAAAACTAAGACATTATTTAATTAGAAAAGCTTCCAATTGTTGTTTTATGAATAAGACATATTAAGAAACACTATTGTCTTAAGAAAAAGGTTTTTTTTCGGTAAATAATGAATTTTTACAAGAATTGTTTTTCTTTTAAATTTTAATTAGAATAATTTATAAAGTTTTAAGTCTTTTAAATGTTTGTACGGGTTTTTAAATCTTTTAAATTTTTGTACGTTTCGGGGATATTGTTATTAATTACTAATGATAAATTGAAAAGCTTAGTACAAATCCTCATATACCAAGAGTTCTTAAAGTATTTTGAATTTATTTTTTATAAATGCCTATTTTCTATTATGCAGTCGACCATACACGATATTATAAAAAAAAAGAGGGATAACTATAGTAAATTTACAGCCCAAAATATTTAAAATTCAATAAATATTAGATTACTGAGTACTTAAAAATTATATGCAAAAGGCACTCATATTAATTCAATTACATTTTAACGCATAAAGCCCCCATAGAACAACATTAGATAAATAGCAATTTGTCATCAAACTGACAAACCCGCGAACGCCTTAAATAAACATCGATTGTCGAGTTAAAAAAAAATAATTTTTGCGATATTTTAAATTTAAAGTAAATGACAGTTGTTTCAAATCACATTAATTATACTTTAAAGCTGATAATATTCCTCAAATAAAATTTCAGAAATTGTTTTTTTAAATTTTGAAAGATGTTTTTAATAAAGAGAATTATATTTCGATGAACTGGCGAATAAAATGTGCGATAATCAGCTATTTTTTCAAAAGAAACAAAAAGAATTCTTCCAGTCAATTAAAATTAGTTTTAAAGTAATTTTTGAAATACAGCAAAGTATTTTGGATATTGAAAATATTAAATTTAATCTATTAGCTTGAAAATATAACTAAAATAAAAACTTCGTGTAAGATTTTTCATTTTTTAACATTCATTTTAAACCATTTATGGCATTGCGTTTTGTTTTTGTTTTTTTGTTTTGTTTTTTTTTTTTTGCTGTATTTTTGGAGGTAGCTACTTATATATAATATTTTATTCTTTACGAGATCACCCAGAAGTAACTAAAGACAGTATTCCACCGTGACTTAAACTTTCGTACAATGAATACAGTGAATATCGCTCGTTGTATAAAATGTTTATTCAAGGCGGAGTAATTTCTTTAAATATTTATAAGTTATTTTCTTGCTCTAACCTCGGTGTCCTTTTTTTTAAATTTCCTTGTCTGTGTTCTTGAGCATTTCATTTGTGTGCTTTCAAATTAATCTATGTTTCTAATATGTACTTCTTAAATATTCTTGTTACCTTTCGTCTGAATTCTCCCTGCTGTTTTTAGATTTTCCTAATTGTAAGGACGGTAATTCCTATATATATAGCTTTTTGAATTTTCATATACTTGTATTTTGATTGGTCATTTTAGCTTATGTAACAGCGTTTCCCCTATTGAGGGGCGTTTGGCTGATTTGAACCTTTTAAAAACTCTTTATTCTACATTCAACACCATCACTTGATAAGACAACCAGAAGTGTTGAAAAATGGTTATTTTTGTAGTGATGTTATAATATGTTTATATTATAATTTTTGAATAAATAATATTTGTTCTACTCTGTATTAAGGACTCTTTGAAGAATAGTATTTTTGTTTATTGGAATTTATTCCGTGTACACCAATTCT
>OZ010583.1:75784676-75862176 GCA_963932145.1 Acanthosepion lycidas | reverse complement strand
GCTGTATGGGATTCGGTCGGCCCGATCCACTACCAACGTCCTAAGTTCCATCACTCATGGAATCAGTGAGGGTCTTGACGAAAAACACACCTTGAGGACCATAGCATTAATATCTCAAAAGTCTTTGACAAGGTGTGGCAGTTATGGAATCACTGGAAGGCTCTTCTCGGCCATAAAATCCTTCCTAACAGGTAGGGTCCCTGAAAATAGTTAGTAATACTCACTACTCGTACCAACCCCCTTCATAAATGATCTGCTTAAGAATATAATCAGATAATTAATATATATCTATGCCAATGATACGACTATATACGAGCGCACCTCTAAAACTATCGATTGTCAGAAATTGGTGACTGATATCTCTTCTGATCTTGAACTACCCAATGTGGTGAAAACCGTTTGGTTACATTCAATGACTCGAAGACTAAGCTAGTTACATTCCATCGGGCAAACACCGTGCCTTGAAAGACTGTTGGGCTTCAAACTCACACATGACCTCCTCAAGTGAAACTCGTGTATACGATCCATTGCTAAGGATGCAGGTAAAATGGTCGGTTCCATGTACGGCTCCAATAACTAACTGACTACTCCTGCTATCTTCTACCTTTACAAGAGTCAGATCAGGCTGAAAATAGAGTACTGTTGCCATATTTGTTCGGGAGCTGCTAAGACCTCCCTCTCCAGCCTTGACAGAGTCCAAAAGAGTCTCCAAATTCTCGTAGGTGATGAATTATTCTTCAATCTCCCACAGGCGGTATGTGGTAAGCCTCTCACTGCTCTACCGCTAATTCCACGGGAATGTTCAAGCCAAATCAAACCTTCACGACATGAACACGACATTCCACTTACATAATAGCAAATCACCCACATTTCCTCCATATTCCATCAATTTCTCCCCACGAACCACTGTTCTGTGGAACCGACTCCCAACAGGATGTTTTCTCGATCACTACAATCTTAACCTGTTCAAGGATCGGGTTAAACGTTATCTTCCACTCCTATGCACACTGTGACGGACGCAAATAGCCCAAACACGCATACACGCATATATTAAGGTTAATCTCCGCCTGACAACAGAAGAGGTCACGTGGGAGTCTCGAGACATTTTGGGAAAGCAAGTCAAGAGGTTGAATGACCCAATTACCCGTAGCAACAGATGTCTAGACAGAAGCTAGAGAGGGGACTGATGTAAACTGGAATTCGCGCCAAAACGCAGGACACGTGAGAGTTAGAAAATTACTTGGAAGTCAGTTGCTGTCTTGTCTTTGAAGGAGCAAGACTCGAAATCGAAGCGCTGATAACTTATTAACGGAAAGATGAAACTCATTTGATAATGATGGAACTTGTCCGATTCATCCCAGGCAACTCCGAACAAGAAATATAAGAACATGTATTTCTGTTCGTTAACCCCAAATTGAAGACGATAAATCGCGTTATTTATCACAGAAGACGTAAGGGAATTTGTACGCTGAGAATACAGCCTGCGTTTGAAAAAATAAAAAATAAAACCAGAGAGGAAGAAAGTATATATCTCTGTTACAAGCTGAATTGTGTAAAGAAGAAGAAAGAAAGAAAAAAGAAAACCAGAGAGAGGAAGAAAGTGTACAGCCGGACCGTGTGTGAAATTGCATTTGTGTAAAGAAAAGGAAAGAAAGAAAAGAGGAAACGTGAGAGAGAAAATAAAGGACAATGATTAAAAAGAGAACTGAATATAAAGATAATATAAAGATAAGTAATTATATATTTTGGACCCGTGTTAGAAAGATACACATGCATCCATAAATATTATGTTCTTACAAACACCATTCCACATGTCAAAATAAAAATATGTAAACCCTATCTCATGTCTTTTGGTTATGCGTTGATTTCTGCATTCGTAGTCATTCATACTTATTTGTTCAGTCGAATCCACTTGGATTTAGGCATATTTTGGTATCCCAACATAAGTCTTGAGGCAAATGGCCTCCTAACATAACCTCTACCTCGAATGGCTATGTGGACTTGTGAAGGGTGACTCTTAATGTAAAAAAAAATTCCTGTCCTTTGGAACTCTTAACAAATTTTGATTTTTTGCTGTCTCTTCTAAAACCTGTTCAGCCAGCCATTTGCACAAGCTCGAGAGGTAAGTTATTCGTTGCTTTCTTCTGTCCCTCTTACCTTCAATATGTTCTGTGAATGTCAATTTTTAAGGCCCTTTCTTCATTATGTCCCCTAAAACTTTCAACTGTCCAATGTTAAGTATATGTTTCCTTATATTTCCATTTTCTCTAAAACTTTCTCTTTACTCACATGTTCAGTTTATGGTATTCTCAGCAACCTTCCGTATCACTACGTTTATGTCTCTTCGAGTTTCTTCTTCATCTGGAAGGAGATTTTCCAGCTTTCACTAGAATATAAGTGGATTGATATTACATAACAATTGCGTACTCCTTTTTTATTATTTCTGACGAAATTTTCCTGTTTCTTAATACTTTGCTTTGTTTTGGAAAGCATCTTTCGCTATCCCAATCTACCTTCGGATTTTGATGTCGTACTTTCCCCGTTGTGTTAAAACACTTCCCAGATTTTTGTACTTACTTGATGTTGATGTCACCTCGTCCTTGGATTTTATGTATCGTGGGACAGACAATAGAAAACGTTCGTTCTCGTTCCCTTTCCTTCTCTTGCCTAGTTTATGTTTAAAATCTTAATTTGAACTTCATTTAGTAGCTAGATAATTATCTAGTTAGCAGAAAATTAACTCACATTGGGTCACTTGGTATGTAATCATTGTGGACTTTATGATCCCGAGTGAAATCGAATATTTTTTTCTCTGTGATGGCATCAAATGAGTTCTGCTATCAAGTGTGTGATGTAAAATATGTTCTATGTTTCGTGGTTCAGGTATATTTATCCGGAAACCAAGTTTAATCTGACGATGATGCCAATATTGCTCGTTGACAAACATTTTCCTATGTTCCATTATCGACGATCATAATAATGTTCAAAGATTTTGAAAAAGATTTCGTGAAGATAGAGGCAAGCGGAGATTTATAAATTTGTTCAAGTTTCTCACAGGAAAATTTAATTCCTCAAAACAACAGATAGCTCAGCGGCATATCGATATGTATTTCTCAGTATTGCTTTTAAACGTCATTGATTGACCTCTCTGTAGAAAAGTTTGTCTAGATCATATATAATCACTTTACTTCATGAAAAGAAAAGTGAATGCAACTCTCCGCTTAATTAAGTACGTCCTGTGCCAAGTTTGTACCAATCTCACCAATTGTTTTCTACTCTTGACTAATCTCACTTAGATAATAGGTCCCAAATGATATCCTGGCGAGAATTCCATTAAAAGTTAACTACACTCATTTTAAATAAATTATCTGGTATCGATCACCGGTGGTACTTGAATTAAAAAAATAAATACAATACAATAGAAAACGTGATGGATCGATACCTCGATCTGGTCCATTCAGGAAACACCAAACCTTGAACATTCTAGAAGGTCTTTTTACTTTCATCTGTTTTCGATAATCTGAATTAATTATCGTCTTTCAATCAACTAGGTATTACTTCCGGTCACGCCTTCGAACTTAATTTCAACCATTGGTTGCCATCTTTGATTTATTTTCTTCCTCTAGTTGCGTCTATACATCCTATTTGAAGTGGAGCCCACACACAGGCACATAGATACACACACAAACATATATATATATACAATAATAATAATTATTATTATTATTATTATCAAAAACAATACGCGCGCGCTTTGTGTTGATTAATTTTATTGATCAACTATTTCAAATTACGAACATCCTTCTCAAACAAGGAGGAAATTCCGTCAGAAATTGTCCGAAGTTCATTTCAGCAGAAAACTACAAGTAATAATGGTTAAAGCTTTCGACTTTCTGAAGTAGGCAGAGACGAGTTCTACGAAACTCACCAGTTGTTTCTACCTACCCTGATGATGACTTAATAAAGTCGAAAGCTCTGATTATATTTCTTGTACTTCTCTTCCGAAATGAACTTTGGACAATGTCTGACAGAATTTCTTTCTTCTTTAAGAAGAAAAGAATCGTAATTTAGAAAAGTCGATAAGTAAAATTAATCGGCACGTAACGCCTTTTGTTTTTAATAATATTCGCCTTAAAGAACATTAACTGACTGAATACAGAGAATATATAAAAATTCATATAAACATGTTCATTTCTTAAAGTTTCAACCGCTAAGGTATGCCTGTTTAATTTTTAATTATATTTTGTATTTTTCCTTTAATTTTCGAATCAGTTGTACATCCAAATTAAAACTGGAGATAGACTGTCCGAATTTCAACTTTTCTTCTCTTTTGTTCGCGTCGTGTCAAATGTCTTAGTCAGAGTCAAGAACTGATGGCAGAAAAGATTTTGAAGCTACAACCTAGCATTTTTAGAGCGCTAAGTTTCAAATTCAAACGTCTATCGTATAAGTGACGTCATGTGTAACCGTTTTACCCATGATGTCACTATAATAACAATAATAATAATGCGTAAACAATATTTAATACATTTATTATTATTATTATTATTATTATTATTATTATTATTATTATTATTATTATTATTTCTTTTGATTTCTGGTATATACACATTTCGTTCCAGGTCCCGCTCGGAGACCTAAGGTTAGAAATGGCATCATGACATTTTCCACTGACAAAAAAAAGAAAATATTTTACATAAATAAAACCCTTCATAAGGTGTGGTCTGTATTTTTTGTATTTCTTTAAGGCATGGGCCTCCAGGAATCCCTTCAATTAGTCTACTGGAATCTTTTCAAACACATGTTATATATATTATAGACGTTTTAAAATACTGTCTCCTGTCGTGAATGTTATTTTATTTAATGCAGTTTTATTCGTATAATATAGCTTCGAGAATGTGGAGTCTTTCCTGGCAGTGAGTACTGTTAAACATTTTGGTTTTTATCTATTTATTTTACTAGTTTTTTGTTGATGGTTGTAATTTGGTTCTTTTTAATATCATTAAACGAGGCTGGGGAAAACAGACTATTACGAGTTGTCCCATTATAGGCATTGGTACATCCGTGCAATAATAACGCCATCACACAATGGATGGAAGGAGCAGAGCATAGCTGAAAGAATAGAATGACAAATATGTATTGTTCACGAAGAGATTTTATATACCACTACGTCAGACAAGATATTATATACAAATATCTATCTGCCATTATTTATCCCACGCAGAGAAACTGTAATACATATGAAATAAAAACAAGGAGGATGAAGGCGAAAAAGCGAGAGTTTTACATGCTGGCGGCATCCTCTGTGTTCTTTGGTGAGACCATGTGATTTCCCATGTTTTGCCCTACAACTGAGGGGGTTATGCTGATGTCTATCTTCTTCGAGGTCTACGTAGTAACCTGGGTTCGTCACCCCAGGATCTGATGTCACTGACCGCCTTTCACGTGACCCTCGTAAATTCCTCATACCCAAAGCGGTATAATCGCCTTCTTCATCTCTACATAATGATTTATATGGGAACGGATATCACTAATATATATATATATATATATATATATATAGAGAAAGAGAGAGAGATAGATAGATATGATAAAAATATGTTTTTAAGATATGGTATATCTATGTGTAAAAGGGTTACTTATAGACAATAGTGACATTTTTAATTATAAAAGTGGTTACTAAAGTCAACAGCGACGGTCTGTTTTATGTTTGAAAGACATCTTCAGGCCATATATATAATGTGCGTGCGTGCGTGCGTGTGCCCGCGCGCGCTTGTGTGTATGTATGTGTTTACTTCATTCTGTTTCAATTTTGAATTATTTTTAGTTATTTCCCTGATCAAACACAAATAAGAATAATGGAATTGTCAGAATTGACATTTTCCTCTTATTATTGACCATTGCTGATGATTCGAGCCAAACACTATCGTTGCTCTCCTGACTCAACTACACTGCGTGCCAAATTATTATTGAGATAACTTTTTTCTAATATTTCAAAAACCGTCCAATCAATTCACACAAAATTTTCACACAATGTTGGCAACACAAACCTGCGCAACCTGAAATTTTCGTACTGATCTGCGCAATGTAAACAAAATGGCGCCGTAACCCAATCGAAAACCTTTGGAGCATCATGAAGCGAAGACTGTACGCCAACGGACGACAATTCAGGAGCAACGCTGAGTTGTGGGAAGCAATTCTTGACATATCTCGCGGCATTACAGCAGATGACATCCTACAATTAACAAATTCTATGGATCGTTGACTTCTTCAAGTAATTTCAAAACTGAGAAAGCACATTCCCTATTAATTTGTTTATAACTGTGCCTTTGTTTGTATCTGTTATTATTTGTTTGATTATCTTATTTGTTAGGGTTTTTTTATCATAAACATTCACGTGCAACATTAATAAATGTTTTGTTTGCTCAAATCTGGGAATTTTACTAAACCTTTCTAATAATTTGGCACTCTCAAATCACCGTGCTGATAACAAATATGGCGCCAGTTTGTTTACATTGCGCAGATCAGTACGGAAAATTCAGTGATTGCGCAGGTCAGTATTGCCAACGTTGTGTGAAAATTTTGTGTGAATTGATTGGACGGTTTTGAAATATTAGAAAAAAAAGTTATCTTCATAATAATTTGGCACGCAGTGTATAAGTATCAACATCATTAAAAGCAATACTCTGAAAGCAATTTTGAACTTATTTCACTAATACGAGTCCTTTCCTTTGCACTCTTTCTCTCTCTCCCTCTCTCTTTCTTCCACTCTCTCTTTATTTCTCTCTCTCTCTCTTTCTTCTACTCTCTCTTTATTTCTCTCTCCCTCTCTTTCTTCCACTCTCTCTTTATTTCTCTCTCCCTCTCTCTTTCTTCCACTCTCTCTTTATTTCTCTCTCCCTCTCTTTCTTCCACTCTCTCTTTATTTCTCTCTCTCTCTTTCTTCCACTCTCTCTTTATTTCTCTCTCCCTCTCTTTCTTCCACTTTCTCTTTATTGCTCTCTCCCTCTCTTTCTTCCACTCTCTCTTTATTTCTCTCTCTCTCTCTTTCTTCCACTCTCTCTTTATTTCTCTCTCTCTCTCTTTCTTCCACTCTCTCTTTATTTCTCTCTCCCTCTCTTTCTTCCACTCTCTCTTTATTTCTCTCTCTCTCTCTCTTTCTTCCACTCTCTCTTTATTTCTCTCTCCCTCTCTTTCTTCCACTCTCTCTTTATTTCTCTCTCCCTCTCTTTCTTCCACTCTCTCTTTATTTCTCTCTCTCTCTCTTTCTTCCACTCTCTCTTTATTTCTCTCTCTCTCTTTCTTCCACTCTCTCTTTATTTCTCTCTCCCTCTCTCTTTCTTCCACTCTCTCTTTATTTCTCTCTCCCTCTCTTTCTTCCACTTTCTCTTTATTTCTCTCTCTGTCTCTCTTTCTCTCTCTAACACCCAAACACCCAGATATAATTTACTTAATGATTCTTCTTATTGCCGTATTAAGCAAACCTCCCTCCTTGTTTGCCTTAAGATATCATTCATTAAGGTCTATTGATGTCGCCACTAATGCTCATTGTCAGAAGAAATAAATCATTACAAACCAGAAAAGGCACGAAAAAAATGATCTTATAAATATATCGACAGATTTGGTGTGCAAACACACGGTACGTTCGATATAAACATCAATCCTGGACGAGTGATGTTAGTCGTGAATGTGTAGCCCATTTCTCAAGAAATTTCCCGTTCAGTCTCTGGTTTGGTTAAGGTCGGTTCGGAACCGGTGTTTTGATTTCAGCATCTGTCTTGTTGTTTCGCGTAAATCTTCATTTGTATGCGCCTGTTACTTGCAGACGTCTTGTAGAGAGTCCGGAAATCATACATGATGCTGGTGGCTATGAGTCAAAGCATAGATGAGAAATAGAATCAGAGAGGAGGCTTGCGGGGTGACAAATTCAGTTTCGGGAAAACTGGCTTCACTGAAAACGTTAAATGGCGTCTTCAGTTCGTTGAATGGTTCACTGAAAAATCAAAACGAAGAAAATTAAGGGGGGTTAACTTTTATATATGAATACTCTTTCTTTAAATTATGTATAATTTTAATAAATACACCGTTTAATTCAACCGGTTTAACGAATCATTGGCAAAATCAATGGGTTAAATGGAATTATTTAAATGTTAAGGAGTTAATTATCCTTTTTATCACTGGGGGCAAGAAAAATAAAACAAATAAAATAATTAAAGCAACAGTAAAAGAAAGAAAGAAAGAAAGAAAGAAAGAAAGAATAATATGAATTCATACAGAAAACTTCTTTTTTTTTTAAATATTTAATTTATTTACGCGTGTAATTTTGACCGGTCAAATGTTTAGATGATTTGATTTCTTGTCATTTTTACTCGATTTCGAAAACTCGTAGAATAAAAATCAAAATATTAAGCGACGTTATTATACGAATGAAGATTTCCGTGAAAAATTTAGTGAACGGCAAGTTATTCCTGTACATAAATAAACGACTGTAAGGAGAAAGGAGGCAATTATATCCTTTTCAATGGGAATAATTTACAGATGCCTTAAGGAGCTATTACAGGTCACGTGACTGTGCGTTAGCAGAAATTTTAAATTGTTCCTTGACTTCCCACCAAAGATGGCATACTCCCAATGCATATTAAAGCAGAATTGAAAAGTTACCTCAAGACTGTGCTGTGTCAAGCTTGAAAACGTTAAAATGACCTTTTTATTCATTCCTTTTATTGCTTACTTTTTAATATGTGCTTAATTTCTCTGTGCGAGACATATGTATATGTGTGTGTGTTTTTTTTTTGTGTGTGTACTGAATGTTTAATGTTACGTATGCATTTGTAGACATGTTTTGTATATAAAATGTGTTCAAGTTTTATTTATTTCTGTTCATCTCCTTCATATCCCCCTGTTCTTTAAAGTGTTAGTACATCTCAGATATCAGACAGTCGGTTAAGTGGCATCCGTAATACACGCTTTGGCGATCATGTCTCTTTCGATTCATGACTGACTAGGTAGAAGATTTTGTCGCAGTAGGTTGACATTTCTTTCTGCGATAGACTGATTGACTAACCAAGACTATACGATCCACTTTGTCCTGCTATTCAACACATAGGTGGAGGGGGGGTAGAGGTGGATTCATACCTTGAGGTATTTGCGCGTAAGTGGTTGTAATGAACCGAACTGGCTCTTCGATTTCTCATTCCGAGTCGTTATTTATTTCACCACATCAGATATACTAATGGACACAGTATTTCCTCTGTGTGTCAAATTCTCCGAACCTCCTTTCAGCGTCCCCAGAAGTGTCAACTGTCTCTTCCTGATTCTAAGTAGAAGTGTATTTAATGAGAATTTTAATAACTGATACATATGAAACTTTTCTCTCTTATATTAAAGAATTTTTTTTCTGTTGCAGTTAGAATAAAGCTATCATACGTTAAATTTATAAATGTCTTCTTTGTTTCTTATTTAATCAGAGTAAACAAAATAAAACTTGATAGGATTTTAACATTCAATCGGACAACCAAATCAAGCCTAAAAAATAAAAGCGAAAAAATAGGAATATTTTTTCAGACTATGCTGTTCCCAAAAACAATAATTAAAATGAAAATCTGTAATTATATCAAGATTTTACAAAAGAAAAATTGGATGGCTGGTTGATTTGTTTAGTGGCATATCAACCTCAAAGGATTATTTAATGCCGACATCTAAATATTTTGTACATAATTTTACAAAATTTTACATAATTTTATACTTTTTTGTACATAATTTTACATAATTTTATACTTTCAGAGTATGTTTTTTTTAGATATATAGTTTATAGATCATAACAAGTATTATTGATAATTAATTTATTGCTAGTAATTTCGTCATAAAAACTACTGTTAGTAATTTTTTTATTAAAAAAATTATTGCTGGTAAGTTGACTATAAAAATATAATTCTATGTTTTCTTAGTATTGTATGGATAGTCATTTCGCTATAAAATGTATTGTTTGTAATTTTGTTATAAAAATGTTTTGTTGGACATTTTGCTATAAAAATGTACTGTTGATTTTTGTTTGGGTGTTCACTATTTTCCCATAGTTGGGACCCTAATTGATGCTACAACCCGAGGACAGGGTGAACCTGGGTAAGACTGCAGTCAAGTGGAAGCTCCACATATTTCAGAACCTCCAATCTCCCGATCAGAGTCCTTGGTGCCGGGTGTAGTCTATGGTCATACCCAGGACGAAGAAAAAGTGGAACATAAACATGGCCTATCGTTTTTGGAGCACTTGGAAGGATTTCAAAATGTCTCGTGAAAAAACCGGTTTAACTTGAGATCAAAAAAAAAACTCAAAATGACAAAATTCTGGAAAAGAGCTACTGAAGAGTGAGCAAAAGTATTGAAGAAACCTACTGTCACTTGATCTCAAAAAGTGCAAAATAATGTGCTGTCCAAGAAAAAAGCTATACCATCGCAAACACATGCAAGAAAGTCTGAAGTTAGATGAAAGTATTTGGCTGTCAAAAAACAAGAAGAAAAGAGTAACATTGCCCCAAGGAGGATTTCGATGTCCAGGCTGACCACTAAGTTAAAGCAAAGGAATGTGATGATATAAAAATGTATATTGTCTTTGCTACGGATATAAAGAAATTGTGGAATGTAAAAGTTACAGTCGTTCCAGGAATTGTCGGAGTACGAGGAACAGTCAGGAGAAGACCAGTTAAAAACCTAGAAGAAATAGAAACTAGAAGAAACTGGACTAGCTCGTTGATAGTATTCCTAAAATCACCTTGGATACGCATTTTAATATTGAAAAAAGACTTGCTGTCACTTGCGTGCGCACTCAGTAATACTAAATGATTTTATAATTATTTGAAAAAACAGCAAATTAAAGAACTTTGAAAAACGCAACAGAGGAAAAAATGGGGGGGATACGGAACGAAAATATTTTATTGAAAAAATTAAATAAATTCCGTCCCTGATTTATATTTGTTTTATTAGCAAACTGGTGTTTAAAAAAAAAAAAAAAACAAATTATTGCAAATGCCTCACTTTATTACCGTTGGGTAGTAAAATAAAGATGGCGGACGAGAATCGGAAGGAAGATTAGCGGAAGAAAAGCTGACTTCTGCATGGCTTAACGATAAATGCTTCCATAACCGAAGTAGTCAAAGCGACCTCTATGAAAGACAGGCTACCCTAGTTTGGGATACGATCCCAAAGCTAGTTGAGAAGCAATTTATTAAGTTTTACGATTAATATTGTTTACACTGGGAGTAGGTGAATTAATTTATCGACTCACTCTTACATAAAAAAGAAAATAATAAGATGGAGTAAAGCTATTGATAAATTTGCGGCAATAATAAAGCGCGTATTGACAAATAGGATTGAGGAAAAAGAAAGAATAAAGTGGAATAAAACTAGTAATAAGATAATCGTAATAATGAAGAGAGTATCTGGCTACAGGGCTAGAACAAAAAGCATGGAATGAAGCTAGTAATAGAATAATAGTGATAAGGAAAACTTATTAACGGAAAGTGTTGAGAAAAAAAGTAACAATAGGACTGAATGAATCTCACAATAAATTATAGTAATAAGGAAAACTGTATTCACCCAGAAAGTTGAGATAAAACTATTTATAATATGAATATGCTAAAGAATTGCAATAAAAGCATCTATAAATAATATACTAGTACTACTATTACTACTACTGCTACTACTACTACTACTAATAATAATAATAATAATGTCTTCCACTGGAACAGAAAGGATGCAGGTGAGGTTCATATGGTTGCAAAGATCAACTACTGATGATCCTGGAATATTGCAGGAGACGATGTAGAAATCTTAGCGCAGATTACCGTGAAGCCTTTGAAAGTGGGCCACACTCTTGGATCCTTAAGACTTTGGAAATGTACGAAAGTCTCCCCCGTGATAGTAAATTTCCTTAAACACACTATGGGAATGTGAAATACCACATCATACCCCTCAATCATATCAGAGACACTGACATCTACAACGGCCTGAATATCCGACGAGGAATCTTTCAATGAGTCTCCAAACAACCCTTCTACTCTGCCTGTCCTTAAACTGTCTCCTCAGTACTGTAAAATGTGCCAAAGTAACATAAGAAAAGGATAATTACAGAAACACACTCAATAGAACTGAAACAAGAAGAAGCCTATAAGTACCTAGGAATTAGCGAAGGAGATGGAATACAGCATACCCAGTTGAAGGTAAGAAAGGAATACTACAGGCGCGTGTGTTTGCCACTGAATGCCAAGCTTAACTCAAAAAACAGAATATCACCCATAAACACATTGGCTTTCCCTGTGGTTATATGAAGTTTCAACATCCTTAACTGAACCAGAGATGATAGTGAATGGTCGCCATAACGAGAAAGTTCTCAACTTTCACTGCATGCATCATCCAAAGGTTATGTTAATCGTCTGTATGCTCCCAGATCCAGAGGAGACAGAGGATTAGTTCAACTAGAACAGTCTTACAAAACTATAAAAATTGGCCTTCAAAGATACCTTCAAACTACAAAAGACAGTCAAAGAACGTGTCAAAGAACATGAAAGTATTAAGCGACTTTATTCCGTAATAAAGGAAGCCAACAAGTTCAAAATGAAGTTTCAAATGGATGAAGAAATACAAGAAAAGCACTGGACCTGCAAAATACTTAAAAAAAAGAAAGCAGAGGTAAATGCAACCGACCAGATACAGAAACAATGGCAAATTAAACCACTTAACAATCAATACTCTGCCCGTACCAAACAAGCTGATGTAGACAAACCCCGTACCCATTAGTGGTTACGTAGTGCAGGGTTAAAAGCTGAAACTGAAGGTTTTATTCTTGTTTGGACAGGACTAATGCTGGTTAATTAGAAATTATCAAGCACACATAGTGAAAAATTGTATTAGCCCAAAATGCAGATTTTTTGATAAATATCGAGAATCAATTGGCCATTTTCTATCAGGTTGCAAGGTATTGGCACACACTGAATATAAAAGCCGGAATGACAGAGCGGACCAATATCTTCACTGGAAAATTTGCAACTTTTAAGGAAAGGAAACTGCAAAAAATCGGTATGAAGACCACCCAGATCCTATTACGGAGATAGGACCTGTAACAATTTTATGGGACTTTACAATACACACAGACAGAACAATCGAAGCTATTCGCCCAGACATTCTGATAAGAGACCACTAAAACAGACTATGCCTTCTCATTGTCATGGGAGTCCTTGTAGAATGTAACGTATGTTTGAATATCTTCAAAAAGTTTATCAAAATACAAGGAATTTGAAACCGAAATCTTAAGAATGTGGCACATGAGAACATCAACAATTTCTGTTGTAGTTGGAGCCCTCGGATTGATTGGAAAATATTTCAACAGACTCATTGAATGGATCCCAGGAAACCCATGCCTTAAAGAATTACAACAATTGTTCTTACTAGTACAGCCCACACCTTACGATAGACTTTATCTACGGAAAATATGTGATTTTTTTTTAATTGCTCAGTGGAAAATGTCATGATGACATTTCTGACCTTAGGTCTCTGGTTGGGACCAGGAAATAAATGAGTACACACCAAAAATCAAACGGAAAAATAATAATAATAATAAATACACACAGACATAACATTCGAAGTTAATCGCCCGGACATTGTGATGAGAGACTGAAAAAAACAAAATCTGCCTTCTTTTGACATGGCAGTCCCTGCAGACTGTAATGTATCTTTGAAGATTTTCAAATATCAATTAAAATACAAGGACCTTGAAATTGAAATCACAAAGATGTGGCACATGAAGACATCAGCAGTCAGTGTTGTAGTTGCAGCCCTCGGACTGATTGGAAATGGTTCCGATAGACTCATGAAGGGATTCCTGAATGCCCAAACCTTTAAGAAATATTTAAAAAAATTACTCACAATTACAACCCAGACCTTACGAATGGGTTTATCTATGTGTATGATTTTAGATTTTTGTTTAGGGTTTGGGAGTCTCAGAAATGCTCAGCGGAAAATTTCTGATGCCATTTCTGACCTTTTGTCTCTGGTTGGGACCCAGAAAGAAATGAGTACACACCAGAAATCAAAGGAAATATAATAAATAATAATGATCATAACAGTAATGAAGAGTATATTGACTTCAAATGTTGAGATAAAAAATAAATATATACATAAAACTTACAATGACGCCCGAAATGATCACTTACTAAGCGTAGCTTAAATGTGCCGCAAATATGGAACATCTATTGAGGATCGAACTCACCACGACTGGATTTAGCTTGCTAACCATTACACCACGTTCGAGTGGCCAAATCATAAATGGTCAATTTGTATACAAATTCTAGCATGTATGTAGCTCAAGGTCGAAAGTATGGAGCAGCCAGTAAGGATCGAACTCAACACTCAGATCAAGTGGGACAAGCTTGACTCTCGTTACACCATGTGTAAGTGACCATGACGCCAGAAATGTTGAGTGAAATGCTTTGGAAAAAGAATTTAAATATGACTCGAGCACTGTAGACGTCTTTCGAATTTAAATTAAATTTTACTGTTAGAACTACTTAAAAAATAGAAGGATAATTAAATTTCAATTAACCAAAGTTCGAAGAACAGCGTGAAGGTAATCGCTTTAAATTTGGTATTTTAGTTTAAAACTTTTTATTTACATTCTGTGTGTGTGTGTTTGTCTTTAGTTGTTCTCATTAAAAACTTTTCCACGGTTGTGTCTTCCGAACTTCTTCAGGTATCACTTGATCTGGATACCCTTCAGGAAATGAGGAGCCAAATCATCTATTTAATGAAAGGACTAAGTATTCATGTTCCTTGTCTACATCTATATACATGGACAGGCCAACATGTTCTTCTTTAGTACTGCATTGTGATGGCTATTTCTGTTTCCACTGAGTCTACACTACCTGAACTAGGAATTAAACTCACAATTACTATGTCACCAAATTCTGCTGATCGTTTCTAACATGAAACGCAGTAAAGCAGTGCTGTGTTCTCGCTCCCACCTGATTCTTCGGTGGGGGGGGGTTGTTTTTTTCATATAAAGCGTGCTTTCGGATCTTCCGCAGAGAGAATTTTCCTTCACACGAAATCAGAGGGAAAGCTGTACACGCTTTTCTGGTTAAGAACAAAATTCATCCGAAACACCTGCATAATTTTTTCTTTGCAAATGACGCAGCACTTACTCTGACATAGAGCTTTAACAACTCAAGATCCACTTAGACGAAGGTTGTCGTACACAGGTCATGGGATAGGATGTGAACTGCACATCTAACATCAGAATATCTTATCATGTTCTGGAAACTGTACAAGACGTTGCTTTTCTGCGTAAACGATATATATATATATATATATATATATATATATATATATATGTGTGTGTGTGTGTGTGTGTGTGTGTGTGTGTGTGTGTGTGTGTGTGTGTGTGTGTGTGTGTGTGTGTGTGTGTGTGTGTGTGTGTGTGTGTCAATCCATGCCTAACGTTTGTCACTTTCATGAAAATCAGAGTTCTACCAAACGGCTCGGAACAAAATGTATATTTATTATTAGTATACATTATAGCTCTATCATTTTTACATCGAGCACTGTTTTATTACCACTGCCACACAATTGTGCCATTATATATATATATATATATATATATATATATATATATATATATATATATATATATATATAAATTGATAATATTAGTCGTAAATATACACATACATATGCAAAATATATAAAGAAATATACATACATGCATACACATACATATATAGTTTTTATTTTATTATATATATATAAGGGAGAGTGATATTAGAAATACTTCACAACACAATATGTGTATTATATATAACCCTATATAAATTTGATAATACATATATACTTTTAAAATTGTTACTCAAATCATATTAAATCTTGGAGTCTTCGTTTTATACAGGCGCCACTTTTCACCTTGGCTGTCATTTTAAAGATCCGCAATGGCAACAAAAATGCAGGATTAATTAAAAAAAAAAAGCAAGTGTACCTTACGGAATTGAAGAGTTCTGCTTAGGGGCGACAACAATCTGACAGCATGAACTCGTTGGGCACAAATCTAAACCATCTTTCTCCAACGACAGTCGTCGAGTAAGTCCATTTGATTGTAACGGTGAAAGAAAATTATGTTTGTTTTTTATACGAAAAAAGCTATGCTTATTCCACATACATGAAGAAATTGTCGTTTATATCAAAGAGTTTCATTTAAATTTAAATTTATCATACGTACATAAGTTCCCATTTACTGTTTTGGCAAAGAAGAGATTAATTACATAAGCGAAAAACGTTTTTAGACTTTTTCACCACAGCGTTAATATTTTCAAATGGTGTCTGGCATGAAGTACATATCAAACAGATGCCTCTATGCAGCAAAAGCTCATGAAATATTCAGCGATGTCTCAACAGTGGATGTGAGCTCAGTAAGTCGGTAGGTACTGAATCTCATGCTGACAACAATATGTGTGACGAGCCAAGCTATGGGTGGACATGAACAGTCGTCAACCCACAAAATAAAGGAGCTTTTGTTCATCGATTGCGAAGATGCATAGCTAATGTTGGTAACTCTGGTAAAAATAATGCTTTGTATTTAAAAACTTGGTCTATCGAACAGTATTATTTCCCTGTAAGATATATTACGTTCTCAGCGGCACTCATATACGTGGGTTGTTGAAACACTTCCAAAAATCTGAACAAATAACGTCGGAGATTTTTGGTCATGGCTTTCTTGTTTCGCAAAAAATTTTCTGTAACTCAATATAACTGTGCTCACATCAACTGTTTGGTCTCAAAAATGTCAAATTCGACTAAATCCTCCTCATTATCACTATCGCTCTAGAAAGTAATGAGATACTTCGTGTGGGGCGAAAGAATAGAACTATTTCACTTTCTCGGCCTTGCCGACTTCGGTAATGAAGCAAACATCACAGGAAACACGTGCCAGACTGCTGATTAAGTGATTACCGAAAATCTTTGTATTAATCCCTCTGATTGGTCAAGTACATTACACATTTTAAAATCATGCTATTCTTCTTTTCTCGCACTTCTCGCGTGTGGAACTCCCTTACGGCTCCATGCTTTACAGACAACTTTAATCTGCAAAAATGTAAATGCAATGTCAATCGCTTTTTTCCTCTCGCTCATTATTAATGATTCTGTTCCTAATTCTTCCACACCTTGGGCATTAGGGGCATTACTGCTTTGCATGGGGTGATACCGACTGAAATAATGAAATAACATATTCAAATGAACTAAAATACGCATGTTTATTAAAATATATTTTTACATATCATGTATGTATATATATATATATATATATATATATATATATGTGTGTGTGTGTGTGTGTGTGTGTGCGTGTGTGTGTGCGCGCGTGTGTGTATTCATACTTTAGATATATATGACTCAAGTAGATGTTGGTATCAAATTGTGATGAATTTCCTAAATTTTCTGATGAATTTCCTAAATCTCAACAAGCACGCCTTTTTTTTTTCTGTTACGCATGCTGCCGGCTATTTGCCATGCTAAAATTGTGCGTGCTCAATCTTGATATTCATTATTTTAACGTGTATTTCAGGTATTCTTTGAAATGACAGACAGTGTGATGTCTTCAGTTTTTAAGAAATGGTTGCGATTGCGTTCGTCAGCGGCTGTGATCTCTAGCGGACCATGTCTTCCATGATTTCCGATATTGTAGTTAGTTACCTTTCATTAAATTGCGGAGGCCCTGTTTTGCAGTTTTTCCTTATATTTGCACCCGAGAACATGTTCACACGCAAGGACAGTTTTATCACCCCCACCCCGAACAATACGATACATCGCATCTGCTCAATAAAATTCAGTAGTTTGACTCGATTGTTAGAATTCTTTAACATTTATTCACACAAATTCAGTCATTATTTGAAATGTTTCTCTAGTGCAGAGAACTCGACATATAAGACATATATCCAATAATTCTGTTCTTCTGATATTATTCACCATTTTAACAACCAATATGTATTCTAGCCTATCTTTTCTAACAAGTGGAAACTGTTTGATCAATATTTTATGACAGAGGACTCACGACAAGATATTGCACTATAGTTTTATTGATCTTACCACTTCTGTAAAGAATCGTATGGTTTAGTTGGCCTTCAGGTTTAGAATTGTGAAAATAATTCTTAATCTCTTCTTACAGAATTCTTGTATATCACGGGCGGTTTGACCAAAACGTGCTGCCGCAAATTACAACGAGATTATTTCATCGCTACGAAATTTTAGTACTTAATTTTGGAGAATAGAATTATTGGCCTCATGTGAACTTTCATAAGTCAAACAAGAAGGATAAAGATATTATTGTTTCTGATATCTCGTTATTTTAAAGTGAAGTCCAGGCTGGTCAAATACGATACGAAATGTCGAATTTAGACTGGTAAAGAATATATATATATATATATATATATATATATATACATATGTGTGGGGGGTTCCTCTGTGTGTATGTATGTGTGTTTGTGTATGTGTCTGTATAAAAACAAATGCAAGACCCAAGGGCTACTTACAATCAATCTAGTGTCAACGTGCAAGATTGACATTATAAGTATGGGTAGGATACATATCGGCTGACCCTCGACTTGAAGAATCAAGATTGTAGCACGTGTGTATATATATATATATATATATATATATATATATATATATATATATATATATATATATATATATATATACATGGATATAGATTTATAGATATATAGATATTGATAATATTAGTAGTCAATGTATATATATATATATATATATATATATATATATATATATATATATATTTATACGTATATATATATACGTATATATATACGTATATATGTATATATATGTATATATATATATGTATATATATGTGTGTGTGTATATATGTATATATATGCATATGTATATATATGTATATATATGTATATATGTTTATATATATATATATGTATTTATATATGTCTATATATATGTATATATATGTCTATATATATATGTATATATATATATATATATGTGTGTGTGTGTGTGTGTGTGTGTGTGTGTGAATCCAGGTAGAGCTCAATGTCCACATCAGAGCAAGAATATAAAATAAAAGGCTAAAACACTAATATTCCATGGTTATAATTTATTACATTGGAATCTTAATCACGATCCAAATCATCAGGCCTACAAATTCAGAATCATTGAATTTGTAGGTCTGATGAATTGGATCGTGATTAAGATTCCAATTTAATAAATTTTAACCATGGGATATTAGTGTTTTAACCTCTTATATTATATATATATATATATATATATATATATATATATATATATATATAATACACACACACCTATATATATCTATATCTATCTATCTATCTCTCTCTCTCTCTCTCTATATATATATATATATATATATATAGGTGTGTTTGTATTATATATATATATATATATATATATTCATTTCACCCCAAACGCCGGTCCCAAGCGTATAGAATATAAGAATATAGAAAAAATCAGCAACTATTCAAGTCAAGAGTTACTGTTTATCTATACTCCCTATTCTAATAATCTTTTGTTGCTGTCATCTCCTTTATAATTAATATTGTATATCTCATTTATCATAAATATTTTAAGAGTGATTCTCTAATTTGAGTGGGTCTCCAGCTTTGCCCTGGGTGAACTTTTGTATTATGAATCTTAGACACTAAGCTTTACATTGTTTTTACTAAGTTAAACTTAGTCCGGCCAGGCTGCAATAGTGAGACACTTAGTGATGTTCAAAATGACTTGACTAATGGATTGGTTTAAATGTTCTAATAACAATAGCAGAGATTTTCTGATGCATCACTAGCAGTATGTACGCATATTGTTAGAAAAAGGGATGTCATTTGTTAGGTTTAAATGATTTTTCTTCTTCTTCTTTTTGTCCTCCTCCTTTCTGCTGTATCCCTTCAGGTCGTGAGCGATAGGGGGGGACTCTGCATCTTCCTATGTTTTGCATCTCATAGTTAATTTTGTCTTTTAACTATAACACCCGGACCTATGCCGTCAATAATTCATACAAGCTGGTCAGATAGGTGACCCTTTTTCTTTCGATGTGCTTTCTGTCAAATTCTTCAAGTCGTCATTATGTGTCCAAGAAATTCTAGCTGTCTCTTTCTGATTCTGAGTATAAGTGTTCTTTTTATTTCCATTTTTATTAAGATTTCCTCGTTGCATTCGCGCCCTGTCTTTGGTATTCTCAGCATCCTTCTGCAGAACGACATTTCTTTGGACTCCAATTCTCTCTTCCTCGATGAAGAAATTGTCCTGACTTCCCTGCCATACACGAGATGGGGGTAATATTGCATAGAAGTTCAGTACTCCTTTCCTTGTTTTTAACTAAATTTTCCTGTTTCTTAGTATTTTGTTTAGTTTTTGGAATACATCATTTGCTATTGCAGTGTGTGTTCGGATACGTAGGCCATATTGCTTGGAGAAAAAATCATCTTTTAAAATCAGTCATAGGTTTAAGTGATGTTGAATAAGTGGGTCTCATTATGATATAAGGTTTAATTGAAATACAAGAACTTATTTTGCCAAGATCTTAACGAAACGAAATAATTCAGTGCCAAACGCTTAGATGTGCAAATGTTCTCAACGAGTGTTAATATAAGAACTTATAATAAATATCGATTGACAAAGTTATTATATAAGACCATTCAAGCCTCGCGTAATACTAGCCAAAGGCGATAATAATTACACGCAGCACTGTTAATGCATTAGAAATCCAATTGCTTTCCCTAATTGACATTACAGTCGTTAATTTCCAATTGTCTCCTCAAACGCTGGGATGAATAAATTGATTCTTACTTAACAGCGCTCCAAGAGGAGATTGCCAGAAAACGGCTCAGTTGATAGAATACAAATTACGAGCTCACAGAATGTTTAGCATCAACTTTTTGACAAGTCGGCCAAGGCAAAAAAGCTTTTTTTTATTTTTCGTGAGTCAGGTAGATATTAAAAGTTTTGAAGATCGTGGAAGAAAGGAGGAGGTTTATTAAAACGTTGTTGGGGTGATTTGTAGTTTTCCCTCAAGTTGAACCAGCTCTGATGATGAGGATGACGATGAGATATTAATCATCATATATTAAATTTGTCAGACCAGTTACTTCGCACTTGTTCTCACGAGTCGGAAACTACAAATTATCTTTCTTTCTGACTGAGTTTTCTGGGACGAAGTGCTTCTACAATTATACGTTGTTTCAGATGATCTTCCTTTCCTTTATCACAACCTTTCGACCGCTGCACTCTCCGGTCTTCTTTCTTCTTGAATCTCTGAGACAATTACTCTATTTTTTCGTCTTAAACTGAATCCTGAAAAGATCAAGCATGGCAGAATAAGTATTCCAGGACTGATCGAAGGAGTCGATTATTTTTAAGGGTCGTTAACAATGGATCGTATTCATGAGTTCCATTTGAGGCTTTGAATGAACATCATAGACGTTGAAAAGACTCAATTGAGAATGCAACCATTTATCATGCCCGAAGAAATATCAGCTTGTGATTGGTGGTAATGAAATGATCAGTTGTCCAGGTATTGAAAGAATTTTTCCACATTGAGCTGTTAAAGCAAGGGTCAGAGATAAGATCAACTGCAAGGTTTCGATCATCTCCAGTTTTGGAAGTGCACCCATAAACTAGAATAATACCTGCATAGATATTTAATAATGTTCGGAGTTTGTTCATATGCAGATCGTTAAGAAAAGCAGAAAGCATTCACAACGACTTTCATGGACCTAATTGAGAGAAATGAATTGATGATTGCGTAAACTCTTCTAGAGATGCCATAGCTGGATAGTTTGTGCCCTAGCCTCCAATGCCACACTTTTTATAAAAGCCTTTGAGTTATATATGGCAACTGTTCTCGTGTCGAAACTGCCATCCAGCCCTTCACAAATTATCTGGATAATGACAGTTCAAACATCAGCAGTGGACATGGGGGTGCGAAACGCATACTTTTCGTCGCTCAGTACGTTGCGTTGAGTACCTGCTGAGGTGATCAACTACCTCATTGCCGTTAACAGACTCTAAGGAGCCTGATTGAGCAATATTGCGATGGAGATGAACATTAACTAACCAGAGAAAACAGCTGAAAGTCTTTCACTTCAAGGCAGCGATTAAACGAGATTGTAGATAATTCAGGGTTAATGTTCTTAAGTACAACAACAAAGATTTTATCCGTACTAGTAGCCTTCATGTTTTTGACGAGTCTGAAAACTTCTCAAGTTGGTGAGAATCACAATGCATGTGTCTCGAGACAGTTGGTGAAGTCAGCTACACAGGTGGAGATGTAGAGTGTGGAGTTTCAGTCAAAATACAATGCAAAGGTCATTTAAATCTGTGGGCACATATTATTTAATTCTGTTAAGAGTTTTGTTTGTGATTATCAGGGACATCCACGAAGCACGTCATCCAATGTCAAAACTAGCTTGGAATGACTGAGTATAGCTAACCGCATTCTCTAAATATATTCAAATTAAACAATTACATTTTCGAAGAGTTCTTCTTTCAGATTTGATTTGTTTGCCCTGTAAACATCCGTTATAACCTCCAGATTTTCTCACCCGTCTCTCGCATTCTGCAGCTGCTAGAAATTCAGATACATTCTAGATTCTATTCTGCAAAAAAGAGCACAATAGAATGGATTGATCGAAGCATTGTGAAAGCCCTATCAACAACATAATGGAGATCTATTATTCGATAAACACATGCAGTGTGCTAATAAGTAATGAAAATGCTTTAGAATTGCTTTAAATCTTTATTTCGTACATATACTTTCCTACAATATTATATATATATATATATATATATATGTATATGTATATATATATATATATGTGTATATATATATATATATATATATATATATATATCTGTGTGTGTGTGTATATATATATATTAGGTTGGTGGAAAAATAATGACGTAATAACGTCGTTTTTTGGCGTTAACAATACGTCAAAAAACGACATTATTACGTCATTATTTTTCCACCAACCTAATATATATATATATATATATATATATATATATATATATATATATATATATATATATAATGAAGTAGGTGTAGGCATCAAGTATTCATTCAAACAAACCGACAGACCATTTATTTGACTTTTCCAATTTTCGAATAAGATGTTGCTCAAAATTGTGGATATACTGTCCAAAGTTCATATTTTGGTATTGTTTTGTTAAATCTAATTTGATTAGATTCTCGGCAAGTATGAACGAAATTCGTAACAAAAAAGAAAAAAAAATATTTTTTACCATAATATGACAGCACCGAAATATAACAATACTTCTAAATTAGCTCAACCTGTTTATGGGTCCCTATCTCATCTGAGAGAAAAATGATAACAAAAATATGCCCAACGACTACAAAATATACAACCGCAGACAAATTTTATATGCAAGAAAGTATAACATTAAAGGCCAACTAACCTTAAGCTCAAGAAACACCTCTTTGCTTACAGAGAGATGGCTGGAAGGACTTAATGCATACTGATTCCAACACTGTCAGTGATAATCAAAATTAGTTCCACTCTGGGAATATGTTTAGGGATGAAGAGTGGATACAATACTGGCTTTTAATCAAAGCTTCAGCTATAGCTGAACCTGATACAATATTGTATCTCTGTAAATTTGAACTTGCGAATACTGACTAGTACGTGTTGATCGATCAGTGCTTCCAAGCACCTTGGTGATAGCAGTTATGGTTTCTGTATTTTAGATCCCTTACATTTGCCTTGTTTATCAAGAGGACAAATTTCATACTGTCTTCTTTCAGATATATTTTTGTTTACATGTGAATTTTACACACACACACATACAGAAACTATATATATATATATATATATATATATATATATATATATATATATATATATATGCACACACATACAGAAACTATATATATATATATATATATATATATGCACACACATACAGAAACTATATATATATATATATATATATATATATATATATATAGAGAGAGAGAGAGAGAGAGTGAGAGTTCCTGTGTGTGTGTGTAAAATTCACATGTAAACAAAAATATATCTATACGAACTTTGGACATTATATCCACAATTTTGAGCAACATCTTATTCGAAAATAGGAGAAGTCAAATAAATGGTCTGTCGGTTTGTTTGAATGAATACTTGATGCCTAAATCTACTTCGTGATATATATACATATATATATATATTAAAGACGTTTTTATGTTTAACGTTCTTTTCATAGATACAAGTATTTAAGTAAATGCTCTGTTTATAATAAACAGTATTAAATAACATTTACCGGCCTGAATGTCCGAGAAAATTTCATAGAAAATATTCGTTCTTTGACAGGATTCGAACCTGCATCCTATACGGAACCGTCATTCACGCTGACGTGCCTTACCGTTAGGCTACAAAGAAACGCTCAGTAGGCAAGGTAGAATTTACTGCTTATAAACTTCAATTATAAGCAGTAAATTCGACCTTGCCTACCGAACGTTTCTTTGTAGCCTAACGGTAAGGCACGTCAGCGTAAATGACGGTTCCGTATAGGATGCAGGTTCGAATCCTGTCAAAGAACGAATATTTTCTATGAAATTCAGGCCGGTAAATGCTATTTAATACTGTTTATTATAAACAGAGCATTTACTTAAATACTTGTATCTATAAAAAGAACGTTAAACATAAAAATGTCTTTAATAAATAAATTGTCGGACTTTGTCCATTTCGTTATATATATATATATATATAATATTATTAATAATAGTTGAAACAAAACTTCTGAAGGACAGAGTTAATCTTAAAATGTTGCTGGAAGCTGAATGAGGCTTTAAAAGAAATCCCACAACTCAGCTCATCCTAGCGTGATTTTTTGAAGCAGATGTAATAGTTCAATAACCATGTCGTTGACCAGACCTCATACCAAGGGATTTATTCTTATGAGAATACCGAAAAATGTTATTTATCGCACAAAAGCGGCCACAATTGATGAGATAAAAGCAGGCATTGAAAGTGAATACGCCTAAATCCCAAATCAATTACATTCTGCAATTCTGTACTACTATATTGTCCGTAGTATCTGGGTCTGAATGTCTGTTAACTTGAACCACTGCGATGGCTCAAAATAATTACACATCTACCGTTTTAAATGTGAATTATATATCTTCCATGTGGTTTAATTAATTTTGTATAAGCAAAAATTAAACACACAAGCGCAAATGCGCGCACACACACACACAAATATATATATATATATATATATATATATATATATATATATATATATATATATATATATATATATATATATATAGCATAATGAGAAGCCACGTATACTTTCTTAATATGTATATATAGAAAAAATTGCAAATTAAACAAATAATAATGTTTTATTTTGTGAAAGTATTAATTTATTTATATATATATTTGATATTTCAGATTGCCCTCAATCTTTCATCAGAAATAACTGTTGATATTTATTTCGTATAAAATACAAAATTGTGGCACAAGGCCGAAGAAGGGGGAAATAACTGTTTGTTACAAATAAATTAAAATTACTGTTTGTTAGCAAGTAGCGTCCGTCGCGAGAGGCGGACGTCACGTGATATGGAACGTCACTGTTCGGATATTCCTAATTTAAATCTAACTGTAATAAATATTTTAGATGTTGTTTAAAAAAATAAAAAAATAAAGCATTTTTTTAGATATAGTTAAAAAAAGAATATTTTAAACAACATCTTAAATATTTATTACAGTTAGATTACAGTTAGATTTAAGTTAGGAATATCCGAACAGTGACGTTCCATATCACGTGACGTCCGCCTCTCGCGAAGGACGCTACTTGCTAACAAACAGTAATTTTAATTTATTTGTAACAAACAGTTATTTCTGATGAAAGATTGAGGGCAATCTGAAATATCAAATATATATATAAATAAATTAATACTTTCACAAAATAAAACATTATTTGTTTAATTTGCAACTTTATATATATATATATATATATATATATATATATATATAAGGGCTGTCGACTCATTAATCCTTTTAGTTTATGTGAAACCAATAAGAATGTTGGAAACGCGGCAACTCAAGTTCCTCTTTACAGGGCCTGGCCTGTTTTGTAAATTCTATTCATGTTGCCTTAGACCTCCGGAGCAGTTTTTACAGGTCTTCTGACAGACGCTGCAAATTATTTCCATCATAGTATTGGTCGTAATTTGTTAAAAGGCTATCAATATTATTTGACCTGCGTTAACGTGACCTGTATTGTAGACAGACATACTCTATCATATTCATCAGATACAAATTGATGGATTGCGAGATCAATAATTTCCCGTTTCCTACCTGGACGCTTGATTTTTTCCCAAATCATCGCATGTTCTTTGAAGAAATATATATATATATATATATATATATATATATATATATATATATATATATATATGTATAAATCACCTTCCTGACGCCATAATTTCCCAAGTTGGCATCTACGCGGATGACACCACAATTTATTCCTGCCTCAAAAACAAATCTAGTCTCACTGACAAAACTCACCTGGCCGTGTGTCTCGAAAAGGACCTCCAATCGATTGTGAACTGGGGCAAGAATTGGCTGGTCAACTTCAACGCTTCTAAGACAAAACTGCTCTCTATCAATCACCACAGAGATCCTTCCCTCCCTCCATTAGAATGTCTGACGCTCAACTTCTCGAGAGCAACTCTCTGCGGCTTCTCGGTCTCACGTTGACTGCTGACCTGCGATGGAATAAATACATTGAGTCAATTGCTTCGTCCACGGCAAGAAAAGTTGGCTCCCTGAGCCGCGCCAGGAAGTTTTTCTCCCCGGAGTCGATCCTCCAGATCTACAAATCAACAATTCGCCCTTGCATGGAGTATTGCTGCCATATATGGTCTGGTGCCCCTTCTGTTTGACTCGGGGATCTTGATAGGCTTCAGAGGCGGATATGCAATGTAGTTGTCCCTGATCTGGCGTCTCGTCTACAGTCACTTTCTCACAGACGCGCCGTCGCCTCCCTCTGTCTGTTCTACAAATACTTTCATGGAAATTGCTCCGAGGAGCTGCATTCGCTGGTTCCCAGACGTTATGAGTTCAAGCGCCATACGAGGGTGGCATCCAGCTCTCACCCCTTCACTGTCGAAACTCCTAAATATAGCCGTCTCTTCTTCTCCAATAGGTTTATGTCTCGCACCTGTGGAACTCCCTTCTCTATTCCTGCTTCCCTGTGAGCTATAGTCTCGAGCTATTGAAGTGTAATGTCAATCGACATCTCCAGTTGCCTTGATCTATCCACTACCCTCATCCTTTCTTCTATCACTCCTATCTGATCTTGCTCTAAATTTTCTGTAACCCCTTGCGTCCTAGTGGCTTCCCGCCTTGCTTGAGGTGAAATGCTTAAAAAAAAAAATATATATATGTATATATATATTTGTGTATGTGTGTGTGTATATATCTGTATATATATGCATATATACATGTATATATATATATGTATATACATATATGTATATATATATATATATATATATATATATATATATATATATATATATATTTATATATATATTTATATATAGATAATATTAGTGGTAAATATACACATACATATGCAATCATATATATTACGATTCCAATGGAATAAATTATGACCACGGAATATTAGTGTTTAAACCTTTTTATTATTATATATATATATATATATATATATATATATATATATATATATATATATATATATATATATATATATATATATACATATATATGGATCATCATTTCATAGTATTTCAACCAATGGTCCCATGGGCATTTAATATTTCCTGAATTCAACTGACTATAACACTTTAGCAACTTGTCTTTAGCAATTAATCATATATGTATCTGCAGAGATCTTGAACCGCAATAAACGTTCACAAAATAGATATACGATGAAAGGGGAACTGTTCATCGTGAAAACACAATGCCTTCTATGAAAAGCCACTTTGGTCATCATATAAGTACTTTCTTGAAAAAGGCAGTAATTGAATAGATAGATAGATAGATAGATAGATAGATAGATAGATAGATAGATAGATAGATAGATAGATATGAAAGTGACTGAGATAGATAGATAGATAGATAGATAGATAGATAGATAGATAGATAGATAGATAGATATGAAAGTGACTGAGATAGATAGATAGATAGATATGAAAGTAACTGAGATAGATAGATAGATAGATAGATAGATAGATAGATAGATAGATAGATAGATAGATAGATATGAAAGTGACTGAGATAGATAGATAGATAGATAGATAGATAGATAGATAATGAACACACTCGAAAGCAAAGAAAGAAAGAAAGCAAAGAAAGAAAGAAAGAAAGAAAGAAATATCGTATTCCAAAAATATTAATGAACTTTGTTATGATTCTTTCCTGATATTTGAAAACTTTCATAATCATATTTTTGCGTCATTTCACCCCAAACAAGGTGAAAATGCCACTAAAACGCAAGGGGTTACTGGGAGTAAAAGTTAATGAGAAGACTTTACTGATAGTGAAGTGAAGAGGAAGGACAACAAAAGAACAGGATAGCGGAAAATAGATGATGGCGATTGGCAGTGCATTTAAATTTTTGAAGATTGTAAATGGTAGGGAAACACATTTAAATTAATGCAGTCAAAGTTCCCATGGGTAAAGGTCGTGATTGATGATTGCCATGAAAATATTTATAGAAAGGACAGTGAGGTGAGTCATGTCACGCAGTTGTCAATCTAACTGAAGATGCCAGGTAATGGTCGATTAAATTACAGACTCATCTTTGGATTCTGTCAAGAATCTCGAGAAATAGAAGTTTTTTGTCGTTACATTTATACATCTAACATTCTGTCATATATTGAATATTGCTGTCATATCTGTTCAGATAAATATTCAGCGTGGATTCTAACGGCAAAAAATTCTGGTAACCAATATAATTGAATATAATCAAACAACTTCATATTAGTAAGAAATGTGAACACAGGAAGGAACAAAATGTTGCTCTTCTGAAGGTTAGCATCAGCCATAGAAACGGTGAAGCAGATTTGTTTTAGGGGCGTTAAAATTTACAAGCCATTCCTTATCTCAGTTAAACACTAATTGGAGGTCCTTTTAGAGGACAGTTGCCACATTTATTTTGTCAAACCGTTTGGGATTGCTACTGCGACAGAAGTAAATAGTTGTGTTTTAGCATACATTCCCTGTTAGGAAAGTTAAAAGTACATTATATCTTTCAACGACGTGTCAAGTGTTAAACACATACAAAAATGAGAGTCAAAAAATTAGAATGAGTTAAACTTTTGTTCACAAATTTCAATCCTAGAGAAAAGTTAACGAATTCCAAATGAGACGTACCTTGATGTTTTATCTTTTATGTTTATTCTGAAAGTGGTTAATTAACTTTCACTTAAGAAACATAACTGTTATCAACAAAGGGCTCATACCTTTGACTAGACCCATAAACTATATATATATATATGTGTATATATATATATATATATATATATATATATATATATATATATATATATACGGAGATTTTATCTGTTATTAGTAGGAAAATGGAAAGGAAGAAAGGTATGTCTATAACGAAAATAGATACCTCTAATTTCAAACAATAACCTTGCTTTTTTCACAGGTCTATTCACACTTTTTCTTCCAGATCGCACACACGCACACATATATATACATACATACATACATACACATATATATATATATATATATATTAGGTCGGTGCAAAAACAATGTCAGTTTTTGACGTTAAAAAATACGTCAAAAACCGACATTATTTTTGCACCAACCTAATATATATACATATATCTATATATATATATATATATGTATCTATCTATCTATCTATCTATATATATATATAAATAAATATAGCACACCTTAAGACTATATTTCTTTATATATATATATATATATATATATATATATATATATATATATATATATATATATATATATTGAGTACAAGTCAGAAGATCTGTTAATATGTCCGTGTCCAACCCAGTTATTAATTCAGTGTTGGTCTGATATGTGAAATGTTTCATTGATGTGGTCAATGGAGAAGCAATTTTTTTATATTATATTGTGAAATAAAATATTTATGAATTTGTTATGCAACAAAATGATCATCATTCGATCTGGAAACTAAATCTATTTGTAACAATTTGCATTAATGAAATGCTTCAATTTCCTCCATTAAAAATTAAAAACCTAAAATTTAGTATTAAACAACAATGAAAGTTATTGCAACAACCGAAAAAAGATTAATTTCGTCCAAATAGATATTATACTCTTACATAAATTATTTTATATTCCTACATAAAAAATTCTATTAAAATATTTTATAGCCAACAATTTCCATATACATATATATATATATATATATATATATATATATATATATATATATATATGTGTGTGTGTGTGTGTGTGTGTGTGTGTGTATGTGTGTGTGTAAATTGTTGGCTATATAACATATGTGTGTGTGTGAGCGGGCGTATGCATGGTTATTTTTGTATATATGCTTTATTTTTTAATTTCTTTTAATTATTTCAACCCAATTTTGATATTGGTCGTCGATCTAAGGTTTTGGCAGACATGAGCCATCATCAGAGTGGTTATATGGACATTACAACAGAGATATTAACCGTCAAAACTGACATACTGTTTTGTTTACATAGAAATTTGCTACGTGACTATAACGGTCGCGGAATAGCAGAGGCAGGTCGTAAATTAGTAATGTGAATCTATGACATTCTCCATGAGCACGTGAGAGAAAGAAATGGGAAACATGTCAAGAGAAGCATATGTTTAAATGCATTGTAATATGTTTTGACTGGTTTGAAATGTAATTTTGTTGAGTGTTGGTTGCTTTGTTTTAATTTAGATGGCCTCCAATATCTGAAGGTTCTTTTTACTGTGTGTATGTGTGGGTATTGTTGTGTTATCAGCTAATACCTGTCTAATATTAATCACATGGCTATGTTTTTCTAAGAAATATTGTTTAGTGGAAGATCAGAATGTGACAGATAAGTCTAAGGGAGAGCGTGGTTGTAGCAAGACCAATGTATGTAGTGGGTTTATTATTAGTATCAGCGATGCAATCTCTGAACGGGCATATAAATTGATACACTACATAGTTTTTTAGTTTTTTTTTTTTTTTTTTTTTATAGAGGATTTAGTTGTGTTGTAGCTTTATTAGAAACCATGAGGTTAATTCTCTTAAATTTTTATAATATATGATGAGCTTAACTTGTTTATTATTATTAATGGTTTTAACATTTCTACTTATTATGTTTTTGAGTATTGTTTCATCCTGTTGGTAAATAATATACATTTTGGTTACAACTGTATTATGTTTATTTTGATATAGACTGGTGTGGTTACAGTTATTATCAGTTTTGTTAGTGGTAGTATTAAGTTTATTGAGATACATTTTAATTTGTTGGTCAATGGCGGAACTATGGAATCCATGATTAACAAGTATTTGTTTGATGTTATGTAATTCTTTAGAGAATATCGTTTTGGAAGAAAATATCATTCGTGTGCTTTGGATTAAATCTTTTATAGCAACTACCTTATGTCGTTGTGGGCATTCACACGAGTTAATGCTAGTGGGTTTTCTATATATAAAAGTAGTAAATTTATGTGTGCTGGAATCAATACGTACATCAAGGAATAGAATTTTATTATTAATGTTGAGTTTTAGTGTAAATTTGAGGACGGAGCGAATGTTAAATTTGTTTTTAAGTTGAGTAATTTGATCAATATTTTTAGCTAAAATGAAAATGCCATCTATGTACCTTACAAATATAGGTGGGGGTCTATTAGTGTCATCAAGTATTTTATTTCCTAAATGTGCCATATAATAATTAGAAAAAAGGGGCCTAAAAGGGATACCATCGCGATACCGTCTATTTGAGTATAAATATTGCCTAGGGGGTCATGAAAAGATACTTGAGTGGTACATGCTAATAATAATAATATTTTTATCTTTATCTTGAAACTAAAGCTATTAGGTTGGTGCAAAAATGATGTCGTTTTCTCACATAGTAACATATGTGAGAAAACGACATTATTTTTGCACCAACCTAATATTATACAACGCTTGGAACGGCTCATGATAAAACATAATAGTCATTCGTTGACTGTTATATTTAACAATATATGTTTGAATAACGACCTTCTGCCCAAATATATATATATATATATATATATATATATATATATATATATATATATATATATATATATATATATGTATGTGTGTGTGCATATATATATATATATATATTGAGTGCTTTTGGGAATCATTTTTAAGATCAACAGTACATGTATAAGCAACAATCACTTCCACCTTAAAATATAATCTCGACAGTTCTTAAAAAACCTACTACCACCTGCACCACACAAATTTCCTTTTACGACTGTTTAGGAAAAATATACGCACAAACCAGCGACATCGCCATAGACACACCTATCACTCTAATATTATCAGAATTTTACATGTCGCACTTAGAGAAAGAAATGTAAAAAATACCCCAAACCAACAGTATCTACCTGATAAGTTAACGGGGTATTTTTCATTTTTCGGAAGAATATAAAAAATCTGAGAACTTTCGAAGTTCACACCGTCCTTCATTTCCTTTATGAATCAGAATTCCCTTCTTAGACATATCAGTTGATTCGATTAATAAAATCTTTACAACCTCTGTGTTAAAAAAAAACAGCCAACTCAAATCCATGCCTAGTTTATGACAATGATACACCACACCGATACAACCTAGCCTACATAAATAAGGTAACAAATTGAGACCAGTAATATCTTCTACACATATACAAATATTAATTTCCCTAAGAAAATAATTGATAAACAAATTAAGCTAACCCTAGAAAAAATAATCATACAAGCAATCAGCAACATGAGAACTGTTTTGAGTTGAAGGTACACTGCAAATTAATGTAATTTCTAATGTTTACCAACTTTGTAAATGTTTCTTATCAATCTTTTCCAAGCGTCCCTGCCCTGTGTTATCTCACAGAAATGCTGAGATCCTCCAAACATTTCAAAGATTTACGGGGAACGGTGGAATTTTATTGATACTTCTTTTAGTGTCATGGTTCACTGTGCATACTAATGGCTATTCGGTGTCTTCCACAAAAGTATGATGCATTGATCTTCTCAGAGTAAAAACAGCGTAGCTTTAGTAGAAGTGTGCACATCTAGTCACAGCATATGTTCACATAGTTTCCATCGTTATCGGAGTATATACACGCATGCGCATCCACCGACACACTCACACACACCGTCTTCCCAAATGAGCAATGGTGAGAGGAAAAGACCATTCAAGCCTTAGTAATGGTACAAATATTTATACCCTGGCTTCCATCTTCAAAGATCATTCAAGAACCATAAAAAAAACGATGAATAATTTTAAAAAAGAGGGAACAATAGAGAGGAAACCTGGATCAGGAGGTCACAACAGGAAGAGGGGTGATCATTTCATCTTTGAGCTAAAGAGATCAATTAGAAAAGATCCAACTGAGTTAATAAGACGTTTGGCACGTGAGAGAGGAGTTTTAGCTATGACAGTGCAAAGAGCACTAAAAAAAAGATTTGAAAATGAAATCGAACGTGAAACCTGTGAGGCATCTTGTTACTTCAGGACAGAAAGTTAGAAGGTTAGAGAGGGTGAAGATCATCTTGAATAAGTTGGAAAATGAATCATGATTCTGTAATATATATATATATGTGTGTATGTGTGTGTGTGTGTGTGTGTGTGTATAAAGTTTATTTCATGAGCTTCCGATCCTTAGCTATGATTAATTAATGATGAACATGTCATTTTCGTTTATGATCGATTCATCACGATTCTTCTTTTAAGTTTGGAGAGTAATTATACATTCGTATTGTTCAAAGTAGAGCCCAATAGTTATAAAAATTCCAATAAGATATCTTTAATCATTTCTAAGATACAACGGTTCAATGCTTAATATAACAAATGGACAATTCATCTCATCAGACTGACTACATTTTAATAGACCAGCCAACTAGCAAAAAGCCTTTAAATAAGGGTGCTACCTGCATGTAATTTTAATAACTGATATCCATGTTAAATCAATCAGACATAAACCAGAGATTAATGCAAGGATGGATACAACAAAAGATGTTGAATTAAATGCCATTTTAAGGTCATTTTGTGGTTAACGAAAGGACCACAGCTCAATGTTAACCTGTTTATTTTTTAAGTTATCAAAAATTAAAAAATTATCAGATTTTAATGAAATTTTCAGAGGTTATGCAGTAATAGATGAGGTTATATTTAATGTATTTTTATCATAACTTTTTGTTAAATTATTTTTGCTATGTTTTTATATTTTTTTAAGAAAAAGGTGAACCTCATTTTTTATTTAATGTAAATGATAAGATTCTTAGATTAAAAAATGGTATATTTCTTATAACGATAAGTTGTTTTAAAATTCAAATCATTAACAAAATTTAAAGTCTTACTGGTTGCAGAAAATATGCTCTAAATCTTAAAATGAATAATTCAATAAAACCAACCCATTTTTTTTATTTAGATATCATTTAACTACATTTTCTGAATAAGATATACTGTAGAGAGTGTTTTGTTAGAAAATAAAATTGGGATTGAAGAAGTAATTTATAAAATGTTTTAAAAGTCTACATGGGTTTTTAATGCCAATGTTATCATTAATTTAAACTATTGTTACTAATAAGAACTGGAAAGTTTCACGAATATCCAAGTAATATTTTTTCATTCAAACCAGATTCTTTACAGGAATTCCAAACACTTGACAAAGCAACTTTGCCAATTGGAGGCAGGCCATCACTACCATGCTCTTGTTCCGCAAAAATAGAACTGGAATGGTTTGGAGCAAAAGATGAAGGTAAAAAGCATGAATAAAAGATTTGACTTGGTTGATGTCTGGGATTTGTGATGGCGAAGTTGATCCATCTATACCTAGCTTGGGAGCAATGAATGAAGACATGAGCATTGTTCATCTCCCAGCAACAACTGTGAAAATGTTGCCTATTCTTCAAGCACCAGCAGATGATAATGATACTATAATAACAGTGATAAATCGCTTCATAGCTATTTCAAAGCACAAGGGACAAAACACACCATTATCACAGCAAATCAACTATTGTACATCAGGGGCAAGGAAATTTGTTGGTCAAATTCCAATTTTGACAATATCATTTTTTTATGGGTGGCCCTCGCATCTGTTTTAATTCTTGAAAGCAATCAGTCAACACATGTCAAATGCTGAGCTGTATGATTTGTGGACAGAATCTGGTGTTTATACAACCAAGACAACTGAAACCATGTTGGATGGAAAACATATTACCGAGCTGTAAGAGTACATATGCTGTTTATGAAGCACCGTGGCATATAAAGTGGTCAATGTTCAGAGCTTACTACATCAAAAATGAACAGCTCACTTGGCAGATTTCAAAATGTTCCCAAAATGTAGCTGATATATCTAGAAACAAGGCTGCAATTGGCAGACATGTACTCTACAATTGGCGAACGCTCTGATGTTCTCAGTGACAAAAATATAAAAGGACTTCTGATGGAATTTGACAAGAAATATTCAAACAGGCAAAGCTACAAATTTTGGTTTGGACTACATGAATATCGTTTGGATTCTTCTCCACTTCATCCGAGCAGAGAGAATTGGTAATTGGATCCTCTATCTGGAATCGTTTTCTGTTAGGCTTCTATGCTACAACCACACAAACTTTGCAAGATGGGGTCTTGTCTGTTTGTCTCATATGAAGATTCTTGAAAATTCTGCGCCTGAAACTCACATAGAATTCCTCGATGGTAATTTCGTTATGAAGATGACTAAAAAGCGCTTCAACCAAGTTCCTGTGGACCTCGACACGGAATGGATAAACAAAACATGCAAGATGCACAATGGTGTTATTGGAATAACTAGGAATGACCAAGAAAGAGACAAGTTTGTATCACATGTTCAGAACGGTCAGGCATCACACATGATGTAAAAGCTTTGTTCAATATGATGTGGAAGAAAAAGTTTTTACACGTCCTGAGACCCTTCCAAGCCAGATGACACGTGACACTGAACACAACTAACAAGATTTGATGCTATCAGAGTTTATACCGTATCTGAAAATAAACATCTTAGTTCTGAGTCAAGAAAGTCATTGGTATCACTGGCGACAAAGTATACAGTTCCAGAAGATATAGTCAATGATCTACTGTCTGCTGGAGATGGAGGAAAGTATCAAGTGCTCACTAGTGTGAAAGATCGATTAGTGGATTAGTAGGTGGAATTTCATGATAAATTCTCCAAAATTAATTCTAAGACATTTAACTTGATATATAAAGCAACTGCATCGTGCATACTGAATGTTCAAAAGACTATTAAAGGAGACCAAAAATTGCTTCCACGTCTCTTGAATTCAGCGAGTATTGGTCAAACGGTAGAACTGGCAAATGTTTTGAAGCATGAATTGTCATCGGTCCCTCTCTTCTTGGCAAACACTGAAGGAGGGATGCATTCAACAAATAAAACAGGACTCATCAGTGTTTTCATGAAGGGAAATGAAAACGTGACAGAACTTCCAAAATGATGACTTGTTTACTCATAGATGGTCATGCACTGATTCACGCTATGGAAAAGTCTCATGGATATCAGACATTTTGAGATTATAGTACTGTATTCTTTCGCTCAGTGTTACGTTATTATAGAGATATCACTACACGAGTTGACAGTGTGTTTGATCGCTATCTGGGTGGCGATTCATTCAATTAAATCTGTTACCAGAGTAAAGCAACAAAACAAAAAGAAGTCTTCGTCTATATTTCTGAGATGAGGTATTATGTACACTATTTACATTATTCGGATTATTGTTCTCATCTTGCCATATTTATCACAACGTTTCGACCATTGCATGCTCTGGCCTTCTTCAGGTGGTCGGAATGTCGAACTGAACCCTTTATTTCGCTCGCTGGGGTAGACTGTTCTAGTTCCACGTGCCATGTCTAATGGATGTCAGTTATCAGTTATTTCTTGTTAATTCACCTCTCCAAGTTCTCCACTGCCTTAACCAGGTATTGAACTCAGAACTTTTTGGGCACTATCACTTGAGCTAACGAACGCCTTTATCCACTGTGTCCTTAATGACATCAGTGTACGAATTTCTGGGACTTAAGTTAATGTCTTCAGCAACCATTTTTTACCAGTGCTCATATTGCAATTTTATCTGTTATCATTGCATTTTTTACCAGGGTTCATATTTTTTCGTTGCTATTATTGCTTTTCTCTGGCACTCCTTATTACTGGTCCCCATATTATAATCCTTTCTATGCTTGGTCGGCTCAGGAGATTTTTGTGGCCTAACTGAAGTGATTAAGTCCGAATAACGTAAAAAGAAGTCTATTGAAACGATAATTGATGAACCAGAAGTTACACTTCCTCAAATTTGGAGCAAATTTATTTGTATGGATTAAAACAAAGGAGACCCGGCAAATTTCCTCTCTGAAATGCTCATCCAGTATACCAAAGATCTTCCACAGGAATTTGAGATAGTAACGTGAGGTGGATTCATGGACTATTGTGGGGGAAAAATCAATTAGAAGATCTCACGTTGGTCTGAAAATTCATGTAAATCATGAGGAAGCTGGCACGATATTAATTATTCATGTCCCTGAAGCAATTGATATGGACTATAAATGACTATCAATGTTCTGTTCACAGATACCGATGTCATGCTTCTTCTTTTGCACCTTACTCCTCCTAAAACCAGTGAAGTCTGGATGATATCTGGGACTGCAAAGAAACAGAAGTACATCCCTATACATCAAATAGCTGCAAATGTTCCTGATGAAATGAAAAATAACAAGATTTCATGCACTGACAGGTCGCGACACAACATCTTCATTTAATAAATATGGGAAAGACCTGTTGGAAAACATTTCTAAAAAACACGAGTGATAGAAGGAATGGGCAGTGTATCTCTAGAAGTCCAGAGCTACACTGTTGACAGTGTAAGTTTACAGATGTTCAACAAAGCCAAGAAAGGTCTGGAATTGCTTCCTCCAACATATAATGATTTGGAGCTTCATGTAGAACGTGTAAACTATAAAGCCAAAATGTGGCTTCAGGCAGAGAAGGGAATTATTTCTGTGACATTATCCCCACATACTTGGAAGAAGGAACCGGGTTATCTTAAACCTTAATGTAACAAACTTCTATAGCATTATCATGCATCAAACTTATGACCTGCTCTTGCAAAACCAAGGGAAAGACTGTGAGATGGACCTTTAAAAACAATCTGACATAGGCAAATGCTTGTGGATGTGATTCTGTTCGATGTTATAATCCATTAGATTGAAGACTATTTATATATATATATATATATATATATATATATATATATATATATATATATATATATAAGTGAACATAGAAGTCAACACTTAGAGGCGACAGTCTGCTTCATGCTAGATGCAATCGTCAGGCCACGAGTGCTCATGGCGTGACTATTGCGTCTAGCATGAAACAGACTGTCGCGTCTAAATATTGACTTCTATGTTCACTTTTATATTTACACATGCTCTATCTCTGATATTGAGCACTTTATCCCATAAATATAACACATCTTAAGACTATATTTCTTCATATATATATATATATATATATATATATATATATATATATATATATATATATATAGCATACACATGTTTCTTCAAGCATATAATAATTTGGTTTTATTTGATCTAATGTTTTTAATCATACTTTCAAAGATACATCCTTATATATTAATTTTTAGCAAGGTAAGTTAATACTATACAAAAATAATTATTTTTTAGATTATTTTTCAGTATTATAGTAGATCAAAAAAGGAGGGAAAAAAGGATTAAAATTGGTTTACTTACTAGTCAGCTTCCATGCTAAATCGATTACTTAGTAGTCACAAAAATACTTAAAACTTTGATCTATATTATCTACTTCCGAGGTCAATATTCTGACCTAAATACCACATAATTTGTCTTTTTAATACTTTTCTTTTGATTATATTTTGGTAACTTTGAAATTTGAGCTTTTTAACCATAAAATAACCTTGAAATAACCATTAAGATCAACATTTTTCATAGTATCCGGCTCAGCATTTCTCTTTGATCTATGACTGATTGATTTATAATGCTTGACGTTCTATGCAGGTAAAAGTCACAATTATGCCACATGGCTGGTTTTCTTTTATGAAATGGAATCAATATATCCCAGACAGATATACAAAGATAAGAAATTTTTAAAAAAGAATAAAAAATACAAGATAAAACAAGTAAAAATAAATTGACCTAGAAAACATTTTTTGGAGGGTTTACATTATGAAGGGAGAGAAGAGGGGGGAAAGGAGTTAATATAAAGGGTAAAGGAAAGTAAAAAGATAGTAAAGTTAAATTTAAAACCGAGCTAAAATAAAGTGTCAAATAAAATTCACAGAAGAAAGGGTTAAAAATTTGAATATAAATCGGAATCTCAAATTTGTGGTCGATTTCATAAAATCTTCTCATAAGCGGCTATTTTTTTAATTTTATGAAATTTGTAAACAAAACAAAATTATCGGTTTTAAAAATCTTCCAAAAGTAATATTTGTGACACGTTATTTGAGTAAAATTAGCAAATTTAAAGTTAAATTAATTTGATTTGAAATAAACATTACTTACTTATAGCATAAAAAGTAATACACTGTCATTTCTTAAAGACGGGCCCTGTTTTTATCGATAAGTTCGTAGGTGATGACAGCTAGTATGGATGACCAGAATTGACGTAAGTTTACAGAATCTAAGTGAACGATTTTTTTTTTTTGTTGTTGTTGTTTTTAACTACCTAGTAATTTTTACAAATTAAAATATTTTCGGCATTTATCTAAAATTTAAAATACTATAAAAATTTCTTAAATTAATCTTAAAATTTAATAACATGAAATTAAAACAAAGATAAATAAGCAAGAAAATTAACTCATTGATCTGGATTTTTTTTATAATAAAAAAATTCTTTAATCATTTATAGTTAATAAAGTTTAATTAACATTACCAAAAAAAAATTTTCTATTTTCTTGACTCCAAGCACGTGACCTTTTCATAATAATGTCTTGTTTACGCTACCATAGACGAAAAAGGAAAATTATTTTAAAAATATAATAGTAAAACGACGTATTTTAGCTTTTCAAATTTGGATTCGTAAATTTTGTTTCCACGTAAAGGAAAGAATGTAATACAGAATTTTAAACGATTTTCAATTATAAATTATTATAATTAAAATTTTAAAAAAAGAAAAAATTCTTGTAAAAATTCATAATTCATCGAAAACATTTTATTTCATAAGATAATCGTGTCCTAGTATTTTTACCAAGATTTTCTAAAACAAAAAATTTCAAAAATAATTTCATTCATTTGCGCATAAGTCCTGAAATTTTCATTAAAATGTGACAATTATTTGGGTTTTGCATAAATTTCGAATTTAATGTTTTTCGGCGGGAAAAAGCGCAATAAAAACGCACTGTAAAAATGATGTCACGCGGTGACGTTAAAAAGATTTTTAACCAAAATTCGAATGTGTTAGAAAGGTTTAAAAATTTGTAAAAATAATTTTAAAATACTTTGGTCTTTCGTCTTAATGACAAACATTTTGATGATAAAACGTTTTTTCTTAAGTTTGTGGCCTTTTTTCATCATGCTATGCAGTTTTTCAGGGAGCAAGCGGAGGTACGTAATACATACATATGTGTGTGTGTGTGTGTGTGTGTGTGTGTGTGTGTGTCTGCTTACAGTATATAGTAGAAAGTAGATAGTAGAAATATCAGTGATAGTGATAAACATAAGCGATTGCATGGAGAGATGTTTGTGACCTTAGGTTTCACGCTTTCGCGATCTTCAGACAAAATGGTTTATCTTTTAAAAATAGATCTTTTTATGTTTTAGTTATGTTTGTTTATTTGTGTGTCATGAAAGGGGAAAATCTTCATGTTTTGTGTTTCTTTTGGGATGACGCTCAAGTATACATAGACACACACACACACACACACACGCACACATACAGGCGCATACATGTTAGTTCATATTTATAATCGTGGTTTAGGCGCAGTTACACATTCATACGCTCGAACACACGTATGCATTCAATCTTATTCTGCCTATGTCTGTGTCAAGATTGTAGCGTTTCATAAATTAGCAATGTTCTCTTAGTCGGGGACAGGTTGGGGCGGCTTTGATTTTTTTCAGGTCAACTATTTTCACTGTCAGACATGCTCATACACATTCATAGAAACAAATATAGACGTACACCCATATTCATTGATTTGGGTCTGCTACCAACACGTTAAGTTGGGTTCTGTCTGTAGACATGGCGATGATGATTGTGTTTTTTATCATCTGCAGCAGTGTTATTAACGATTATTAAGTTAATGTTAAAATTAGCTGTAATATCATTATTGATATATTGATAATAATTGATATGCTGTTAGTTATGATGATTGCAATGGTAATGTTACTACTAATAATGATGGTGATAATAATATTAACATAATAATAATAGTAGTGATAATAACACTAAAACATAAAATAAAATATAAAATAATAAAGAAATATTGGCAATAATAATAATAATGATAACAAATAAACAACATTTCTGATCGTAGTAGAAATGGTGATAAAGTAAAAGTGGTAACAACAGTACTAATAGTGATAGTAATGGTAGTAGTCACAAAATAATAATTTTGGATTGTTTAATGGTAATATCTGTTATGATGGCCATGCTAATTGTTGAGGCGGTGGTTGTATTTGTGGTGGGGTGGTAGTGAAGGTAACAATGTTGGTAGTGTTATTGATTCTTGTTAGTGGTTATGTTTTGGTAGTTTTAGGGTTCTGGTGGTTTAATGTTCTACCATTTTTTCGGTAGGTTCGTTCCCGTTTGTGTCCAGTTTTTGTTGTTGATGTTATCCGTTTGGTTTGAACTGTGATAGTAGATATTTGTTTTTGTGTCTGCATTTTGAGATTATTTCAGATCTTTGACTTAGTAATGATTTTTGTTGTGTGTGGGTGATTATTGCCACTTTTTCTTGCAATTAATCGCCTTGATATGTTATTGTAGTCTTGTAGTTCACATATGTATGTTGATAGTGTGTTGATTTTGGTGTATTTTCTGTTGGAGAAAGAGAGATCGTACGTGTATTTTCTTTGATTGCGTTATTGTAGGTTACTTTTTTGTGTGTGTTTTTTTATTATTTGTGTTATGTTCTTAGTTCAGCTACAGCTAACTTTTATGTTGCTCTTGTTGACTAGTTTTGCTTGTGTCTTGTTTTGGAGAAGAGATTTTTTATATTAGATTAAGGAATGTTCTGCTGATGTTTGTTCTAACGTTTTTGTTGTATGGCGGGTTGAACCAAATTATATTTCTTTTTCTGTTGTTCGATTTTGTTTGTGGTGGTGTGTATTCTAGCTGTTGTGTGTATCCGCTTTTCTTTAGTGTGTTGTTATATGGTGTTTTTTGTCTTTGAAAATGTCTGTTGGTTGAATTATCTGATAGTCTGCGGCTGATGGATTTAGATATATGCTTGATAACAGAGGGTTGGGGATTGGAGGATGCGTGTATGTATGTGAATGGGCCATTATTCTTTTTGTATGGTTCGTAAGTTTCTTTATCTAAGATGAGGGTAAACTCTAGGGAGTTTACAGTTCTTGTGTTTGTTTTTATTTCTATTTTGAATCCAATCATTTTTAGAGCGTTTACCCTTTTCCTTGTCTGGGTGCTCTTATTATGATTAGGCCGTCGTCTCTGTATATGCCCATGTCTTTTTTCTAATATTCTGGCTAGGTATGAAAGAATAAGAATACCTTCCACTTCGACGGTTAAGCTGCGTCATAGCTTCCCATTGTTACATCGAACAGAGCTATTTTTTACCATGGTTCCTTGTTGTGGAATAGCAGAGATCTACGGCAGTGTTCGATTATTTTATCTGATCATCCGTGATGTGTACAGTCTGTTTTGCTAGGTATTGATTCGTCCAGTATGTTTTCTGTGATGGCAGAAGTTTATAATATTGAACTGGAGGAAGGTTGCTCTGCAACTGCAAATATATCGTAATTGTAGACGATTTGAGTGAGTTTACGAGCTGTCATACTTTAGTAATCACTATTAGTACAACATGGCGTTTCCAAATTTCTAGCAGGGTAAATTGCTTCATGGTGCTTTTTTCTCACAGATGGTTCCCAACTGACTCTACTATAGTGTGCAGTCAACAAAATCAAAAAATAACAACGCGCATGCGCAAAATTAAAAATATAAAATGGCGACAAGTTAATCCTTGCACACAGTATATATATATATATATATATATATATATATATATATATATATAATCGGAATCACCCCAAGTAAGGCAGCAATGCCACTAAAACACATGGCGTTACAGGGTGTCAAAGAATTAGGATCAGAAACATAAATGATGAGCAGAAAGAGAAGAGAGTAATCAGGAGGACAGTAAGTACCGATTAATATTGCATTTAAATTTTTGCAGATTAAAGTTGGCTGGAAAGCATGGTGCCAGAAGGGAGATCCACAGGCGAGGAGTGCGAGAGAAGAAACTGTTAGCATATGATTTGCGACTACATCTAGCCAGCTCAACTGTAAATTGATGAGATCTCGACTCCAGTCTAGTGAAGCGCTTAAATTTAAAAATTCTATATACCATGACGAAGAGCTCATTCGAACAATTACCATAAAAGTATTTATAGAAAATACTTAGAGAGACAATCTTACGGCGGTAAGAGAGTGACTGCAGCTGAGCTGCCAGATCTAGACCAATAATATTGCAGATTTTTCTTTGGATCTTATCAAGGAGTTTCAGGAGCACCAGACTCTATGTGACAGCAATATCCTAAGCCTGGATGAATGGTAGACTTATAGATATGTAAGATAGATTCTAAGAGAAAAATTGTCTTGTCCGACATAGTGAACCAACTTTCTTAGCAGCTGACCTAGCAATGGATTCAATATAGTCTTTCCACTTCATATCAGTAGAGAATGTGAGCCCGAGGAGGTGCAATGAGTCACTTTCCTGGAGGATAGCATCAGCCATGCTGATGGATGCAGCAAGTTTTTCAGATGATTAATGGAGAGAAGTTTAGTTTTGGAGGTGTAAAAATTAACACGCCATCTTTTGCGCCAGTTAACTACGGACTTGAAGTCGTTTTAGACATCGGCTGCCATTTTGACCATATCAGACTGATAAGTCTTACTGTATCGTTGGCGAGAGAAAGGCCATTAATGAAAATTAAATATAGATTAGGACCAAGAATGGAGCCCTGGTGGATACCTGCGTTAGTATGAAAGAATCCAGACGAGTGGTCGTTCAGGATAACTCACATTTCAAGATTTGACAGAAAGAATGTATCAGTTCAAAAAAGTGTACAAAGACACCGTAACTTTTCAGCTTGTAGAGAAGAGCTGAATGTCAGACCCGACAAAGTCTTTCGAAATGTCCAGGGCAACAACCCGTGATTCACCGTTTTTACTTAGAGCATGATAAAGTCTTTCCCCAAATATTGCCAGGGCATCAGCTGGAGAAATGAAAGCCATATTGTTCTCGGAAATATTTTTATCTAAAAATAAATACGCTAAAAAATTCACCTTCATCCCTGCCGACCGCTTAGTGGTAGAATCTCAGGCTAACACTAATCAATCGAGTTTCGATCCTAGCTAGAGGCAACCGGATGTCTAGCCACACTGAAGAGCTGCGAAACAGTTTGTCTGTGGATGACATATATATATATATATATATATATATATATATATATATATATATATATATTCAAACAGGTTTGGTTCAATAATTTAGACATATAATGCCGGTTTATTTTGGTTGTGATTCTTTCAAGTTTACGGAATCCGTGAACTTCAAAGGATCCCAACCAAAATAAATCGACATGATATAATAGATTTCTTTTGAATCCAGCATTTTTATTACTTCAAGCATTATTATAGTCAAACGTTATTATTACACAGTTATTGTAGCGTCCACTATAACATTCGACCTAATATACTTACTTTTATATATATATATATATATGTATATGTGTGTGTGTGTGTGTGTGTGTGTGTGTGTGTGTGTGTGTGTGTGTGTGTGTGTGTGTGTGTACTGCATATATTCATAGCCATTAATTTATACTAATATTCCTACAAACGCAGATGTTTTTACGCATGATTTCTTCCCGTAAATCTTTTTCAGTTATTTCTGATTTTTCAATGACCTTTTCACCTTTCTCCTTCTTTCCATTCTCATTCCGTTTTGGCATCACTCTGCAAATTACACGACGCCAAACTCTTCAGCTTCAAAATTGATGCCGACCGTCTCCGTTCCTGACACTCCTCGTGGATAGAAGCACAAGGATTTCTATTTCTGGGCACGAAAACTAGGCAGAACGCCGATTGCTTCTCTCTCCCCCTCTTATCAACCGCCCTTGCTACGAAAAACTTGGCTCCGTTTCCCCTTTGAGAAACATTTGATCCGCCTAGCGACATGTTCCTTTATGAAGAGTTATTATGCAGACAGGACAGTTTCTCGATGAGAAAACCTGTACGCCGTTGTGCAAAATTGAAGAAAGATGAAACGGAATCATTTTTCTTTCTCTTTTCGTTCTTTTGCTATAGGTGACAGATATCAGAACGTCTGCAACTTTTTTTTTTCTGGGACAGTTGCAGTTCAAATTTTTTTTAGGAACCTTTTCCACATTTCAGTATCTGATCTTTACACACACACATGCATGCACACACACACAAACAATATATAAATTAAATAAACATAAAATAATAGCGCTAAATATTAATTAGGTACCTCCACTTTTTCGGCATAAATTATCGATACCTAAGTTTAAAATGCATTTTTTAAAATGAAAAAATATGCTTGAATATTTCATTTTAGTTTTACTTGAAAGTTGAATCATTAAATTTATTATTTCCATTAAGTAAACAATTCTGGTATATTTCAGATAGAAACTATATACATTGGAATGTCAAATTTATTTTTAAATTTTCAAAAAACCCGCCATTTTCTTAATTTTAAGAAATTTGTAAACAAACACAAATTTATCGATTTTAAAAATATTTAAAAAAATTTCTGACACGTCATTTTAGTAAAATTAGAAAATTTAATGTTAAATTAATCTGATTTAAAAAAAATATTACTTAATTATAGCATAAAAAAGAAATATACAACGAATTATTAACGATTGGTACCGTAATTTTGATCCCGATACTTGATCCACGTGTTGATTGACAAGTGATGACAGCTACGACGGATGACCATAAATGAAAATTACTAGAAATCTGAGTGAACCCTTTTATTTTTAGTTTTACTGTTATGTCTATTTATTAGAATAAAGGGACAAAACTCTTTTTATAATAATGGCAATTTCAGTCTACCGTACATGGAAATAAGGAATGTATTAAGTAGAAAAATACAACATAAAAAATTATTTGAAAAAAAAGTGGAATCACTAAATTTATTAAACTTGGCAATTTTGAACTCGTAAATTTTGTTTCTACTTAATTACTAATTATCAAAAGGAAATAAGCTAATACAGAGTTTTGCACGATTTTTAAACTATTATAAATTATTATAATCAAAATGTAAAACAAATAAAAAATTCTTGTAAAATTTAATTATTCATCAGAAAAAATTTATTTCTTCAGGCAATAATGACCTTAATATTACTTATTTACAAAAGCAATTAAAAGCTTTTCTAATTAAGTAATATCATAGTTTTATTGGATTCATTATTTTTCTATTCAAAGCTCATTTTACAAAAGTTGGAACAAATTAGAAAAAAAAAAGTAGGTGATTTACCATCTCCAATGACTCTTACTTTAAACAAAAAAAAATTGTAAGGAAATAAAAAGAATTGAAAAAAATTTCGGGAAAATAAGTAAGTGGGGTGTAACATATTAAAAAAAAAAAATTTTTTACTAAAATTTACTAAAAAGAAATATTTCAAAAATAATTTCATTCATTGGTGAAATAAGTCCTGAAAATTTCATTAAAATCGGACAATTACTTTAATTTTACAAGAATTTCCAAATCAATGGGTTTTCAACGGGAAAAAAGCGCAAAAAAAAACAATGTTATTTTTACAGCACCGCGATGACGTAAAAAAAAGAAAACTTTAACCAAAATTTCGAACGTGTTAAAAAATATTAAAAAATATCAAAAAATAATTAAAATACACTTTGGTCTTTCATCTTAATAATAACATAAGCGTTTTGACGATAAAAATTTATTTTCGGTAAGTTTGTGTCATTTGTTTATTACGCTATGCTGTTTCCCCGCGAAAAAGTGGAGGTACCTAATATTAATACTAGCAAATAACATGCGCAAAATTATAAAATTTTAAGCATATCAAATTTAATAGATTTTCTCCTAATAAATCACACAATGTTAGACTAGGACGATAATTATTATTAAGTATATTAACTAATTCGGTATAATAACGTTCAATACTTATCGAAGGCCGACTCACAGTTTCATAATTTTTCAATAGCCATTTTTAACCCGCTACAAGAATGAATAAAGAGCTCAATATAAAAGCAATATTTATCGTTAAATTAGAAACAATTCTTATCGAAGGCCAGTTCAGAGGTTTGTAATTTTTCAATCAATTATCAAGATTTTCTTCCCGACAGAAAAAATGTCAGCCAGTCTTTGATAAGTATTGAATGTTATATCTAATTTAATAATGACAATATATGAGGGATGGTGTAGTGGATAGCGGCTCAAATTGAGGAATCGGAGAACCGGGTTCAAATTCGAGTCGAATCTATCACATTCACCTACGAGATAATACCCATGAGAATCCTCCTCTTTTCCCTTGATCAGGACTGGGTTCTACAGCCTTGGGTGTCAACGGGTCTAGGAGTAGGACAAAGCCTGCGGAATGTCGTTTAGGGACATTGTGGCGCGTAGTGCACGAAGTCTCTGTATTCGTCCCTTCAAAAAGTGTGGTTGATTCTGCACAAAGCCTATATATGTGTGTTTGTTGTTTCTGTAATAATTTCAATTTAAATAATATATATTTGTAAAAATTCATTATGAATAAAAACAAAAGGAAACTTTTTCTTTATCAACCCGTTTCGTCCCCTGACAGAAGGGAAAATAAATGCAAAGATTTTATTTCGCAACGTGTTTATAATCAGCGGGAAAATATGTTATGTTTACAAAATTTAAGAATGATTTAAAATATTCATACACGCACTCACACATACATACATACACACACACATACATATGGCTATGGTATAACTTAAAATATTAACTCAAATGTTTTCTTATGATGATCATTTATAATGATCATGCAAAGTACACAGCCATTTAATAGTGATGAAACCAACGACCTGCCTCAATCTCTTTCAGAATACTCAGATTCGGATTTCACACTCTTATCTTTGTGTTCCATTCGTTTGTCAAAGATCTACGAAATCCATTTTCGATATCGCCATCAGTTGTTTTATTGCGTTCACTTTAAAGGCATTACGGAATTTCAAAAAGGCTTTAAAAATTGGGCAAAGCCAGAGGTCACAAAGATAATAATGTGCTAACGGGCAAAGGGAGATATTATACACTAAACGTAAAGAATTTACATGTTGGATCTGAAGATCATACTATAGACAACTTATCCTATTGGAGTATATCATACATGCGCAGTAAGATCCTTTCGGACAGTTTGCAATTTCCTTCAAGACAGTACAACTGGTTACATAAATACTTACAAAAGAATTAGATAGATAGATAGATAGATAGATAGATAGATAGATAGATAGATAGATAGATAGATAGATAGATAGATAGATAATGTTCGGCTACTGGTTTTTCGAGCACAACAGTTTGCTAGGACGACAAGCCAATCCCTGTTGCAAACGCCTACTCAGGCACATTTTATTTTTAACACGCACAAAGCCTACGTGTGGTTTATACTGCAGCTACAATGAACTGACTTTAGTTACTGGGCGACATGATCATTTATTTGAGGAACACCAGTAAGATGAAACCTTCTGTTACGATGATTTGTGGTTTCGTGCTAGAACAATCATCAATGGCTTCCGAACAGTTCCATAACCAATTCCACGTGATTACGGTTTTTAAATATTGCCCTTCACCTATTCTAGTGTTAACGAACCTGTCCAGCTATTTAATCCATAGGTATGGAGAGAAAAGAAGTATTCATACCTTTCGCAAGGATATTTACGTGTAAGTGAATATATCAAACTTGACTGGAATTAGAACATCCATCAATCAATACGCACACCAATACAAGCTTATGAAGAAATTTAGATAGATAGATAGATAGATAGATAGATAGATAGATAGATAGATAGATAGATCGATCGATCTTAAATTGACTTATGGCGCATAATAGTGGGGTATTCAGATAGGTTCAAACTCATAAGATTGTCTATGTCGTTAACCATTGCTCCTAGAGGGATGCATTGTGCTTGTATATATATATATATATATATATATATATATATATATGTGTGTGTGTGTGTGTGTGTCCTGTCCTGCCACTCTGATTGTTGGTCTGGAAAACGGTACACTAATATAGGGACTCAAAGAATTTTAGGCTTTTTATGGCCTTTATTTTAAGCCATTTTACCCCAAGAGATCAATCGTCCCTCTCCATATAAAACCCGACACCGGAAGCCAGTCATTACTCTGAGTTGTTGGATGCGAGGGACTCGAGGAGTGGGGACAACTTAACGCCGACACGCCTATGAACAGAGACAGACGGCCAACTGCTCTCAGTATGCGACTGTCTCTAAAAATAAATATAAGACTAGTCGATTGATCGATGTCCGGAGTTTTTAAAAAAACTGCCTATAGAATTGTTGGTATGGATGAAAGGAAGACTGTGTAAGTCCGCCAGTAAGTCTGTGGAAAAAAGAAGCATTTATATTTTTCACCTAATATTTCTCAGCATAATCTTCTTTCTCAATGTATGTAATTCTATGAGAAATATAATCACATGACATGAATACACTGTGATAATGTCAATCAAATGATTTATTAATCCACCATCGCTTATATATATATATATATATATATATATATATATATATATATATATATATATATATATAAATATATATATATATATATATATATATATATATGATAGAAATTGAACCGGCTTCTAATGTTCTAGAGTGAGCAGCTTGGTGATAGTAGTAGTGGCTCCAGGAGGCACAGTCCTATGGCTACAGAGAATTCAGTAAGAGTTCCACCCCGGAATATGTGAGCGAGCGGCGCTATATCGAGTCTGATTTGCAATCTCTTCGTCACCGAGGCCCGGTGGTACAGTTCGTATGATGTTTGCTTGACAACCTAACTGTCAGGGTTTCAATTCTCGGTAGTGGATGTGCACTGATGAGTCCCAAATATAGGACGAAACGGCCGTACAGTGCTTTCTTCATTCTGTTGAGGTTTCTTTCAGACACGATGAATTACTTAATATATATATATATATATATATATATATATGTATGTATTATTGGGAACAGGTTTTAGGTATGACGATAAACTACATCTGGCAAAAAGACTTCTGATCAGGATATTGGAGGTTTTGTGTAGTCTAGAATCCCCTCTTAATTGCTGTTGTTCCCAAGTCCACCCTGTTAGTGCCCCAGCTATGGACCCATTGTGAACCCCGAAATAAAAACAAATCCCAATGAAAGTATATTTATATTAAAAGTACCAGCAATACATTTTTATATAAAAAGATACCAGCAATACATATCTATACTAAAATTACCAACAATACACTTTTAAAGTAAAATGACTAGCAATACATTTTATAGTAGAAATATCAACGATACATTTTATCTGTAGTTGAAAGCATACAATTGTCTTCAAAATGTATTTATTTGAAGCCGTAAAAATGTGTTCAAATTATTTAGATTTCGGCATTAAATAACTCATAGAGGTGTTGATATGCCGCCAATCAACCAACCAATAATCTGGGCCGCAATTATGTTTTTATGCAATTTTTATTAAAGACTACTGACAAGGTACTGCGTTTAAGCTTTTTATTCAATTTTTCTTGTGTTCGTATAAATGTTTCCTTTCTGCGTGTAAAATCTGTCCAAATGTTCTATGTATCTGAGCACATTCGGCTACTCTGTTAGTCATCATCAAGGATGTTTTCGTTTTTTTTTAAACTGAATAAATAGGTTTTCTAAACACGGTCAGCGTATTATAGCTGTGTCTATAGTTGATATTACTGAGTGTTGGCTTTTTCTGTTTTATTATTAATGTTGCCATTATTTTTAGTCATTTTCTACATGTTTATCACTTTATTATAGTGATATTTTATACGAATATGTTGTGGGCGGAGTTTGGTAGAATTCCATTTGTTGTTAAATTGGTTATAACTGAGCTATGATCAGAGACATGTAATGTGAGTATTCTTGATAGACATGAAGTGCTATGAGTAATATAATTCTTCATGAATTTCTTATGATTTGAAACGAAGTTCCTTAAGGGACATGTAAATTCATCAATAATACTGCTTCTTTGTAATTTAGATCTTATGCTGGTCACGTGTTATTGACGATGAGGTTAACTGTAATAATTTTTTTTATAGTAGATAAAAAAAATTTTCTTGTCCTGGTCGTCTGGGAGTTTTGTATTTCTTAATAAAATGGGGAAAATTCATCCTGATTATAGTTAAAGTGTATTTGATATTTATAGGAAATGTTAATGCAATTGTTATTATCTGTATGTCCAGTGTTACTGTTAGTTACTTTAGAAAAAAATTACTCTAATTTGGTTAATGCTGGTGCTGACCTCAGTGCCTGCCTACTTTCATATTCACACACCCTCTGTCCCTAATACTAAGCATAAATATAGCATACCTTAAAACTATATTTTATCACACATATATATATATATATATATATATATATATATATATATATATATATATATATATCTGTGTATGTGTGTGTGTGTGAATTGCATGTATTCGAGCAGTAATTTTTCTGTTATGCAAGTTTCATTAAAAACAGCGAAAATTTCGTATTGATTATTTTTTTATTTATCTTTCAAAACTTCTAATTATTTTGGAAATTTCCGATTGGTATATCATATCTGTGTATATTCGGTTACCACTACTAGCCATTTTTCTCTTCAGAAACAATGACCATAATTTTTTGTCGACGGTATTTTCTTCTCCAAAATTATTATTATAATTTTCTTTTATTGCTTTGGTGCATAATTATCAGGCGATTTTGTAGGCAAGTTATTTGTTAATAAAAATTGCTGTTTTGTTTACTTATTTTATTTTCAGGTTATAAAAATGCGTATCGATAATCATACGCTTCGGAATAATCGTTTAAAAAGGTTATTGTTGAATTATTATGTTTCTTTTTTCATAATAAATATTCTTTTTAAACGCCTGATAATTATGCACCAATCCAATACTATTTTTCTTGCGAATTTTACGCCTTCCTCTTTGTTGCTTCTTTCTTTTTTAATTCCGGATTCTTGTTAAATTCTTTATAATAAGATTTATATTTATGCAAAACGTCCAAGAACATTTTTTACATTAAGCGATAGCAAATTACCAGAAATGGATTTGCTAAAAGAATGCCAGTTGTTATAAACTCCCTTCGAAAATTCATGTTTCTACAGTTTTCTCAAATCATAAGCAAGTTCTTTATATATACTTTTTATATATATATTTGTTTATTGAAAAGCTTAATATCTGCCAGTTATAATATAGTCTCTACTAAACTTCATGTTATACACGTTTCTCAAATCAAAAGTGAGAACTTAACATATATATACATATATATCGGGAATAAACAAGGTTGTAGTTTGCCTTTTAAGTAGATTTAACTCGTTTAGATTCTTGAAAATTCATAACTGCTCAGTTTCGTATCCGAAATGTAAAAATATTTCTAAAGAAATAATAGATTTTATTTATGAATGACATTTTTATTACTATTTTTTAGTACTATTTTGATTTTTAAAAAGCATAATAGAACCTTGCTTACTCACGCCGCTCTTCGTATAGCGATTTTCCAAGCGTAGTTGGATGTGGCACAAGGCCGTAAGTAAGAGGCACCCAGTGAGGATCGAACACACTACTCAGTCGTAAATGTTCTAGCGAGAAAAGTTTGCTAACCATTACACCACCTCGAGGTGCCCACGCCGCTCTTCGTATAAATATATATACGTGTTTGCAAAATATATTAGAGTATCCGAATTAAGAGTGGCGATGGTGAGACAAAATGGAAAAGCTTTTAAACGACGCGCTTCGCCGAAGTGACGAGTGTTATGTCTGGCTTCTACAGGTTGGAATGAAAGTCAAAATTATGTGTAAGGAAAATGCGTTGGGATTTTTTTTAAGGCATAAGATAAGATGGATGAATTATTTACGATAATGGTTGTTGTGGAGTTGGTAGGTAGGATTTTGTGCTTACTTTTATTATGGTTGTTGCGAATATTATTTGTCGATTTTTATATTTTTTTTGTCTGTGGATTTTGTAGGCGTTTGTCATTGTGCAGGAAATAATTCGTAGCTTGAAATTATTTTCAATGTATTTCTCTTCTTCAGGCAGAAATTGAAGGCTACATTTTATAAGGGTTATTTTTAAAAGATGATTACGCCGAATTTGATTTTATTGTTTTGATGGGAGGAAAAGTGTTTAAGTTAGATATATACAAGTAGAAGTATAGTAGAACTATAGAAGTAGATATATAAAGTAGAAGTATATAAGATGCTTCTAAGAAGAAATATACTAAGTGTATAAGTATAAGAATTGTATAACAAATGTATAGAAGTATAGTAGAAGTATAAAGGTATATATATATATATATATATGTATATATATATATATATATATATATAGAAGAGATGTATAAAAAGTGTAAAAAGAACAAGTATAAGAAGTATATAAATATAAGATATGTATAAGAAGTGCATAGAAATGTAGGAAAAGTATAGAAGTAGATATATAAAGTAGTAGTGTGTAAGACGAAATATAAGTGTAAAAATTGTGTATAAAAAGAGTATAAGATCGTTATTTTTTGCTAGTTTTCCGATAAACCTTCAGTTGTATATCCTTATGTGTACAAATTAACATAACATCAATATATATCTATATATATATATTGTGTGTATTTAGGCAGCATTTTTTCATTCATACATGTTTTATTAAATAATATAGACAAGTGTTGTCTATTTATTTTATGTAAATTCTTTTCATAACGTCTGATAAGCTTAATAACATTATCATTAAACGAAGAAAGAAAATCACAATATTGACCCTTATTTTTTAATCCAATCTAAGCTTTCGGCTTACATAAGCCATTATCAAAGATTATTAAAAGAATTTACATAAAATAAATAGACAACACTTGTCTATATTATTTAATGAAACATGTATGAATATATATATATATATATATATATATATATATATATATATATATATATATATATATATATATTATAAATTCATGAATCATTCATACAAAAAACAAATATAGAAGTTAATGATTTAAATGGCGAGAATACTTCGTCGCAAACTATATAAGATACATCAACCCCGAACCTAATATGAATGATATGATCCCCGTTTATAAATTCCATTTGCATCAGGTCTTTTTAATTTTACAAGCTTTCGTCTGTTCCTACATGTAGGAATTAAAAAATTAAAAAGACCTTATGCAACTGGAATTTATAAACGGGGATCATATCATTCATATTAGGTTCGGGGTTGATGTATCTTATATAGTTTGCGACGAAGTATTCTCGCCATTTAAATCATTAACTTCTATATTTGTTTTTTGTATGAATGATTCATGAATTTATAAATTATATTTGCACCATTTAATTGAAATTAAATATATATATATATATATATATATATATATATATATATATATATATATTCTGTTAATTTGTTTATTGAAATGCTAAATATCTGCGACATATTATAAGCTCCCTTCTTAACTTCATTTCCGTCAGCTTTCTAAAATCACGTGCGAGATCTTTTTTATTATATATTTGTTTATTGGATTACGAAATATCTACCAGTTATTATAAGCTTCTTTCTAAACTTTATGTTCGACAGTTTTCTAAAATCAGATTCAAGATCCCAAAAATATATTTTTATTATTTATTGATTTTCATTTTATTTTTTCTCCACACCCCCGCCTTCGCATTGCTACCTGCTGGCACAATTATTTTAGATGTTTGTGTTTAAAATCAAAATGCTAAACTGTTTAACAAAGTTGATTGAATAGAATCTCGAGAAAGCCAACATAAACCAAAATAGCATGCAAAACAGTAGAAGATTTGCTCAAAGCCCCTCTAACCCCAGCTTCAATAATTCTTAATTCAGTTAACGACAGTTATATTAGTTTATGTATTCTACGCATGCGTGGGTCATTGTCTGACACCTGAATTACCGCCATGTCTCAACGCCCGAGGAACGGACTTCGATTGGTTGTGGTTACTTTCAGACTATCTAACTCTACTCCAACTAATCGAATTATGTGACTAGGATAAAGGTTAGCGCTGAATACTGAGCCAATGACCGGGTTCTATGTTCTATGGGTCACTACTCTCCACATAAATACCCGAAGGTAGTAATTCATGAAAAGGGATGAATAAGAACATATTAACAAACCTGCACCAATCTTGATGTGTGGTCATAACCCTTAAAGAGGCTTCTTGGCTCGAACGCCTATTGGGACTAAAGATCACTCTCAACCTCAAATGTAACGTGTATATTCGTGCCATCGCAAATGATGCTGGAGGAGTGGTAAATTCCTTGTATCGGTCCAGAAAATACCAAACTCCAGCTGCCATGCTCTATCTTTATAAAAGTCTGATCAGACCAAGAATAAAGTATTGCTGCCATATATAGATTGGTGCTGCACAATCATCAAAGGCCAACCTCGACAGAATTGAAATTGCCTTATGAGTAATGAATTATTCTCCACTTTGCAAAGTTTATCCGACAGCCGAAATGTTACCAGCTTTTCACAATTATATCTCTATTATATGGCACATGATCGGACGAGTTAAATTCCTTAGTGCCACAAGGTCAGATATTCACAGTTAGGACCCGCTATGCCGTGTTCACGATAGCAAATTATCCCCATTCCAAACCAGACAGCTCCTTCCCCAGAACTTTGTTGAACAAACTTCCGAAAGAATCATGCCCTGACAAATACTATCTTCTCTTTAAGTCTATAGTCGCATCATATATATATATATCCTATTCGTTCTTATTCTCTCACATCCTCCTTCCCTCTTTCCTCTCCGTTATAATCACACTCAATAAGCCTCTTCCTTAAATGGCTCTTAAGCCTGATACTGGGTGAACTATCGGTAGAAAAGAAGAAAAGTCGTTTCTGATGCTTTATATATATATATATATATATACTAGCAGCATGGCCCGGCGTCGCCCGTGCTTGATTCAAAAATCGTACCACTCATACAGCATCACTTGACTTAAAATATTTTTGCCTTTCCTTGCCATTAAAGGAGTGCCCTTTGCCGTGTTGATGTTGCTACATGCCTTACTTCTTGCCAATCTCACACTGCAAATTTTTTCTAAGCTCTATACTAAACATTAAATCTGTTACGAAAAAAGAACTAAACAAAATGAACACGAAACGATCAGCTTTAAAAAAGGACTCGCAACTGGAAAAACCGAATGAAAAAAGAATGTTAACAACAAATACTTTTTCACACCCAACCTAGTTCTGCGGAATCAGAATCAACGTTGAGTTTAAGCAAGCGAATAAGCCAATTGGGGTAAAGTGCCATGCAGATTTAAATTTTTCACACTTGTGACGAATACAGTTATCGATTTTTTTGTATGCTAGTTAACATTCGTGTCAGTCAGTTGTTGGCTCTCACGCTGGCCAATAGAATCTTCCTGTCTATTCGTGGCAGCCTGCTATAGGCTCTCACTCTGGCCAGTAGAAAATGGCCGCAAACTACATGAAAACTGCCGTAGAAGCATGAAAAATCGATTATTTCCACTATCGATGGGATTTGGAAAATGCAACGTCGGCCTTGGCCTTTCCACAAACTTGGATCAGGTACATGTAAATTTTGGTGCAAATCCGTCGAAAATTGCGGCCGTACATTCGTTACACACACACACACATTCTGCCTTTTATAGATATGGATATGTCTGTGTATGTCTGTGTGTGTCTGTGTTTTCCATATTAATGACAAATGTAGTGGAAACATCCACCTATCTTCATATAATGTTATGTTAACACTGTCTTATACGTACCTAAATTTTTCATATCTAAAACAATTGCTATTCCTTTGTGGACATCATCAAATTAGCATCATCCAATCAAATGGTATGTGGTTTGGGGTCTTTCTTTGAACGTTTCATCTTCTTGCTAGGATGCAAGGAATTTGCCGTTCACCTCGAAACTCGAGCTTTTACATACATAACTTTTTGTCATCTAGTTGTATCTTGTGTCTAAGTTTTGTGTGTATGAGTTTTTCTGGATTAAATTTCTTTTATTTTGTTGTACCCACCGACATTTTTGAGGACCGATTCATTACTTGGTGGCTATGAGGCCTCCTTCTAAGGCAATCCTTAATGAAACCTATGTATTTTGACATTCTGATCCATCATCAGTATAAACTTCATTTTGATACATCCTGTATGATTACAGTACATATTGATGTCACCACAGATAAACTCTTTTAGATTAAAGGTTCCTGATGAATATTAAATTCGATTCAGACTGCTGGTAATTTCTACATTTTGTTCAAGGAAAAAATATATCCTAAAATAAAGTCTTTATTTCTATCCTTAAAAATATATTGATAAATTTGTTGTATATATCTGGTTTTATTATGGAAACAAAGATATGATAATTGTAAGGCTAAAATTAACCGTGTCCATCCAGAAAATATTCGTCATTGATTGACATAATATTTAGTGTCACGGTTTGTTTAAATTTATAAAATCAAGTTTTTCAGAAAATATGACTTCTGAAATCAACTAAATGTAGTTACTAATATTGGCGGAAGTTTTCTTCCAAACATTTTGGTAGTATAGAAAGTTAAGCGCTTCAATATATTATCATTTTCCATTCCAGTTACATGTGTGTTGTTGCTGTTGGAAGTATTGAGGCTCAATGAATTTTCATTATTTGGTAAAACTTTTTGTTTGTGATTCCGTAGTGCCAATCTGTAGAGTCTGTTATATTACCTTCTCTATGACCTAAAGGATTCATTGGCTTGTGGCCATTTTTAATATAACTGTGAAAACAGTTTATAGTTGTAGTAGTAGCAGTAGTGGTAGTAGTAGTATAGCTGACCACTCGTATTCGTATACCTGTCTATTAGGGCAGCTCGCCAATCCGCATTCTCAGGCACATTTGTGTTTATTCAACTCTCACAGAGCCCACCTGTGGTTTATAATGCTAAGCAGAACTTAGTTACAGTTTCAACAATTTGAATAAGGCCAGCACGCTCAAGCCCTTGTCCACGATGACTTGTGACTTCGTACTAGTACATCTATCTACGGCACCCAAGGGTTCCGTCTATCCAATTTCATTCATAAGGCTTAGATCAACTTTTCCAAGGTGTCGCACGCTGGGATCGACCCCTCCAGTTCGATAACATCAGGAAGTTTCCTTCTTGACAAATCAGCCATGGTGAGATTCGAACCCAGATCTTATGGTCAGAATCCGAACCTTCTAACCACTTATATATATATATATATATATATATATATATATATATATATATATATATATATATATATATATATATATATATATATATATATATATATATATATATATATATATATATATATATATATATATATATATATATATATATATATATATATATAGTTCTGATGAGTTTTCTTCTTTGAAACTTCGACTTTACGCATTTAAGCGCAGTACTAGATTGGCAGGTAGATCTCTTCATTTTACAGTTGTAATCGTAAGTTACATATTAACTATTCCTTCTCTCGCACTTCTCGTTTGTGGAACACTTGGTGTGGGGGGGGATTCTTTCTTTCCAATCAACTTTGATCTTCAAAAATTGTAATACAATGATAATTATCTTCTGTCTCCTTGAATCTTGATCTTTTAATGTACCCTATCTTTAGTAATTCTTTTCAGATTCTTTCACACTCAGTAACCTCTTGCGTTTTAGTGGCATTAACGTCTCGCTTGTTAGTGAAATGAAAAAAAATGATGAAATATTTAAGAAATTTCTGAACGAGTTGGAAGCTATGCATGACATCCATTTGGGTGTTTAGATCTGGCGAGACTATTTAAGAACTTGATCCGAGTTGTCAAGTCACTATTTTAGTTTTGTAGTATCTTAAAGTGCTTGACAAATGTACTCCTAACGTACTCTACCTTGCAATCAATTTCTTTATCACTTCTATTAAATTTGGTATAATTGATCAAGTCACGGAAGTATTTAAAGGTATTATAATCTATCAATTCAAGAATGTGAATTTTTATAATGGATTGCGATTAGGTGTTAGCATTACTTTCGTTCTCCTTTCTTGATCATGGTTTCTGTTTTCTGATCATGATTTATTTGAAGTTTAATTCTTCGCTATAGATGTTTATCTTTTGTTATAGGTAAATGGAATTATTATAGAAATATTTTACAATTTAACACTAGCTTCTTCAAATTCTATAACATTCAACATTAATTTTGTCAGCTTTTATTCCGTTACGATTTGCAGTATTTATTTTTTTTATCTATTTCCATTTATATTCTTTACTTAATTCTGATATATATCTCTTTTACATACAGATCAGGCGTTTTCATTTTCATTAATATCTGTAGTGACTGGAACCGTTCGTTGTTGACTTTTATATCTTTTAGGCAAGGTAGACAATAGTTAGCTTTGTACCAGTATGAAGTCTGGATAAAAGCAAAAAAAAAAAAAAGAACGATAATTTTGAAAATTTAAGTTTCCTTCGAAATTCAAAACTCGATTTGTCAATTTGAACGAAGGAAAATATAATGTTAACAGGTTTGGAATGTGTGTATATGCAATTAGTCATTGGAGTTTGATCAGTTATCTAAATCTTCGGGTAACAAATACGCTCCTATCGAGAATTAATGTTAAAAGTTCTACTGGACAGTGTTGAACAAAGCTTCCTGACACCTATTTCCGAAGAAAATAAAAACAGGGAAAAAAAGATAGGGAAGAAATATAGAAATAATATACTGAGAACTGTCGAGAAAAGCCAGTTGATCTTACTGTGAAATTCTTAGCCGAGTAAAAACAGAATCCATATTGTGTATCGGTTAGCGGAGAGGACGAAAAACATAATATTGTAAAAAAAAATATTTTCCAGCAGGTGTGAATCACCCCCAACGCACTCTGCCCTTCTCCAGAAAAATGTTAATTTTGATATAAACAGCAGTAACCAGAAAAGGATAGTTATATAAACAGCAGTAACCAGAAAAGGATAGTTATCGAGAGAGATGTAGAGACTACAGTTTCATCGAGAACAGAACAGAACCGCGGCTGCCTACCTCAGCTCGAACCAGAACGACTGCTAATGCTGATTACGAATTTGAGGCTGTTTCTCTTGGGAATGAATTTACGATAATTCGAGAAATTTAACAACGCTTTATTTTTTTTCTTTCTCGTGGATCCGAAAAGGAACATACAAAAGAATTTCATTGTTAATATTTTTTTGTATTTGTTTGAAGTTTCTCCAGGCGTTTTTATTACCTCATGAACTTTTAAAGCTGAAGGAACATGTAACTTCAGATTTTCTTTTATCATCAAATTCGGTGTTGCAACATTTCTTTCTTGGTTTCGACATCTGGGGAAACCTGAAACGATATTCGTAGATGATCCATTAAAATTTACCACGGCGCAATTTTGTTACTTTAGTAGCTCCACATTCATCAATAAAAATGCTGTTCAGACATCCATTTCCATGTATTTTGACCAACTTATACGTTTAATTATGCGATGCTTACTTAAAGGTGATAGTTTAGTCTCGTTAGTATCTTCACTCAATGATCTTAAGATACAATATCTTTTCTCTCCGTTTAAATTAGCAACACCAATCTCTTCGAATATTTTCTTGCTGGTCAAATCGACTTTTCTTGCTTATTATACTTTTAATTTTTCTCAAATCTCTTCCGGTTATATTCTTAAAGCAACATTGAATTCTTATTCTTATACTGTATTTCCATTTTTTTTTTATTTTATTCTCTGATCTTTGTTCAACTTTACAACAGTACCCACCGTTGATAACTTTACAATATTTGTTTCTCGTTTGAGATTAAATCTTTCTTACGATCCATGGCAATCTTTATATTTCTAATATCAAAAACAAATATCAGCAATAATTCCATCATATCCAAAGGTATGAATCGAATTTAACGTCAACCGAGAACTTGACTAAGAAGTGCTAAACCCAACATGTACTTGGCTCATCGAAAGTAAACTTTGGACTCTGTGACACATCAGATCATCAAAAGAGCAAGATGTCTCAAAGGGTTGACCTAGGACCCTCTAAGTGTAGAAATATGTCTCAAAAATGTCGATGGCTGAAACGAGATAAAATAGGAAGTTTTACCGGCTGAACTATACACAAGACTAAATTGGATGACAGGAAATTATATTAAACGCCCGAAACATGAGCGGGGGGGGGTGAAGGAAGATGACCGCAAGAAGATCGAAAGTTCGAATTGCCTGTAACAGTACAAGGGATACAGCCGACATTAATTTGACAGAATCTAGAAATAAATAGACAATTATTTTACGTACTCATCGCAGACTTTGATAACATATTATATTTATTTACAATATCAAGCAATAGTTGCATAAAGTTCCACACAGCCAAATACTTTATTATGAATATTTCTAATAAAATGATAGAAGTTTAAATATCAATGATAAGCTAAATCTCAAATAATATATATTGGTCATATAAATATATGCTAAAATTTTTGTCATCCTTTATACTTCTGGATAGTATATCTTCAACACTTAACGTGTATAATAATGAGTTAACCAAGAAGTGTTCCGTTTAACAATGACAGGAGATTCATATCGTGAGCAGGTAAATACAATTTTTACATACGGCCGCGCGAATGGTAATGGACGCGAGGCAGCATGGCTATATCAGAGTGCGTTTCTGTTATGTTCCAAATTCCTTGTACCACGGTGATGGTCCAATGAAAGAATAACGCGAACACAGGTATGAAATACAAAGATATATTAGAACAGAAATATAATACAAAGAAGTAAAAGTATTAGTAATAACTATCAGATTTGGTTAGAGTGAACTATGTTGTCTCGACAAGTATCACTATTCCAATGTCCTTACAATATGCTCTCAATTATCTCCCCTCGTCTTACAATATCCTGATACCTCTTCAGAGGCGCAGTATTTATAATGTCAGGAATAGTCCATTATTATTATGGGTAAGTTCCCATAGCAGTTTCCAGATCGAAGCCATCCAAGCTTTGCAGCTGTTTATCGTCGTGTTGCTGAGACAAGATTCGTGACACCACAAACTATGGATAGAGGAAGAACAAGATCCGCTCGTACGCCTGACCACGAAGAACATATACTAAAGGCTATCGGTGACGATCCAAGCATCATCATAAGTCAAATAGTCCTAGCATGTCACACATCTCATAGTATCGCATGGATGGTCCTTCAAGAGCAGCTCATCTATCCGCATCACTCGCAATCACTCACCACGGGAGGATTTTTGCCGATGGTTTATTACACAAACTGCCGATCCGTTGTTTGTCACTTCACGAGTTTGTCTCTTCCCATTTACCGATGAAACAACATTTGAAAGAGATGACATAAACTTACACAACCAACATAATGTGATTTGTAGGTGAATGTCAAGTAGGTTCATATGTTCTTCCAGCGCGTCTCAAAAAAAGCTGTCTACAGGAACGTTTTTTCGAACACACTTTCAGACCTGCTAGAGGATGTATCCCTGCTAATACGAAGACACATGTAGTTCGTGCATGATGGCGCTGCAGCACAGTTTAGTCACACTATTCCAAATACAGTGTAACCTGGATATAAGAGACCCGGATATAAGAGACATCCGGATATAAGAGAGATTTTCTCTGGTCCCAAATTAGAGCCATACTTACCTAAACAAAATAGACCGACAACTCTCTTATATCCGTGTTACACTGTACACTGGTATCTACTATGAAAGATCGAGAGTTAGGGGATGACCGGTTCAATGGCCTGCAGGTTCCCCCCGACCTTTGTATTTTTATCTGTAGGGCCACCTAAAAAAAATGGTTTATGCAGCAGACATTAATAATGCAGAGACGCTTCGTCAACTTCTCATGAGAAACCATTCGACATCGTGTGGGAGCAATTTTGGATTGTATCTTGGATTGTACATTCAACAGCGTCTACCGTAAACGTTAAACATAACTCAAAAACTTAGGGATTTGCGGACATATATTGTTATGGACTTGTGTCCTTATTTGATGAGTGAGGAATCCGCAACGAAAGTTTGTAAAAGTATATATATATATATATATATATATATATATATATATATATATATATATATATATATATATATATATATATCGATGATCAAGCTGAATAGGGCCTTATAAAGTACTTATAAAGCAAGTCGGTTCTAAAGAACGACGGTTTCTCCTGTCGAGGAAAACTCACGTTTGAATCCATATTTTTATTAAAATTTCTCGAATATTCAAGCCATCAGATGAAAATAAATATACCGTTTAATAAATAAACGAAGCGTCTACTAAAATATATGTATCCAATAAAAAAACAGCGTTTAAATACTAATGGTAATATATATATATATATATATATATATATATATATATATATATATATATATATATATATATATATATAAATTATTTACTCTAGATTTACATTGAGCTCACTGGATTTTATTCTCCTTGGGTCTACCCATACGGATTACCTAGTTTTTCATAAACTATATATATATATATATATATATATATATATATATATATATATATATATATATTATTATTATTATTATTATTATTATTATTATTATTATTATTTAAACGTTGTTTTTAGTGGATACACATATTTTAGTGTATATATATATATATATATATATATATATATATATATATATATATACAGACTCACGCCCTCAATACAACTATTATTAGCCAGAAGTTCTTTCTCCCGTAAGAGATTTTTTTCATTTTTTCATTCAATAATACACACTAGATATTCGTCCCAAAATATTCTTCCCAGAATCTGAAGATCTCATTGTTATTGGTGTTCATACAAGTACAAAAGAAAGGCATTTATTAAAGATGTTCAAATTTGGCAATTTGTAAATAAAAGAAACCCATGTTTGAGCGTCATATTGAGAATGTCTTAGCCAATGTAATGAAATTATATATGCAGCCAAAGGTGCATAATAAGAAAGAGGTCTTCTGCAAAAAAAAAACAATAAACTAAGGTATAGGAAAATATCGATAGAAAATAAATCTGAATTGATATATAATATATTATCTCCTATATAGCGTGAATGCTGGAGTATTTGCTCAAAGACGAGAAAGCTTGAAGTAACAGTGTTATTATTCTGCATACGAATGTTAAGAATATCATAGAAAGAATATATGGAGCAATGGTGAAGGCTTAAGGAAAATAGGAACAACAAAACAAGAAAAGTCACTCATAATGAGGAAAGGGACGTAGAAAATATAACACTCACGAGACATATTGAAAGCAAGAAAAAACAACGAGTAACCTCCTTAACGAATTGTGTGAACGGATTACAGAACAATGACAAAGAGGTATTGTGAAGAGGCGAATGATGTTTCGAGCAAAATCGGCTGGGAGTTGGGGAGATCCATGATCCTCTATGATAAATTTGGTAAATAAAAGACAATGGCTAATATATTTATGCACCGATCATTAGTGCTTCTGTTTGATTTTACTGTGCTCCTGATATAATTCCAAATACTAATTTTCCAGACAGGTTGATATACTCTGAGCATTTGGCGCAATACATTCATCCTCTTCTAATTTTACTAAACTCGACCTTGTGTTGAACTAAGCAATGTTTATTTAATATGAATTGATAGCGAATAAGAAAGAAACGAGTGAAGAAATTGAAGAAGTGAGAAGTTTAGAATTCAGAACAAGAAGAATATAGAAAAGGAAGTGATTTCAAAAAAAAAAAAGCAGGGAAATAATTAAAAGAGATGCACAAAGCAAGGGAAAATAGATAAAGAAGTAAAATGGCGGAAAGATGTCACGAAAAGAAGAAGAAGAAGAAGAAGAAGAAGAAGAAGAAGAAGAAGAAGAAAGAGAACTAAGAGAAAAAGGAGGAAAATTAATTGTTACTCGAATGTTACTGTAATCATTGAGGCCTGGCATGTAAACGAGTGGAAACGTTACAAATTGAAAGAGATATTGAAGAGCATATATATATATATATATATATATATATATATATATATATATATATATATATATGAAGCTTGCAATATGACTGAGACATTAGCCAGTTTTATCAAAAAAAAAAGATGGAGTATTATTTCCTGCAGAGATTCGATCATCGATTCCTTTCTGAGGCAGTCACCTGGCGCTCATCCTAAAACGATATATCATTTTGTCCATATGTATGTGTATGTATCTTTATGTTGTAAAGGGATGCGTTAACAGAACAGACACCTATGCATGCACAAACGTGCAAACAGACACACACACCCATATATATATATATATATATATATATATATCAAACAAAAGTATTTACCGACCAAACCCAATTTACAATCAATGACAAAGAGTAAAAGCAGGGGAAAGTTCTTCTTGCTTAGATTGAAAGTATTTTAGCATGACCTCATATATATATATATAAATATATATATATATATATATATATATATATATATATATATATAGAGAGAGAGAGAGAGAGAGAGAGAGAGAGAGAGAGAAAGAGAGAGAGAGGGGGGAGGAGAAAGAAAATTAAAACAGGTTTGTCACTCAGCTGATTGATGTTAACGTCACCATCTCGATTCCAGAGTTTCGTAGATGAACCCGTACATTTTCCCTTTCAGCCGGTATCAGCAATTGACTGCTTCACGACGGATATATAAAAATATCATCACCTAAAGTAGTAAATTTGCAATACGTGTGTCCAATTTCATCGAAATCAGTGTAGAAATGTGGACGTGCATAAGTAGCATACATGTACGCAGACGGACGCACAGACACACGGACAGACGCACAGACACAGACATCTTTTCTTTCATATATATATATATATATATATATATATATGGCATCTCTACAAATATTCTTAAATGTCTATAATTGGGAACAGAAGGTATTGGTTTATACCAACGGATTACCATACTTTATACTTTTCAATTCACTCTCGTGTGGTCATGTGTGACGTCATGAGATGCGGTGCGATTTTCGCTTCTAGCGTCTTTATGCAAGTGTTTATCGTTGCTTAGAAATCATCTATGTAAACATTGACAGACTATCATCACTGTCTTGTCCGTATATTGTTTAATATGTTGTAATTGACATCTTTGATAATGGCTTATGTAAGGCGAAAGCTTAGATTGTATTAAAAAAATAATATGGATCAATATTGTCAATTTCTTTCTTCGTTCAACGATAATGTTATTAAACTTATCAGATGTTACGAAAAATTTTGCATAAAATAAACAACACTTGTCTATAATATTTAATGAAACGTGTATCAATGAAAAGATGCTGCCTATATATATATATATATATATATATATATATATATATATATATATATTGATACAAAGTGGAAAAGCTTTTCATTGACAACGCGTTTCGCTTTCGTTAGGTAATTAAGTAGACGTTTTCCGGTCAGAATGAAAAACAAATGAATTTTGCATGAGTCTTAAAGTGTATAAAGTGTATTCTTTACATCAAAGCTTGGTGGGACATTCACTGTAACTGATTCTCCAATGATTATCATAGCCACTTGGAGCCTAGATGAAATGCCCAGGAGGAGGGTTTGGATTTCTCCTGACCCATTCCAATGGATAGTGAAGCCTGAAAATTGGCACATTAAATGATCCTTCTTTCTACCATAGATTCCACCAAGATTTACACACTTTACCCTAACCTTGTGAAAACCTTTCTTGTCTAACTCTGCAGTTAAGCAAAATTAATTGCAACTAAAACCTGATTTCATGGATTAGTGTGTAGAAGCGTCTACCTTTCAAATGTCATTTAATGAAGAAAAAATGATGCCAGATCAAGAAGATTATAAGGAGCTTACGCAACAAACTTGTATACATGGGTGGAATACATGAACTGGGAGGCATACTAAATGGACAAATATTGTTTAAAGCTAAAATGATAGGAAGATGTGGAGAGCCATGAACACCCATTTCACATAAAAGAAAAGAATAAATATTTGGATTGTGAGTCATAATTATAAAATCGTCGTCTTTTACAGGAGTCTAAAGCTACTGAGTGTTATACAGACATTAGGAACACGCGACCCAATATAATATTCATATGTACTCTTGTGAGTTATGCTATAACACCGACATATTTCTACAGGCGGAAAAGCTGACTGAACTAGTTACCTCAGCAGGAAATAAAACTAACCAATCTTGTAGTTTTATTTTATCTATTTGTGTTTTTATCGGAAGATCTCAAGATAACTTGAAGCCCGCTGGGAAATTTTGCAACCTATTTCAATGGAATTCACTGACGTTATACATATCAAGCAACACTAGCTTAGTTTATCAGATACAAGCTCGATGGCTGATCTTTATTGCATCTCTCAAGTCGAAATATTACGTGTCGTTTACTATATAGATTCGTGTGTTAGACGTGCTTTTCAGGACGTTTACAGTGTGTTCGTTTAACAGGCGTCTTGTTTTATTTTTACTGCATATGTTCGTGTATCAGTCGGGTCTTTTCAAATGCTTACCGCATATGTTCGTGAATCAGTCGAGTTAAACTTGTATAGAAATATGTATTGATCTTTAAAAATTCTTGTCGGATATGTTCGTGTATCAGTCGAGTCCTTTAAACCGCTGACCTCATATGTTCATGTATTAGTCGAGTTTTCTAAAACGCTTACACTATATTTTCATGTATCAGTTGGGTTTTTAAGACTTCTACTATATATGGCGATTTTCTAAGCGTATCTTACTTGTGGCATATGGCCGAAAGTATGGGGCACCCAGTGAGGATCGAACTCAATACTCATACATAATTGTTCTAACGAGACAAGCTTGCTAACCTTTGCACCGCGTCGAGGTGTCCAGATCTCTAGTACATATGCCTGTATATCAGTCAATGCTTTTCCAGTCATTGAGACCAACATCTACATGAATACATACGTAATGTGCGATTTGATTTCTGCGAGTTTCTCTGTCTCAGATTCCAAAATGAAATCATTAGTTAGAAGCAGAATGCATTCAGTTAAACGAAAATCTAGTATATTTTTTGCTAAATATATCTACTCCATGCATATGGCACAATGACTATCGGCGCAAAACGGAATTGAGACGTTGAATTCAAATTGTGACCGGAGCTGTTTCGTTTACTTTGCACTACTAGCCTTGAAAACGGCAGGAATCCATTTGAATTCAAAATCGTAGAGATGACAACTGAAAACCATTCTTTGGTAAGAAGTCATGTCAATACACGTATAATAAGGAAAAAGAAGTTTGTGGAGAGTCATGGTCATCTACGAGTTAAAGGAACATGGCATTTAACACCTACAACGACAATGCTGAAATAGAGTCTGAGAGGACAAATAGCCCGCACATTAGAAATTTTCCCAAAGCTTCCAAAATTGCTGTTGATAGGTAAAATTTTGATTATGTATAAGATTAGCTATGTTGAACGCAACGAGACAGCTGATGGTAATCCCGAAAGCGGAGTTTGCAGATTGTTTTAAAATGTGGAAGAAACGTTTGAATAAGTATAATTTGTACCCAGGCTGCAACAATAAAAGTTACTCTTTTGATTTTAAGTACTCTTTGTGGTACAATGTCCATGGCCTGAGATGAGAATATCATCCACATTTAGCATATTCTCAAGACTTGTCGCCGTCTGTCTAAAATAAATCTCATGAAACTCTCATACAAATTTCCCTATATCCTAAAGCGAATATCGATCAGCCTAAACGACTCTTCATTATTACAGTAATTATAAATAACACGCCGAAACCTATAGCTTAAACAGCACAAGAGTTATTCTCGGAGAAGCAAAACTCTGAATCCAAATTATCCACTGCATTGTGGGTATCTTCAGACTTGTGGGAAAAGGTATGAAGCCATCAGTATTCCATAGTAGCCTCCTCTGGTGATTGAATGGAGAATCATACAACTTCGACGTTGCTAAACTGTATTATTTTATACCCTTCATCGGAATCTATAACAACGTTGAGAAGATAATCTTGACTTATGGGTAGACCCTATAGTTCATACTACATTGCTCTGCGCTACACCATCGTATCCCGAGACGGTCAGATGACAACGTAAACGGAACGTAATTTCACCATTTTTTTTATTTATTTTCATTTTAAATTCCACTTTTTTGTTTATCCCTTTCATCAACCTTTACTTTCCGGTGCCTATTTTTATTCGAGAAGTTATTTTGTGATTAGATTTCGAGGTTAACTCTTTCATGCTTAGTGAACTAACAGTCGATTCAGCAGAAGGTACGCTGATGGTTTTGTTCAAAGGAAAGTTTCTCCTCTTGCTTTCCTTTCAAAGTTCACAATACAAATTGATGTTATTGCTTTCGCATCCTTTTTGAAGTGTTTGATGGGTTTTTATTCCTTAATGTTAGAGTCGATGTCACATCCTCAGCCATAAGAGCTTCATTGAATTTACATTGGATAGCTGAGAAACGGATAATCTATCAATCAAACGATCAAACGGACAATCGATACATTCATCTATCGATCAAATCATCTGTCTGGAGACTGATCTAATTATCAATTTGGGGGCTTCATCCTTTTATTTGGATCTATTTATGTAAATCTGAGCATATCTATCTATTGATTTAGGCCCATATCTATCTATCTATCTATCTATATATATATATATATATATATATATATATATATATATATATATATATATATATTTCATACCATTGTTTCTGTTGTAGCTTAAATTAAGTAATCGTCTTTGTTATTATAGTGTCTGCTTGTTTTGAGTTTCTACTGTTCACTTCCACACTCCGGTCCACTAATCCTCTACCTTGAGTGGCTCTTGGGCCTGTTTGGGAGTGAATAATTGTATAATGTATGTTTATTTATCTCATTCTGATCCCCTTCTACCTCTTTGTTTGTGCGCTCTCTCTCTCTCTCTCCCTCTCTCTCTCTCTCTCGAACACACACACACACTCACTCACTCACTCCCACACTCAAAGACTTTCTTCTTTTCTCATTCTGTCTCTTCTTCATATGTATCTATGTGTATATCGCGTCCTGGTCCTATCTACCGCTGTCTTCGCCGTTCTCAGTTTTGTTTATAACGGATAAGTTCATGCCCACCTCACTCTCTCTCTCTCTCTCTTTCTCCCTCCCTCCCTCTCCCTCTCTCTCTCTCTCTCTCTCTCTCTCTCTCTCTGTAGATTTTTAGTTCATGTCTATTTAATTCTGATCCTATCAACCTCTCTGCCTTTCTCAGTTTGTTCACAACTTTTACTCTGTTCACACCCTCTCTCTCTCTTGCTCTCTCTTTCTCTCTCTTGCTCTCTCTCTCTCTTGCTCTCTCTCTCTCTTGCTCTCTCTCTCTCTTGCTCTCTCTTGCTTTCTCTCTTATTCTCTTGCTCTCTGTCTCTTCATATGTATCTATCTCTATATCGCAACCTGATCTTATATACCTTTCTCTTCATCTTTCTCAGTTTTGTTTGTAACTGATAGTTTTCTCTCCCCCATATCTCTTTCTCTCTCTCTCTCTCTCTCTCTCTCTCTTTCGGTCACTTTCTGACAGTTCATATCTGTTTATTTCATTTTGCTCCTATCTACCTCTTTATCTCTCTCACTTTGTTCTCTCCTATTTGCATATACCTCATTGAGTTTACTTACAGTTTGATTTACAATGTGTTCGTAATTGGTTATATCTGTGTAAATCTATTCTTTTTCTCTTTAGCCGAACACTACAAACGCGTAAAAACCTGTGACAATCTCATCACCGTAAAAGACTGTTTCGCCTTTACTTCTCATGCGGAACTGGAAAATCAGCATTCAAACTTATGACATTTTCTTGGAGCACGAACACAGAGGACGAGCGCTGATGAGACAGCTACAACAACCACAACCACAAGGCCGGTCTTTTTTTCTCTCCATTGTGAAATGTTCCTATTGATTTCAGTTTCTGATATAGCATTGTTAGGGAAAAATTTTCAAACTTCCGGTATATATCTGGTCAACGCATAGCCTCAGATTGACCAGTTGGGAATGAACTGTAACGAGATACATTATTATTCCGACTGCTAGTGACAAGATATCTCGTAAGAATGCTATCGTTCCTAGTGCGGCTGACGAGATATCTCGTAAGAATGTTATTGCTCCTGCTGAGCCTGACGAGATATCTCACAAGAACATTATTATTATTCCGAATGCGATTGACGAGATATCGCATAAGAACGTTATTGTTCTTATTGAGGTTGACGAGATATCTCGTAAGAAAGTTATTGCTCCTGGTCAGCCTGACGAGATATTTCGCAAGAACATCATTGTTCCGAGTGCGAGTGACGAGATATCGCGTAAGAACGTCATTGTTCATAGTACAGCTGACGAGATATCTCGTAAGAATGTTATTGCTCCTGCTGAGCCTGACGAGATATCTCGCAAGAACATTATTATTATTCCGAATGCGATTGACGAGATATCGCATAAGAACGTTATTGTTCTTATTGAGGATGACGAGATATCTCGTAAGAAAGTTATTGCTCCTGGTCAGCCTGACGAGATATTTCGCAAGAACATCATTGTTCCGAGTGCGAGTGACGAGATATCGTGTAAGAACGTCATTGTTCATAGTACGGCTGACGAGATATCTCGTAAGAATGTTATTGCTCCTGCTGAGCCTGACGAGATATCTCGCAAGAACATTGTTGTTCCGAGCTAAAACGTTATAGGTCTTGGTGCGACGAAAAGTATCTGATAGAAGAAAGTTTACCAATCATTTTATGTTTGCCTGTCTTTGTTACATCACAACATCGTTTTCATTCTTATAATTTCATTCTTATCCTTGAATTACTCTATCTATATTTTCATTAAAATTCTCCTTCTCTCTCGTTCTTTCTCTCTGTGTATGCGAAGGTGTCTATGTGTGTACGTGCGTGCTTATCTGCTATCCCAGTATATATCGAATTTTTTGTTATGTCAATGTTAATTAGCCTCATACTAGTCAAATGCTACACCACAAACGGCACAGTCTAATCTTAAACCAATCCAGTTTCCAGCTTTCAGTCAAATATTTTTTAAGATAAATAAACATTAGTATTGCTTTTTGTTTTCATATTCTATTGAAGTCTAACCAACACACGAAGGAACGCCTTTCACGAGTATTTTGCGAGGTCCTGTGTACATATAAATTGCTTGAGTTCCTTGAATAATACATGAAACCCTATAGATATGTGCTCGTATTAATTCTGCTTGTGTGTGAATGTATATGAGTGAGGGTTTATACTAAGAACATAAACTCTGAATTATCTGGATAGATGGCCATGCGTATCAGAGGGTACTCGTCTACTAGGGCGGCTAGCCAATCTCTGGGGCAGAAGCCTGTTCAGGTATATTTGTGTTTGTGCAACACCCACAGAGCCCACATGTGGTTTATACTGCAATTATATTGAGCAGACCTTAGTTACAGTTTCTGGGAGTGAGCGCCTTATCTAGCTTAATCAACTGTCTGAACAAGGCCAGAATGCTCAAACTCTTGGTGACGATGACTTGTGACTTCATGCTAGCACAAACCAGCGACGGCTACCAAAGGGTTCTGTCTACTAAAATTAATTCACAAGGTTTGGGTCAACTCGTGGTATGGTTTTCAGGCACTTTCCCAACGTGCCGTATACTGAGATCGCTACCTCCAAACCGATAACATCAAGAAAACACTTTCCTGACAAATTATATAACGATAAGCAATTCAACAAGTTGCTTGAAGAGTAGAATATGAAAGGAAAACCTGTTCAAAGTTGATCTTAAATTACAAAAGAACGAATAGATATTTAAATGCGTTTTATTTAAATGATATTGTTAAAGTGAAGGTCGCGTTAGTTTTGGCGAAAGTTGTTAGATGGTTCGGCTGTAGACACAAGAAAAATGTAAAACTAAAAATGATAATTGGCAGGTACATCTTTATTCTGATGAAAGGACTACATTACAGTGAGAACAGGATTACAGTTTCCCCCTGTCTGTCGACTACATCACAACGATTCGAACCCGCGCACATTTTTCTTTAATAAGATTTCTCGAATCATCAAGCCGATAGACGAAAATAAATAAATATATTGTTAAATAAATAAACGGAGGTTCCTCAAAATGAAAAAAAATCTTTCGGATAAATAAATAAAAAATCCATTACTTCTTTTAAAAAGAATTGCTTTGTTTACGTGTGGATAGGAAGATATGAAAAAGAATTTCGAGATTCTATGATGAGAAAAATTTCGTTTAAATTTTGCTTCACATCTCAGTCGGTTTAGATCTAAGGATGGTTCCTTCTGGCCAGTGGGACGCAGGTTCTTAAATAAGATTTCTCGAATATTCCGACCGGTAGGCGAAAATAAATTAAAAAATCTATTATTTCTTCCTAAAATTACTTTCTCTCTATATATATATATATAATTTCGGAACAAATATGTATTGGGTTTCGATCCTGGCTTGAGGCAATTGGTTGTCTTGCCACACTGATAAGCTATGATACAGCGAAACATTATGTCTGTGGATGACAATATATATATATATATATATATATATATATATATATATATATATATATATATATATATATATATATATATAGAACCAACCGTTGTTGTGAAGTGTTGGACATTATCCTATTATACATTAAGTCAAGCCTAGGAACATCCACTTGCATATATTCCAAAGGTATTTTTTATAAAATTCCAAAGGTATTTTTTATAAAATCTATAATAACTACGTGGTTGATTTGTTTATCGTTCTAATTACACCCTTTCTCTTTCTAACACACCTACACACACACACACACACATATATATATATATATATATATATATATATATATATATATATATATATATATATATATATATATATAGTGACACGTATTTTTATGCCTTAAGCGATCAGCAGATCAAATGTGATGATTGCTTCAGTCATGAAGCAGCCAGTCTCTATGCAATGTTGATTTCTCCGTCTACACTTTTTATATTTGTGTGCATGTGTGCGCGTGTGCGTTTATATGTGTGTATGAAAGATATCTGTGCACTCACACCTAATCCCATATATTCATAGCATTGACTGAGTTTTATGATTGCTGCCAGACCTTGTAACCATTTTAAGCGAGTCAGCCGACCGTTTCAGAGTCCCGTTCAAAGGCACTTCAATGGCGTTCGAAATTCCGGTTCTGTCCATTTTGCAGACGATTTTATATTTCTAACGTTAACGAAACAGCAACGTTAGAAATATAAAATCGACTGCAAAAATGAGAAAGAAAAAGAAATGATCGAAAGCATAGAAGTAGCCTTTGAACGGACTCTGAGAAACTCGCTACCAAATGTATACAAGTCAGACAGTCAAACAGACAGAAAGAAAAAAAGAAAGAACTGATATTTAAATAAAAGAAAGAAATAATAAAATATTATCAAAATTAAATTAAATATGAAAATTAAAGAAACGAAATTAAAAATAAATTAAATGAATGAACAAAAAATGTGAAAAGAAAAAAGAAAGAAAAGCAACAGAAAAAGAATGAAAATTAAAAGAAATAGGAAGATAACCGTGAAACAAGTAATAGAGAAATGGAAATTAAAAGAAAGAAAGAAAAAAGAAAGGGAAAAGAGCATATGGCATCTACGAAAAAAGACAAGAAAAGCAATTCTGTAAAAATTAAAATATGGAACACACAGATAAGACAGAAGGACCATGAATAAAAATAAAGAAGGAAAGAAAAAAGAAACGGTATAATATTTAAAACAAGAAAATAAACAGGCAAGAACGCAAGAGAGAAAGAAAGAAACAAACAAACAAACAAACAAACGAAAGGAAGGAAGGAAGGAAGGAAGGAATGGAGGGAGGAACGAACGAACGAAGGGAGGGAGGGAGGAACGGAGGGAGGAACGAACGAACGGAGGGAGGGAGGGAGGAACGAACGAAGGGAGGGAGGGAGGAACGAACGAACGGAGGGAGGGAGGGAGGAACGAACGAACGGAGGGAGGGAGGAACGAACGAACGAACGAATGAACGAAGACGACAAATTCAAAATAAACAGCAAAAGAAAAAAGAAAGACCGTGAGAATTTCTAAAAATACATGGAACTTAACAGAATATGAAAGCTAGAAATGGCTCTGCATATTAAACAAATTATTACAATATTACAACGAATGAAAAATAGAAACTCTAAGCAAATTAAGGAAATAAAAAGAAAAATAATGGAATACAATAAATATATAAACTTATATTTTTTCTCCAACGATATTAAAAGTCAAGTCAAATGTAACTTTTATTAGTTTTATATCTTGGTTGCCGATTAGAAATATGGGAGTGATGACGAAAATGGCAGCTGAAAAATGAGCAAAAAGCTTAACCTGAATGATGAATGAGCAGGAAGAGCGGGAAAGTTAGCGCATGCGCACAGATATGCTTGAGAGGCAAAGAACAGCAATGGAGACAGGATTGAAGACTGATATTTACTGGGTTGAATTGGGTCATTTATTTTCGTAGAATATAAATTTATTTTCAGTGATTTAGATGATTCCGCTAACTTTTGCAGAAGGTCTGGAAAAAAGAAAAGAAAATGATAACTGCTTAACGTAAGTAAATAATTAAAAATTCGGACGGCTTCCTAATTGTTTAACAGATAGGTGTAATCAAACTGTTTTGTACATATTATTGCACATATGTAAGGTGATGAGTAACAAACTCTGTTTATAGATTGGTTTGGATCATATAATGAGTTTTGTAATTGGAACAGAACGTTGGAAAATGTGGAAATATTGAAGAAAGATCATAAACAATCAAAAAGAAACTGAAAACATTGGGAAGATACGGATAAAGACACAGGCTTTAAGAATGTCAGAAAAAGAGATTGGATTAAAATGAAATGGATCATAATCAAGAAAATATTTGGAGAATCTGTTGTAACGAATATCAACAGAAATAGATATTACATAATATTAAGAACATTCACTGAAGACACGTCAAACTACTGCCTTTATGTAAATATCAATGAACGGAACGGGTAAATTGAACGAAGTAGTACATGAAAACTGATTTCTCAACATTAATTTTTAAGTTCTTAAATATTTATAGCAGCTAGGTTATATATATATATATATATATATATATATATATATATATATATATATATATATATAATAATAAAAAATTAAGAAATACAAAGGCTGTCTCCCTAGAATGGAAAAATACTTCGTAGATTTGAATTTTTAGTTTACAGAAATACGTATACATATATACAGACAATTTAAGATGGTCTCAGATGAGACGAAAAGTACTTGGGAAAAGAAAAATTATTTAAAGAAAATTTTGGTATTTCTCTTAATCAATTTTCTACGGCTACCAAGAAATTTATTCGTGTATGAATTTATATATATATGTATTTGTGTGTGTGTGTGCAAACTCATGCATACGTATACATATACAGGAGGATTGTAACTTCCAAGTAACTTGCCATATTAAAATACATAAAATTTATTTAATAATACATAATTTATTTATTAATATAATTTTTACAAGAAATAGATGTGAGAGGAAAGTGTTTATCATGAGTTTTTATTTAGTATTCGATATGGCCACTAGATTTCGCTCCCAACTTCTTGAGCCACCCAGGAATCGCGTCAACTGATTCCACTAGGAACTCTTATGGTATGGAAGACATAACTTCTTGTATTTAACCTTCAAGTTCTTCCAAAGTTTTTGTTTGGTATAATAGACTTGCTTACTTTAACCAACCCCAAATAAAAAAAAAAGTCACGGAGTGTTAAGTCAGGACTCCTTGCTGGCCACTCATACATAAAATAGGGAGTTACTTTTCAATCACCATGTATTTAT
>OZ010583.1:75709676-75782176 GCA_963932145.1 Acanthosepion lycidas | reverse complement strand
TTTTTGTTTTTTGTTGTTGTTCTTTTTTAATTTTTGGCACGCTTTTGAAATTATAGATTTTAAATCAACAACTGAAATCCTCAGAATGAAAAATTTCCAAAAATCACGAAGTTATTCACATTTCATAAGTACGGTATCTTGTAAAGTTCCTTGTAAGTACCTCGAATATCTCGAGGTACATACAAGGAAATTTTTATAATTTAAAACAAAAAGAAATATACCCCATCTCCCAAAAGAGAGATGAAGCCTTCGCTTATATTAAAATAATCCCCAGATTGTATCTAAAAACAGATATAGGCACCCAAGGAAATACACTACAAGTGAGTCCATTCCGCAAATTTTTTCCTGGAAAACAAGACTATGACGGTTTTCCAAAACGGAAAACAAACGAAACAAAACTGGCCGCATATTGTCTCGGGATCGTCTCGACAATGTTACTACTGGCGGACAGCTAGATGCTCACCGGTGGTCCACTGATGGCCTGTCGGTGGTTGCCACCAAAGTACCGCTGGTGTTGCCATCGACGGCGCGTGTAGGGTTATGCAAGATTTTGTCATCCTCTTCTGATGCTTTCCTTTTCATGGAACTGGTTTCTTAAAATCAACTGAAAATACCCTCAAGAGCGAGCAGTACAAGAGAATTTTAGAGTCTTTTCTGCTCCCTTCTGCTGAAAGGGTGCAAATCGACCCCACCAACCTCATTTTTATGCAGGATAATGCTGCCTGTCACAAATCAAAATTGATGATGGAATACTTTGATGAGAAGCAGGTGAGTATTATGACATGGGCGCCCCAATCTCCTGACCTCAAGCCCATAGAAAACTTATGGAGCATTATAAAGTACAGGCTCTCGAGAAAGCAGTTGAGCAACAAAGAGTATTTGATTGTGAATTTCATACCCGAATGGAATTCAATGCTTGGAGATGAGATTTGCCAGAACCTATTCAAGTCAATGCCAAAAAGTGTTGAAAAGGTTATTCAAAATAAAGGAGGACCCATAGATTATTAAATATTTCGAACTATATTACCTATTATAAATAAATTATACCTCTATTATTCTTTATTTAAAGTTGTTCTAGTAATTACTAGTTGCAGGAAATAAGTGAGTCACTTTTTTTGCACAGAGTTTTTCCCTAAATCTCATTTATATCCAAAATTATAGTTATCAATAGAATACCTTAGGGTGAGTAAACTTTTTTACTAGATGGTCGGGAAGGAGTCTTTATATTAGTAAAATTAAAAATTAGTTTGAGCCCAAAAACAATAGGCGGAAAAAATTTTAAGTTAAAAAATCAGGTGAGTCTCTTTTATCGAACAGAACTGTATATACGTACATTCATTCACGTTCGATAAAATGCATTAGAAGACAAAACGCGTCGGCTAAGATAAGTTTTCCTTAAAAGTGAAAAAGCATTCTTGAAGATTTCATTTTACCTTTAACTGAAAGCTAAATGATTCAATTTACTATTCTCAACAAGCAAAATGAACTAGTGCATTTCAATTAACAATTACATAAGTTGGAATGTTTATTTTTTGCTCGGTTTCACAGACTTGATTACAAACGGACATTTTCTCGCATTTTAACACATTTGTAAAAAATTAATCATCGGTTTTAAAAATCTTCCAAAAATAAAATATATATATGAGTGATACGTTATGTGAAAAAATAGCAAATTATAAGTTAAATTAATCTGATTTGAAACAATTATTACATACTTATAGCATAAAAACATAGTATACAAGCATTTCTTAACCACGTGTCCAGTTTTTGGGGGCGTACTGATTGATCTTATTGACGGGCTGACAGTTGTGTTGACAGTTAGTATGGATGACCAAAAATAATATAAATTTACGAAAATCTAAGTGAGCAATTTTGGGACGTGGGGGTACCCACCTAGTAATTTTTACAAATTAATATAATATTTTCAGCAATTATCTAATATTTAAAGTTTTAAAACTTCTAGGGACATTGTGCAAAGCCTGTGGAGATGTAAACATGCAATGAATAAGGAATTGTAGACACGCGAATTTCTCAGTAAAGGGAGGACAATACTTACATCACGTGACATTTTAATAATAATGTCATGTATAGACGACCATAGATAGAAAAATGGTAAAGTTTAAACTAAAAAAATAATTAAAAATTATTTTAAAAATACTGGTGGGAAACGACTTTTATTAAGCTTTTCAATTTTTGATTCGTAAACATAATTTCCACTTCATTACGACATTACCTGAAAGAAAAGAAGTAATGCAGAATTTTAAATGATTTTTAAATTATTATAAATTATTTTGTTTAAAATTTTAACAAAAGAAAACAATTCTTGTAAAAATTCATTATTAATCGAAAAGAATTTTTTTTTCTTAAAACAATAAAGTCCTTAATATATCTTATTTATACAGTTAATCACAAGCATTTCTAATTAAATAATATCATAGTTTTATTGCATTTTTTAGTTTGCGATTTGGAGCAGATTTTTAGTAACTGGTAGTCCTTTTTGAAAAAAAATGGATGATTTACATTCTCCAAGAAATCCTACTTTTAACTTATAAAATTTTTCGAAAAGAAAATATAATTTATCAGGTTTCGGGGGTGGGGGTTGTAACCTATGTAAAAAAAAAAAAGACTAATTTCCCTAGGATTAATTTTTGATTAAGTCCTAGAAGCTTAATTCAAATCCGGTCATTATTTGATTTATGCAAGAATTTCCAAATCGATGTTTTTCACTGGAAAAAGGCGTAAAAACACTAATAGTAAGTGCAACATCAACCGCTGACGTAAAGAAAAGGTTCTTAACCAAAATTTCGAAAGTGCTAGAAATGATTAAAAATTGAATAAAATACTAAAGTTACCATCTATAAATATTGGAGGCCCAATATATATTATCTATGCAACCTTCTCTTTGAAAACAGAAAGATTTTGTCGTTGGCCTGCAACTGTTTTCCATCTGAATATGTTTTTTCATATACTCTTCATTACTTTTATTGATAATTTATACCTATTTATTAAGCTCGATTTAGCTCTGCTGAGCGATATTCGAAACCGGTCAGCTAGCTCGTTTTTCTTCTTTTTTTTTTTCTTTTAATTTGTTAACATGTGTGGTAATATTTAAAATAAACTCTCTCAGTTTATAGCAGTTATATATATATATTTCATTGTATCCGTATTTTCTTTTCTGGACAGAAAGTGTGTAAATATTATTCAAATGTTCTGCATATACGGTCGCTTTCGGCTATTCTTTTAGCCATTATCGATGATGATTTTTATTTTTGGCTGAATATATGGATATTTTTATGTATGTATCTAGAGTTATAGAAATGTTTTGTTTTCAAACATGGTCAGTATATTGTGGCCGTGTTCATAGTTGATGTTATTAAGTGTTACCTTTTTCTTTGTTATTAGTGCTTCCATTATTTTTACTATTTTTTCTTTTTACATATTATCCTTGTATTTTCTACAGATGGGGTTTGGTAAGTTTCCTTCTGAGTATTTAAATCATATGTCTGATCCTAATTCATATCTCAATTAGGATCTACTTAAGTATCCGAATTTAAACACACGCCCCAATATTTTAAAAGAATGTTTAATTTTGTGGGGGGGGTTATAAACTTTATGATATTGGAAATACAGTCGTCTATAAACGACATTATCAGAAAATAAGAGCGGTAACTATAGTAAATTTAAAGTCAAAGCTCCTACAATTCAATAAAATATTAGATTACTTAGAATGTTTCCCAAATTTTTAAAAATTGCTAGACAGTCAAAAATTATATAAAAAGGCGATTGCGTTACATTCGTCAAGTAATTTTACCAATATGTCCCCCGTAGAAAAAATTACAAACATAGCTCTATCTAGATAGTTGTCAAAACCTCATAAAAATTTCCACCTCAGCTTTAAAATGCTTTACTTTGATATTTTAAAATAAAAGTAATAATATTTGTTTCAATTTAGATTAATTAAACATTAAATCAGCTAATCTTCCTCAAATAAAGTTTCAGAAAAGTATAATTTATTTTTGAAAGATTACATTGTGCTGAGGGAATCGTAAATATATACATAAATCGGCCATTTTTAGTGATTTCCAAAAACAAACTCATTTCAGTTATATTCATTTTGAAATGCAGCAAAGTATTTTGCTTCTTGGAAATATTAAATTTAATCTACAAGCTTGAAATTAAAACTAAAGTAAAAGCTTCAATAAAGATTGTTCATTTTTAAAAATCTATTTTTTAAAACTTAAGTATTGGTTTTCTTTGGAGGTATATATATATATATATATATATATATATATGGGGAGAGAGAGAGAGAAAGAGAGAGAGAGAGAGAGAAAATAAGCAGCTAAACAACCTCGAAGAGAGTCTTCTATAGAGGTAGACCGAAAAAAAAAAGAGATCTATGCCACATTAAATAACATAACCGTAATATATTTTAATTAATTTATATTTAAATTAATGAAACCGAGCAAAAATGTGACATGGTTTGTAAAGAGGGGTTCGTCGTGGTTGGTTTCCATACCAACCCCATTTCTATTTCCACAACGTTGTATTGTGTGAGTACTTACGCTGAGACCCATTGTATCCAAACTTTTGGTAATGTCTTTCAAAACAATTTTGGGCTTTATATTAACTTCGCGATACAGTTTTAATGCAGTTCTCGGTAACAATTTGGGTTTTCTTTCAGGCCCAGGAAAATTCTCTGTCGTGTCAAACTATTTAAACTTCCTTATAATGGACAGTATCGTAGACCTAGGGATATCTAACCGGTTTTAAATAGCGCTGTAACTATTTCCTGATTTCTGGAAGTTAATAATTCTCTGTTTCAATTCAAGATTAAACTCCTTTGTTTTCCCCATTGTGTCGCTAACGTAAGAATAACAATGGTGACACTCCATGCACCATGTGATGTTCTTTGCTGGAATTATCACAAATATTCTACTGAATAAATACTCTAGAAGCTTCACCGATAAAACAATTATGTAAATTACTTATACTTACACAAGTCAATCAATTTAAAACGATATTTTCTACTTTACGAATAATTATGTCTTTTTCTATTTTGCATAATTTGCCTGTCAAATTTGTTGTATTTAGCCTATTCTTCTGAAAATTGAGTTTTATTTTCAATTTTTCATGTTTATTAATATATAAAAACCTGATATCATACGGGCATTAGATTCCGAAAAATGGATAAAAATATTCAAAATTGATGGGTGTACGAATAATTTAGTCGTTGACTGTGTATATATATATATATATATATATATATATATATATATATATATATATAAGGAAAGTAAAAAAGGGAAGATATAAAACTATAAATATATAAACAGCCGTTTGTATTTTTAATGGGTATAGGTCGAAACGATAGACTCATAGCACAGTAGGTGTTCTTGGTCGATGAGTGAGTGCGGCAACATTCTGTATTTTTTATTAAGAAAATTTAAGGTACGTGCACTTATCTAGAACCCCTCAAGACCGATAATCTACCAACAAATAATCATCGACAATAATCGATAAAATCGAATCGTATAAAGAACTACATCGAAGATTTTCACTCGGTTCTATCGTTGGTAAAAATGGAGAATAAAATGTTTGGCCTCGGGTAAGCGCCACCCAGCAAACCAAAGCACCGATTTCTCTGCCATTTTCTTGACTTTGGTCAATGGAATTATCTCTAAGATGGCTGTCAGTGAATCTATTCATCCATCACTTTCAGATAATGAAAAAAATGAAACCTCTTTGACGATGTATTGACAGGAAATATCTTTCGAAATTTATTCATTATATCTGAAATACTAGCACTCAAACCTACACAGAAACGCATATATTACACACATATATACAAACATAAAATACAATATATATGTGTGTGTGTCTGTACAAAGGCACATATACATATATACAAGTTCGGTTAAAACTAAAATGTTTTTTTTTTTTATTATTAATATTTTTTTCTATACCTCGGACTATTTTCCTATAAACCGAAACATACTTCAATATAAATTGTCCATTATCTCAGTACTTTTGGCTTTCATAAGCTATTATCAAACATTTTGTTTTACTTTTCTTTTGTGCTATGTTCGTTTCATTATGTTCTAATATTGAAGATTTGCTACTTTACGTGACAGTTTGTATCACCGTATTATTGTTGTTATTATCATTATTATTATTTTTAATGCCAGTAAAATATATATCGATAAGATTTTATTGATGCTGTTTTGTTTGTTTTTATGTTGCTTAATGCTTCCAGACTTTTTTTTAAAGGAGATTTAGTATTTTTGCACCAATCTAATATTATTGGTATGGATTTGTTCGGTGTGTGTGTGTGTGTGTGTGTGTGCGCGCACGCACGTGTATGTGTTTGGGTTCATTCTTTAGTGTTATGTGATTTCATTGAACTATTATCAGATACAAGGCATATGAAAGTTATGAAAAATGTGACAAATGACGTGTGGAAATATGACAAATGACGTATAAAAATGACAAATGACGTATAAAAATGACAAATGACGTATAAAAATGACAAATGAATGGATAATGGCTTACGAAAGTCAAAAGTACCCAAACACTGAAACAATTTATATCTAATTATGTACTGGAAACGAGAAAAATGAAATATAGAAAATATATAATTTCCTTGGTCTTTAAATAAACTTGTATAAATAGGAATAACATTGTCACGTACACTGGGCCAAAAGCTAACTCCTTCCCCAGAAAGGTTACTTTATAAATCAGACTCCCGAGAGGATGCTTCCCGAATCACTATAATTTTAAGCTTTCCTAGTTTCGAGTCAACCGTTATCTAACCTTCATATCCTCCTTACTGCTTCATCTTACAACAATTTAATTTAGTAACTCTCTACTTTGACGACTTTTGAGTCTTGTAATGGGTGAAGATTAATATAGAAAAAAATGAAAAATTGCTATCCAAGTACATCTAATATACAAACTGTGTATAGGATTGCATTAAAATCTAATCGCATATTCCCACCAATGCGACTCATTAACACCGGTGTTTCTGCTGCTTATCATTGAGTGATTCTTACCTAAGTTCCCCAATTATACCAATAAACATGGCGCCTATGTGTGAGTCGCTGTTTTGTGCTGGACATTCAACCAGAATTCCTAGAGGCACAATGCCAACATGTATTAATGCTAAAGGATGGAGAGACGGGCACAGAAACTGCTCAATATTAACGTTGAATATAGTGTTATCCATGAATCGAATGTGTATTATGACATTTTTGAAAACGGCTGACACGTTTCCTGTCTCTTTCATCTCTTGCCTTTCAACGTTTGTGCTTCTCTCCCCTTGTCTCTCCTTACACTGCGCATGTCCGGCCACTATTGCGCGTGACGTAGACGAGCTGACGGTTGTAATACGTGAATGACCAAAAACATGTTTTCACATGCAGCTCGTGCACACGTACTCACGTATATACAGATGCTTGCACGCGCACACACACACGCGCGGGCGCATATACACACTCACAAATATTTGCACTTCCATATACAATGAAAAGCAACATGCATATCAAGAGGAGTATAAAAATGGGGAAATAATTTCATATACGTGTAGAGATGCGGATATGTATGTGTACGGATAGATAGATAGATAGATAGATAGATAGATAGATAGATAGATAGATAGATAGATAGATAGATAGATAGATAGATACGAAACGTGCTACAAAATTCTAAACCCCATCTTTTTGTGCCACGTCCTCTCAGGAAGTAGGTGATCATGGCTCTCCATAATTTCCTGTCATTTGCAGCTCTTAATAAATTCTGTCTTTTTCTTTTTTCGCCTAAACAGTGTTCCGCCATTCATTTTCTCAAGCTCACTATGTATGTTTATGCGTTGTTATCCTATGTCTCACTTTCCTTCAATCTGTCCTGTGACTATCAGATTTCCTCATTATGTGTCCTAGAAGTTTCATCTGTCTCTTCCTTATGTTAATGAATAAGCTTCAAGTCTTTTCTTCATCTGTTTGATTGCTCGGCATTCACTTGCAATATAGGAGGATAAATATCACGTAACAACTCAGTAATCTTTTCTTTGTTTCTAACAAAGTTTGTCTGTTTTTTAATACCCTGCTTAGTTTTTGAAATAAATCTTTGGTTATCACAATGCGCCTTCGTATTTCGGTGTTGTATTTTTTGTCCTCTGTTAAAACACTTCCTGGATATTTGAATTTTTGTACTTGTTTGATTTTGGTATCTCCAATTGCATTTTGGGTTCATCCTTTTTCCTAACAACCTTGCATTCTGTTTTCTTGCAGTTAATAGTTAACCCTTTTCCCTTTCGCTTTCCTTCACTATCTACTGTGAGAGTTTTTTTATAGTTTTCTTTCATTGTCTGCAATCAACAACTGTATACTTGATAGATGCATATAGATGCATATAGATGCATATTCGTATATATTTTATTTCTGCGTGCTTCTTAAGTTTACTGTAGACAGGGTCGAAGTGTAATGGAAAGTATTTTTTTTTTTTAGACCCGGACATTTCTTCTGTGAAGATTTTGATTGTATTATATTATTGTGATTTTTCACTTTTCTTCACATTTTAACAAATTGTCTATGTTGCTTGGTTTCATTTATTTAATTTTAAATTTTCCGGAAATATTGGTTTCTCAAACAATTGATTTGTTTTTATTTTTTTGTTATATGTTTGATAATTTTCATTTCATTTTTTCTCTTTTTTCAGAGATACATATACAGATATATATATATGTGTGTGTGTGTGTGTGTGTGTGTGTGTGTGTGTACTATGCATATCGCAAAAATGGATCTTCATTTTCAAATCATAATTAGTTCTTATATTTTTCTCGATTTTAAACAAATTTCAACAAATTTAATCTAAAATTTAAGAAACACATTTTCATGTATTACAGGCTAGCATATTCACATTTTGGTTGAACATTACAAAAAACTTTCGGTTTTATATATATTTTTATGTAAGCCTAATTTAAATTAATGAATTTATTTTGGAAGAAGTCGAAACAAGGCGTAAGGGTCACATAGTGTACCAAAAAGACAAGAAAATGTTGACATACTTGACCGTCCAATAGTTGCAATGTCTTGATACATGAAAGAAGATATTTTTACAATAACGAAATATAAGGATATTTAACAAATATTACAAAAATTCTAGACCTAACCCTTGGAAAGCATATTTCCCGCAATCCAATGTTTAAATGAACGATTGATTCTACTGACAGCGATTTTTGCTCCGTATTTTCTGTTTCAGGAAATTTTGTTATATGTCTTCTTATCTTTTAGTAGACAAAATTTTTCTGAACATTTGTTATATTTAATCGCCTATTTGGTAGTAAACATTGGGCAATCTCCTCACAAATACGGAAGAGACTTGATGTAACCTAAATTTGTTTCACCGATGACTACTGAGAATAGCATGTAGAGAGCAAGGGAGCAATGAGGAACTTTTAAGGAAAACAGAAAAAAAACATGGACGGTTATACTTACAATCAGAAAGAGACAATTGGAATTTCTATGACAAATAATGAGGATCGATGGTTTGGCTAATTCAACACTCACATGACATACTGAATGTACTAGAGACAGTGAGTTTGATAATTTTGCCCGAATGAATAACAGGACAATGGCAAAGAGTGATAGTATATTATTTTCAGTGTGGAATATGTTCGAGTTTGAATTTAAGCTCAGAGCGGTATATATCTTTGAAGGTTTGGCTGAAAATGCCACCATCCTTTATTGCACACAAGTCATCAATAAACCCAACTCCCAGTTTGTTCACTTCTGTTGTGGCCAAGTATTTAACTCAAAAATCTTTGGATCAAGTCATTGGATTACTTCAACCAACGCTTTTATCCACTGGTCAATGTGGATAAAAGCGTTGGTTAAAAGTAATCCAGTGACTTGACCCAAAGTGCTGTGAGTTCAATACCTGGCTACAGCAGAGGTGAACAAAACACCCGGAGAATTGATTTACTAAAGGGAAAATAACTGAAACTGAGATATCCAGAAAAGGCATGGAAGATGGAAGAGAGCAATTTACCACAGTGGACGGAATTAACAGGTTCAGTTCGAAATACAAACGTATATCACATGAAGACGCGAACAAAACAATTTTCTAAAGAATCAATAGATTTTATTTCTTTTAATCAGACATTTTATTATTTTTACTGGATCCCCGTATGTGAATAGACAATGTATTTTATTTTGAAGAGTATTTACTTCGTCTACTTGCCTGCACACGCTTTCTCGCGTGTACAGGCCGGAAAATAAAATAAATACCGTTTAAAATAAAACAGAATATCTTCTCACATCCACTAAAACTAACATTTAAAATAATATATATATATATATATATATATATATATATATATATATATATATATACATATATATATATATATATATATATATATATATATATATATATATATATATATATATATATATATGCTTGTATAAATATCTATTTCAGTTTAACTAGCGAGATGTACTGAAAATTTCTTTACATGACTACGACTAAAAATATGTGAATTTCGTTATTTAATATAAATTATATAAATTGTAACGTTTCTCTGAAAATTAGAATTTCTTACCAGGATTTATTATTGCAATATAAGTATGGAAATGATACAGTTGTTGATTGCAGACAGTGAAAGAAAACTATAAAAAAACTCCCACAGTAGATAGTGAAGGAAAGCGAAAGGGAAAAGGGTTAACTATTAACTGCAAGAAAACAGAATGCAAGGTTGTTAGGAAAAAGGATGAACCCAAAATGCAATTGGAGATACCAAAATCAAACAAGTACAAAAATTCAAATATCCAGGAAGTGTTTTAACAGAGGACGAAAAATACAACACCGAAATACGAAGGCGCATTGTGATAACCAAAGATTTATTTCAAAAACTAAGCAGGGTATTAAAAAACAGACAAACTTTGTTAGAAACAAAGAAAAGATTACTGAGTTATGTGATATCTATCCTCCTATATTGCAAGTGAATGCCGAGCAATCAAACAGATGAAGAAAAGACTTGAAGCTTATTCATTAACATAAGGAAGAGACAGATGAAACTTCTAGGACACATAATGAGGAAATCTGATAGTCACAGGACAGATTGAAGGAAAGTGGGACATAGGATAGCAACGCATAAACATACATAGTGAGCTTGAGAAAATGAATGGCGGAACACTGTTTAGGCGAAAAAAGAAAAAGACAGAATTTATTAAGAGCTGCAAATGATAGGAAATTATGGAGAGCCATGATGGCCTACTTTCCTGAGAAGAAGATCGGATACAGAACTTTGCAGCACGTTTCGTGTCTATCCATGGCTCTATCTATCTATTTTTCTGTACACACCTACATATCCGTATCTCTACACGTATATGTAAATATTTCCTCATTTTTATACTGTCCTTTACATGCATTTTCATTTAATATGGATGTCATGCGCTGCACAAAAACTGATCGGAAATATCTAAACTGTCACCTGTATGTAACCGCTTTATTAGATCAATGGTCAAAAAAAGGTTTTGTTTGAAGCTTGGGTGTCTTAGCAAACATTATCCTTCTTTGAAAATTGTGGACTGGCGTCATAGATTCACAAAGAAAGAACTATACCAAATAACAGAAAGTATCACTTGGAGACTACCAACAGTTTCAACAACTAAAATGGATAGAACACATAATTCGAAGAGAAACTAATCAAGATGCTGACATTCCGCATTATTTCAAATAAACGGTTAGGAATGAAACACCCATAATATCTGGAAAAAGCGATAACAGCTACTAAACTTGAGAGATCTATTAGCCTGGAAAGTTATTTGAAGAGAAAAAAGTTATAAATTTCAACCGAAAGCACTACAGGCTGTTCGTTCAGTGCAATGCCAAATGGTTTCTTTTTAGGAAAAACGGTTAATATTACCATTACCATGTATTCAACCATCCACGGGGCTAAACCTGTCTACCGTGGATAACGAAGTTCACTTATATATGGTGCGCTCCTATACGTCCCTCAACCGCTAGAAGAAGGCTGAGATTTTCTGCGGACAAGGTGTTTTCTATTTCAATTCCTTTCTTGTTTTAACTTCATCTCCATCAATTCAGTTTGGCTGGTGCAAAAACAAATGCATCAGGTATTTTCCCGCCATTTCCGTTCGTTTCATCAAGACTATGCTGGGAGCTGAATTTATTTATTTACTTATTTAGATTCTTAGTAGGTTTTTGTTGAAGTAAGTTACTTGGCCTTGATTTTAAATTAAAATTCGAATTTAATCTATTTCTCATCGTTTATTTCTATTCAGCATCGATGTTTTTTATCATCAAGTATTGACCCGTCGTGAATCGATTATATTGTCGTTTGTTTTATTTGTTTTACTTTCATTAATTTGGGGGGGAGAAAAAAGCGAAAAATTCAACCAAGCTTTATTCCCTTCTACTTTTTACTTCTTTTGTTCCCAGGATTCCTTTCTCTGTCGATAGATCGTTCATACTCTGCATTATTTCGGGGAAAAAAAAGCATTCGATTTTTCTTTATCCTCTGAAAGAAACTTGTTTTTTGCACACATTTATCTTGCAATACTTGCTTTCATTAGACTTACCATACTTCTCGTTTTTTGGGGGTTTTTTTATTTCGTTTTCTCTTTTATTACAATGACAAAACGTAAAACTCGTTAAAAAACTCTTGGCCTTTCGCCAGACGAAATTTAACTTCATAAATATCGATATACATGCATGCTTCAGTTTTTATTTCGCGAGTTTCTACCACTTTGCCCGTACATCGATTATCAGCAAAAAAAAATCAATTTGATCTTCTTGCAAGTCGACTCTGCAACCATTCGCGAGTAGAAGATGATCGAGTGGAACTATAACATTTCTCGAATATTCAGACAGATAGATGTAAATAAATATACTGTTTAATAAATAAATAAAAACAGAACATTGGCTTAAATATGAGCATCCATTGAAACTAATTTTTAAACAAATAAATTATATATATATATATATATATATATATATATATATATATATATATATATATATATAAGGAAAGTAAAAAAGGGAAGATATAAAACTATAAATATATAAACAGCCGTTTGTATTTTTAATGGGTATAGGTCGAAACGATAGACTCATAGCACAGTAGGTGTTCTTGGTCGATGAGTGAGTGCGGCAACATTCTGTATTTTTTATTAAGAAAATTTAAGGTACGTGCACTTATCTAGAACCCCTCAAGACCGATAATCTACCAACAAATAATCATCGACAATAATCGATAAAATCGAATCGTATAAAGAACTACATCGAAGATTTTCACTCGGTTCTATCGTTGGTAAAAATGGAGAATAAAATGTTTGGCCTCGGGTAAGCGCCACCCAGCAAACCAAAGCACCGATTTCTCTGCCATTTTCTTGACTTTGGTCAATGGAATTATCTCTAAGATGGCTGTCAGTGAATCTATTCATCCATCACTTTCAGATAATGAAAAAAATGAAACCTCTTTGACGATGTATTGATATATATATATATATATATATATATATATATATATATATATATATATATATATATATATATATTGTTAGAAAAATATGTCGGAGCACGAATATTTTTTAACAAAATTTCTCGAAAATTCAGGCCGGTAAAAGTAAATAAATAAATATACTGTTTAATAAATAAATAAAAACAGGCCATCTACTCAAATATGAGTATCCATTTAAAAAATGACGCTTAAACAAATAAATTAAGAAATCTCTCGGATTTAAATCCATTTTGTAAAAATTGTCTTTGTTCATATATATATATATGTGTGTGTGTGTGTGTGTAAAAACTACAGAGAGTATATCTGTAAAAGGACAATATAATAAAAGACAAAACGAAAACTTATCTTAATTGCTTTTGCCTTGATAAAGTCGACTCAGATAAGTTTTCCTTTTCCTTTTTCACACACACACACACATATATATATATATATATATATATATATATATATAATATCACTCATTGAGTGCCGGTGTTAATAAAATTATGCTCGATGTAAAATAAGAGATCTATAAAGCATATATTAATAATAAATATAATTTTTTTCCTAACCGGTAGTACAACACTGAGTTTCATACACAACACAATCTTCAGGTGCTGACTGAATTTAAATTTTTGATATGAATACCGGACGATAGTATTAAGAAAGTAGTTCATATTATCTACGGTAGTTTGTTGAAAAAAAAGTAATTGAAAATAAAAGTAAATTAAATATAACTGTAAGTAAATGGAAAGCAATAATGTAATAACATATGCGCTTATAAACAAATGTACAAAAGCTCACATCCGCACAACTTATATTATCTCCAACTATAAAAACAGAATTATAATTCAAATACAAAAATACACATCTAAGTAATTATAAAAATATTACAAATGTCTACGCAAATATCATGTCATATTTACTAATTCATATCTACAAATTCATATATATAGGTAGATAGATAACACATTTACAAAAATACAAAAGCATATTTAACTCAATACAAGATCCAAGAGCCACTCAAGCTATAGATTACTGTGTACTGTTGTATGAGAATAGGAAAAAGCAAAAAGTGCAGTAATTATGTAAGAAAAATAATGCTTAACCCTAGACTTGAAGCGGTCAAGGCTATTGTGAACTGGTGAAACGTCCGGCCTGGAGTCAGTTCCACAAATCAGCAATTCTTGGGAAGTAGCAGTTTGAGTGGAACTTCCTTCTTAGAAATGGAATCTGAAGGGAATCAAGATAATTTGTTCCTGTGTACGTGCCATGGCGGATCCCACCTGCTAAAGTTCGGGATATCGAAACCATATAATGTAGTTCATCAGAACACTTGCTATGGAAATAGCGATAGAGTAACGAGAGGCTTGCGACGTTTCGTCTGTGGAAAACGGGTTGTAGGGTAGAAAATAATAAATGTGTGTGTGTGCGCGCGCGCGCACGCGTGCGTGCAAACAACTGCAAGACCCAAAAGCTAATTACAATCAATCTAGTGTCATCGTGCAAGATTGACATTATAAGTATGGGTAGGATACATATCGGCTGAAGCCTCGATTTGAAGAATCAAGATTGTAGTTGTCAGGGAATCATCCCCTAAGGAGTTTTTCCCACAAAGTAACAGCTCTGAGGAAGAAACTGTCTGACTGAAACTTCCTCCTTGCCAATTGATTACGAAGTTTAGTTAACGACCAACAAAATTTAATTTAAGTATATTTACTATATTTCATTTCCCTCGTTTCCAGTACATAATTAAATAGAAATCGCCCAATATAACGAAGAGAATAGGGAATGGCTTGCCAACGTGAACATTGCACGACCAAGCTGAGAAACTCTGAGCTGGTGACATATATATATATATATATATATATATATGTGTGTGTGTGTGTGTATGTGTGTGTGTGTGTGTGTGTGTGTGTGTGTGTGTGTGTGTGTGTGTGTGTGTGTGTGTGTGTGTGTGTGTGTGAAAAGTGTGTGTATATAAATATAAATAAATATATACATATATGTATAATTATTTATATATTATATGCGCGGTACTTATTAGAAAGCGCTCAATATCAGAGATAGAGCTAACATATATGGTTGAATAGATGTGAGCTTGTGATCCTGCGTTTCACGCTTTAGCGATCGTCAGAAAAAAAAAAAAAATATATATATATATATATATATATATATATATATATATATATATATATATATAAACAAGTTCACAATATTTATCGATGAACGACCAAAACATTTGTGACGTCAACGTTCTTCAGCGATAAGAATATTCGTATCTGACCCTGAAAAGCGTTAATATCGCGAAAGTTTTAATCATAAATAGATAACCTTTTGCTTATTGATAATAACTATTGCTCTCTGTTTCTCTCTCTCTTTCTCTCTCTCTCTCTCTCTCTCTCTCTCTATATATATATATATATATATATATATATATATATACACACACACTGAGCATTATTACTGATAAAATTCTGCTGATATTAATATGCATTAAATTACGTAATTTTACCTATATCCAAATATTTTCATATTAGTATTAGTAGTAGCATCATTTTATTATATACATAATATATAATGGCTGGCCGTTCGTATTAAAGTATTCCTGTATACGAGGTTGGGTAGCAAATTCCTGTTGCAGATGCCTGCTCAGGCACAGTGCCCACCTGTCGTTATACTGCAACTATGCTTAGCGGACCTGAATTACAGTTTATGGGACAGTGCGCATTTTCTCACATTATCAACAGTCTAAATAAGGTCAGTGCTCTCAAAAGCTCGGTCACGATGACTTGTGACTCCATGCTAGCACAACCATCGACACCTCCCAAATAGTTCTGACTATCCAATTTCACTCACAAGACTTTGGTCAACCCGTGTTTTTCAGGTACTTTTTAAATGTTCCGCACGTTGGGATCGCATCCGCAAAGCCTTTAACATCAAGAAGTCACCTTCCTGACAAATCGACCAATGGTGATATTCGAACATTACACACATACATACGCACACACAGACAGACACATATGTGAATGAACTAGAGATTAGAATACTTTCTAAATATTTTCGTCTCAGTGAATAACTGAATATGTTTAATGTGTTGTTTTTTGTGGGTTTTTTTTTAAATGTCTCTTTTTTGTTCATATAATCTTTTATTTAAACTTCTTGAGGTTTCTTCAGTGAATTCTTTCTGGCAATTCTTGCAAAGGACAGAGTAAATTCTTCCTTCAACTTTTCCCTCATTGTTTCGTTAACGAGTCTGACCACAATTTTGACAGAAAAAAAAAGCTACTCTAAATAAATAAGAAAATTATTCACTAAGACTAAAATGTTTAGCAAGGGCTTTAATCGCTAGTTCATCCTCAGATATTTGCGTCCAGGTTCAAACACACGCCAACATAAACACAAACACAAACACACACAAACACACATATATGAATATAAATATAACACATTGAACATTGAGTGCTGGTGTTAATAAAACAATGCTCGATGTAATATAATAGAGTTATTAAGTATATGTTAATAAATATACATATCTATCACCTTTTTATGTCCTCTAGGTTCGTTTATTTTTATATGAAATTTTTTTTTTAACAATTTTTTTTTAAATAAAAATCCTGTCTATTTTAAATGCAACATATATTCATAAAACATTAAACCGTAATCCCCGTATAATATATAGACAGCAACATCATTGCGTGAACCAGATATGTTTATTAAAATTTAAATTATGTAACGGTCAGTCACTACTCAGCACCTGAAGATTGCGTTGTACATGAAACTCCGATTTGTGTTACCGGTGAGGGATAATATGTTTATTTATTAATATATATATATATATATATATATATATATATATATATATATATATATATATATATATATATAATGGCTTAAATCTCTGGAACCCGTTGTAATAAAAGGAAAGGAAACAAAATTAAATAGAGAATCTTTCTCCAAAGTGTGGGGGGGCGGCGTATATTGAGGTATTTAAAGTAAGGCAAAAATAAGGTACTTTGACCACTGTAAATGACGTCACCACTAAGTGACTTGAAATTAATTCCAGTGGATTTAGAAACGCAGAAATTTGTTAAACGCCCAACTCCAATAACACGCCCAAACAGTAATCTTGATAATGACTGTAGTAACAATCGGAAATACTCGGACGGATATAAATGGTTGGATACAATAATGATAGATGGGCAGCTCGGTGTTGTGTAATGGTTAGCAAGCTTGTCCCGCTAAAACAATTACGACTAAGTTCGATACTAATTGGTTGTCCCATACTTTCGGCCTTGTGTCGCATGTAAGTTACGTTTAGAAAATCAATACAGTAAGGATAGACACAATAAAAAAAAAACTTTGTAAAGTTATAACATAACGAAATTAAATAAAGATGTTAAAAAATTAAATAAAACTTGGGCAGTCCTTATCGGCAGTGTTTAATAGAACTTGTTTGAAAGATTTTGCTGCGCCAATATACTATCTATTACTAGATAGTATAAGCAGTTTGAATACTGAAACCAGCTTTGCACGTCTTAAGTTATCCTCAGAAAATTTTTTATATATACACTGTCTTTTTACACGGAGGTTTACCCATTTCAAATCTTGACAGCAACTCAGATTAGAGTGATACCATTAAAATACTTATGATATGACATAATCAAAGAGGAAACGGTAGGAAATGAAGATTATTTGGGCAGATAACAACTGACCCCTGACTTGCAGAGCGAAGTGATTGCAATGTTCAGAAAAGCATCAATCCGGGAGTCTCTTCTAATAGTGCTTGGGAAGAAAGTGTCTGGGTGGAACTTTCTTTTTTGATTTGGAATACGGCTGAAATAAGGGTGAATCGATGTAGCATGACGTTTCCTAAAAGTAAAGTTTTGAACTGGTGAAACTAAAGAATGGAGCCCTATTCACCGATTATTATAAAAAAAAAAAAATACCCCAAGACTCTGTTTCTACTCTTGTATCATAAACAATATTAAAAACAAGTTTGGTCTCACCCGGACCGAGAAGAAACATAATACTAATCATGAAAACACAAGATAAAATTATTCAAAATATATTTTTTGACATCAGTCATGGCTGATCATGTATATAGGGGATATAGTTGTCATCAACACTATGAAGTAAAAATACTGGATAGAGCCGAACAGTGGGGAATCAGACATCTGAAAAGATCAGCGCATGCACTAGACTATAAGGGCCTCCCTTGCCTATCATAAAAATAAATACGATATGGGAGCCATTAATAAAGAGCGAAAGAGAAATGGCAGGAAGTATTCAACGGCAGTAGCAGCTGTATGAAAAAAGATGAACAAGTACAGCAGCACTCATCAGCAGTCAGGTTAGGTTTAAGACTCCAAGTTCTCTACTCAGGATTGACCCACGGTGTAATAGTCTAGTGTATTCAAACACTGGTTCATAACTTGTGTGATATTGTAATTGTGAACGCTTGACTCAGTGGAAACGGACGAGAAATAGCTGAGCAGTACGAAATAAGAACTAGACGAGATATCCCTTGACATGGTTAGTTGAACAAGAACAATCTACCCCGGTAGATTAAATGAAGGGTTCAGTTTGAAATTCCCTGAATGATAACCATATCGACAAACCCCTGACAACAACAAGAAAAATGAGAACAATAGTCCGCGTACACTATTCAAATAAGGTTATGCATATATATATATGTGCGCGTGTGTGTGTGTGTGTTATACATACACATATATGTATGTGGGTGTGCTACTCATACACACATACATATATATTAGGCTGGTGCAAAAATAATGTCGTTTTCTCACATAGTAACATATGTGATAAAACGACATTATTTTTGCACCAACCTAATATATATGTGTGTGTGTGTGCGTGCGTGTGTTGTTGCATGGATAATAGTTTGTAATCCCGGGTTTCGCGCTTCCTTCAGACAAACTGATTTATTTTTTCAAAAGTGGATCAAAAGTGCATCTATTTATGCTTTATTTGCTGGATTATTTGTGTATATTGGAGGGGGAAAATTTTTTCTTCTTTGTTTGTTTGTTTGGGATGACACTCACATATGCATATACACACATACATACAGGATTATACATGTTTGCTCATACATACACACCCATATTCATAATATTGAGTTAGGCGCAATTACACATTCATGCGCTCGAGCAAATGTATGTATGAAGTTTCATTCTATTTCGGTGTCAAGATTGTAGCGTTTCATATACAATGGTCTCTTAGTGAAGTGGGGGTGCAGACATGCTCACACATACACACATATGTAGACGCATACCCATACTCATTAACCTGGGTCTACTACCACCACGTGGGTTAAGTTGGGTTCTAAATAACGCGCATATAAATATATACATATTTGAATATATATATATATATATATATATGTGTGTGTTTGCATGTATATATATATATATATATATATATATATATATATACATGTTTGCAAGTATATATATGCAATATATATGTATGTATATATATGTAATGTATATATATATATATATGTTTGCATGTATATATAATATATGTGTGTGTGTGCGTGCGTGTGCAAATATATAGAAAAATCGAAAAGAACCCTTAGGTTAATAATCCGAAGTTCTTTAGTATTTCATATTAGTTTTATTTTTTAAAAAAAGAACAGTGCTCACTACACAAGTAGAGCCTGTATTATGATTATTTTTTTTTAAAATATGATTCCATTGCGACATAAGAATTCTCATGTTTCAAAAGCAGAAACAAAAAACTTCAATTTAATCAGAGAAATTGAATTAAACTAAAGTACCTAGATCTGTTTCATCCTCAAGTGAATTTTGGAATAACAAATTTTGAAATCTATGGAGTTTAATAATTACATTCGTTATATTCATTTCTATGGACACTGAAAAACCAATCATTTTAATAAGGGGCAGTAGGGTATTCATCTTCACTGACAACTATTGTATCAACATATTTGTTACTTTCGAAAAGAGATTAAGTCAAAGTAGGGTCGGGGTGCCTATTTTCAAACGAACTAGGTACTTTAATTTAATTTCTATAATTAAATTGAAATTTTTAGCTTATATATATATATATATATATATATATATATATATATATATATATATATGTTTGAAAATGATTTGTATTTAACACCAGGGATAGAGAAGGATATTTCATAATATTTATTTGGTTATACGCATTCAACGTGTACACATTTTTGTTAAAGGTTAACACTCGATATCTATTCTGAAAACATCTATTTATCAATCTTCGTTAAGATATCTTAAAAGTTTTCAAGTTGGATTCTTTCATTTGAAGAAAAGTTAAAAGTGTGTGTGTGTGTGTGTGTGTGTGTGTGTGTGTGTGTGTGTGTGTGTGTGTGCCAAACGGTTTTTTTTCCTGATATGGATCCCCTGGCTTGCCATAATTGATATCTTGGCTTTTAAACTATTCTCTGTTTTTTTTTCTTTCTTTTTTCTATGCAAAAATAGATTATCAACAGTAAGAGACAAGAGAGAAGATAGCTTATTTAACGATTAATAATAAACTGATGTTGAAAAACAAAAGAATTAAAGAAAAACTAATGAGATAGGAACAAGGATTTTTTTATAAAATTAAATATTGATTGTTGTCAATCCATATAAAACCAAACATTATTTCTACAACGAGTCGGTTTCTCTGTGCTTTTGAGATTTATTAAAAGGATAAAAAGACACTATGGTGATGTCAGACACAAAAAAAACTGAAAGATCTTTTAGACAATGTAATACTGGAAAGAATGAGTAACAGTTATCGGTGCAATCGTAATTTGAGTTCAGATCCCAACTTAGTCTTTTACGTTCACTTTCGCACAGATGTCCTTAGGAGAGTCTTGAATCTATCTCCCCTTCTCAATGGGTTAAATAGCAGAGTAAACTAAGCTCTTTAGCCTTGTAAGGCAACCACTGTAAGAGAAGAGAAACCTGAATTCGAAACTCTGGAAAAAGCGATGGTAAACTACTCCATCATCTTGCCCCAAACTGCATGTAATTCAGAGTTAATTAAAAAAAATCCATGAAGAGTTATGATCGCCAACGTTCTGAAGGACAGGAATTAAATGTAATGGAAACAAGAAGAGAGGATTGACTATAAACATTGGGAAAGCAATGTATGGTGGTCAGCAAAAGAGACAGCTCAAGATGTGAATACATATTGGGGATGTCAAACTGAAGCAGATGCAGGAATTTAATCTCGATTGTGTAATAACAGACAACGGTATATGTGATAGTCCGAATGTGCATAGGAATAGTGAAAAGTGCCTTTCAGGAATTAAGCAAAGCATTAAGACGTATAAAAACATAGTCAAAAACGAAGAAAAGAGTACTAAATTATTATCTGATATTTAATCTTTTATATAGTAGTGAATTCTAGATAATTTCCGTACAGATGAAAAAGAGCTTGGATAAGATAAGGTTCTACCAAAGTATACGAAGAATGCCATAAAGAGAATATGAGGAAGTTGTAAGGAAAACAGGAACAAAACAGAAAATTATGCTTACAGTCAGAAAAATCTGTTATGAACATAATGAGAAAAGAGCGTTTGGAGACGTTAACACTCACAGGAGATAATTAGACCAAGAGAACCCGAGGGAAACATTAATTATTAATGATCACTAAGTGCAGGCGTAAAGATGCGTCCAGTAAGGAAAGCGATAGAGTTCTTTTTTTAAATCATTTCATCCAAAAGAAGGCAATAAAACCACAAAGACGCAAAGGGTTACCGAGAGTGAAAGAAACTGAGAAATCCTTCTGCAGGAGAGCGGACAACAAAAAGAACAAGATTCGGTGGAACAGAAGACGATTGACATTGTCTTTAAATTTTGGAAGATTTCAATTGACAGGCAAACAAGTAACTGGAAAAAAGTTCAACTGATGAGGAGTTCGAGAGAAGAAACGCTTACAATAGAACTTACGGTTACACTTCGCAATTTCAACAGAGTGTAATATACAGACCTTTTACAAAAGAATGCTGAGGATACCAAGGACCGATTATGTGAGCAACGACGAAATTTTAGAGAAAATGGAAACAAAAAGGAAACCCATAAGTAACATTAGGAAGAGACAGTTAAAATTTCTATGTCATATAATGAGGAAAGAGGTTTTGGAAAATCTGATAGTCACAGGACAGACTGAAGGCAAGTGAGACAGAGGATAACAGCGCATAACAGGCTTGATGAGTTTAAGTAAATCGAAGGTGGAACAGAGGTTAGGAGAAATAACAAAGACAAAATTTATTAAGAGCTACAAAGGATAGGAAATTGTGGAGAGCCATGATTGCCTATGTCCTGAGGGAATGCCGTACATAAAGAATGATGAGACCTAGTCGCCAATCAAGACCTACGCTTCAAATCATGAACGTGTGGTACCAAAGGCGAAAGCTCATTACAATGTCATGAAAAGGCAATGAAAAGCTGCGTTACGGTGGGAATGACTAAAGCTGAGATGCCAAGTCAGAACCGCTAATGTTGCGGATTCTTCTTTGGATTGTGTCAAGAATCTCTAGATACATAGCAGAAGCACTAGACTAGATATGGCAAAAATATTCACTACACAGACGAATGGTAGACTTATAAAGGAGTAAAAGAGATTAAGGTGAGGATAATTGCCTATCCAGTGAACTTTCTTAGTAGCAGACTTAGCAATTGACTCAATAGTATCGATGCAATTAATCCGAGTGAAAAACGTTAGAGCAAAAAGGAGTAATGAGTTACTATTCTGGAGGCTAGCATCAACCATTGTGATATAAAGGCAACAGAGGCTCACTAAAAAAAAAAGAGCAGTTCAGTATTGGAGATGTGTTAAATAAAAGGTTAATGGTCTTGATTTAATATAGAAAGAAGAAATCGTATGCTGTAGTTAAAAAGATCTACGTTAAGAACACTTCTTCTATCCTTCCCGGAACTGTGATTACAGTATAGTGTCTTCATTTTTCTATTTGATCTTAATTATTGTTGTCAATCTTTTTGCGTGTTTAATTTAACATAACATCCTCAGGGCAAACAATAACTGATCAGTACTAAAAAGAACCAGAGGAGAAACAGCCCTAGACAAGGGCAGCGGAACATCTGCTCCCGTAAATTAGATAAAAGCGTTCAGTTTGAAATTCTCTGAATGTTGCCTAAATCGTCAAACACCTAAAGAAGACCAGAGGTTCCAATGGCCGAAATGTTCTGATAATAAAAACAAAGATGAAAACGTTCGCCCGACTAAAATCAAGCAAGTACGAAAATTCAAAGAAGTGCTTTAACAGAGGATGGAAATGTGACACCGAAATCTGAAGATAGGATTGGAATAGCGAATGATACCATTTCAAAAGCTATGCAAACGAGAACAAAAAAACAAAAATAAATCTTAGAAACAAATAAAATTGTGCTGAACTCTTCTGCAATAACGGTCCTCCTGTATGCCAGTGGATACTGGACAAACTCATCACAGTTGAAGAAGAGACTTGAGACGATAAAGATGTGGTTCTACAGAATGATGCTAAAATCCCATGGACTGAACGTATGAGCGACGAGGAAGTTTTAAGGAAAAGGTCAAACAAAACTGACTTTTATACTTACAATCTAAAGGATACAGTTGAAAATCATAGGACGCATAATGAGGAAAAAAGGCTTGGAGAATTTGATACTCAAAGTAAATTTAAGTCAAGGAAGCCAGTGAAAAGCAGAGAGTATCTAACCAAATGAGATTGTGTGAATGAATAGCGAAAACAAACCTTACAAAAGATAGGAGGAAGTAGGGAACTAACTGCCAACGTACTGAAGAGTCACAACACATAAAGAAGAAGAAGTATCAAACATTATTATTATGATTATATATGAAGAGATATACGCGATATAAGGTGTGCTATTATACGCGGTTTTTCCCTCAACTGATGGTGCGTTCTATTCACGTATAAGGGATGAATACTATGATCAGTTGAATAAACATTTTGTGACTAAGGCCAGATCGAAAATAGAAAACTTGCTGACTTCTGCAACATTTAAGTCAACTAGGGAAAATAAAATCATTTTAATGAAAAATAAAAAGGAAACTCCTCTCAAAAATTCGATTTCAGGTTATTTGAAAAGTCTTCTTATTTAACTTCCTCTTTTTTAAAATTAATTTTCGTTAACTTTTTTAGATTTCTTTTTTGGTTTAAAAAAATATCTTTTGTCAACGCATAAGATACAAGCCACAATGACGTGAAGAATTTTGGTCTTTCTTAAATTTTCTTCTTTTTTTAGAAGCGTCTCGTCAAATGGAAAAGTTTGGACTATTCTCGCGAAAACGTGAATTTGCGATATTTCGTTCGTGATATTTTTGAAGCAGATAAACATCGATCGATTCCATTGTTGTCTGTTCGACTATTTCGCCCAAGGCTCACTTGACACAATAAACGCTAAGCACTATGTGCCAACTCGTGCGACATTTTGAGAAGCCTTCAAGTTATTCTGTACTTAAGTTCGATATCTTGGGTCTGAAGTACAAAGATTTCGTCACAGTTGAACAAATATTGCGATTGATCAATATAAAAAAGTTCCCAATGAAAAGTTTTGATTTATTGTATTCTTCGTGAAAAAAAGCCAACGGTGTTGAGTTACTGAATCTTTTAAAAGTTTCCATCATCATATTTTTTTCTAAACTTCTACTTATCTTATGAAAAAAATACTTAAAATTATCCGATGAACGGTAACTTTTTTAAGTTTACATTTTCTTCGTTCAATATGTTTCTTTTCAATGTTTCGTGGCCCTCTGGTCACTTCTAAAAATGCAATAGTAATCGTTTTCAGATAACAATCACTCACAAATACCCATGAGCGAATTAGTAGAAAAACATATATATATATATATATATATATATATATATATATATATATATATATATATATATATATATATTTCAATAAAGGTGCAATTAATTTACAAATTCATGAATTATTCATACATAAAACAAATACAAAGGTTAATGATTAAATGACGAGAAATCCATCTTCGCGAACAATTCAATAATATAGAAAAAAAACGAATCTGTTTATGAATGAAAAGATCCTGTTTTATAAATTTCCGTTGCATTAGATCTTTCTATTTTACAAGCTTTCGTCTGTTCCTACAGACATCCTCAGGTATGAAATAGATTGTGTTCTTGTTTATACTCTCAGTAATAAGTGGACAAACGAAAACAAGGTTGTAATCCGAAAAATGCTATGAGAAATGTGTGTTATTGTTTTGGAACGTGCAGTCGCAACGCTGAGTTTGAATTTAAATTTTATGGTTAAAGTTCTGCGTTTATGTACAAATGTAGTGATAAGAGAATTATTTTTTACTGGTAAATTTTCCGGCAAAGTGGCATGAACTATATTGTTCAATAATTAAAGTAATCTCGCACTTATTATCCGAAATTTTCACTTGGATAATAAGTGCGACATGACTGTAATTAAGATGGATTTCTCGCCATTTAATCATTAAACTTTGTATTTGTTTTATGTATGAATAATTCATGAATATATATATATATATATATATATATATATATATATATATATATATATATATATATATATATATTTGGTTGGATTGATGTGAGTTTATGACCCTGGGTTTCACGCTTTTGCGATCGTCAAACAAACTGATTAATTTTTTTTAAATTTTTGGTTTATGTAGATTGCGTGTATTGGTGTTATTATGGGAGTGGGGGAAATCGTCGTCGTAATGTAACTCATGCTAACGCAAACATAGATGCATGTCCGTACACCCGATGAGGTACGCAGACACACATACACACTTGCTCGTCCGACGGGACTCATACATATATAAACATATGTGGACAGCTTCGGATTTGACATATGTATGTATATGGGTTGTGTCTATACATTCAAAGATTGGAAGTGTAGCGAAAGTTTCTCGTGAATGTCTCGTGAATGTATATATGTCAGCAATCACAGCATTTTCCTATTTTTCCACTGAATAATATTTCCTCGCATGCATGTATATACGTGAGGTGGGGTCTGTGTAAAATTATGATAGGTAAAAATTACTATTATTTTTAATTTTAAAAAAAAGGGTTTATTTGTTATATTTTAAAGCTGGTTATTTGTTTTTGATGATTGTGTATATGTAACTGGTAGAAATTTCGGTTTGTAACCCTTATTGGTTAATTTTATGGTGGATTTAATATGCTGGGGGAGGGGGTAGTTTACGTTAATAATTATAACGGGTCTATATGATAATAGTAGATGTGATGTGATAGTAATGTTGTAAGGGATTGGAGACAATGATAATATAAGTAGCTAATAGTTATTGTAAATTGGTAGAAGTGATTAGTAATGGTGGTGGGAGAATGATAAAAACAATAAATGTAATTATTGTGGTGGTAGCTTAAACTAAAAAGTGATTGTTGGTGTTTTATTTTATTTTGTTTTATATATATTAATTTATTTTGGTATGAATCCTGATAATAGGTATTATGTGTAAAATTATGATAGTTGAAAATTGCTATAATTTTTATTTTTAATTTTTAATTTAAAAAAAAACTTTTGTTATTATTTTAAAGTTGATTATTTGCTTGTTTTTTTTTTATTTTTTTTTATTTTTTATTTTTTTTTGATGGTTGCGTATATGTGACTGGTAGAAATTTCAGTTTGTAATCCTTATCCTACACTATCGACATATATATGGCAGCAAAAAGACAGAAATATCACACCAACAATAAGTTGGAAAGTATTGAAAAAAGTTCCTGCCTAGAGAAACATTACAAAAAAAAATGCCTACTTTGCCTACACGAAAAAGTAGCAATAATATCACAGAAACCGCAAAAGAATTTACTAAACAAGAAATCAGAGATATTCTCCAAATGTAAGCATGAGAATAAGTACCTATTATCCGAATTTATACCAAACGAATAAAAAAAATAAAAGACAAACCACCAACAATCACAATTTAATTCAAGCTACCATCACAATAATTACATTTATCGCTATCGTCATTATCATTGCACCATCATTAGTAATCACTTCTACCACTTTACAATACCTATTAACTACTAATATTATCATTGCAACCAACACCATTACTACCATATCACTTCTACTATTAACATATAAATCCACTATAATTATTAATGTAAATTACTCCCCTCGGCATATTTAATACCACCAAATAAAAAACAATAAGATCAGAGATAATTTCCAAATGTAGGCATGAGAATAAATACCTATTACCAGGATTTATACCAATATATATATATATATATATATATATATATATATATATATATATATATATATATATATATATATATATATAAAATAAAACACCAACAATCACTCTTTAGTTCAAGCTAGCACCACAGTAATTACATTTATTGTTTTTATTATTCTCCCACCACCATTACCAATCACTACTACCAATTTACAATAACTATTAGCCACTTATCATTGTTACCAACACCTTACACATTACTATCACATCACATCTACTATTATCATATAAAGCCGTCATAATTATTATCGTAAACTACCCCCTCCCCCAGTATATTTAATACCACCAGAAAAATAACCAATAAGGATGACAAATCGAAATTTCTACCAGTTACATATACACAGTCATCAAAAACAAACAAATAACCAGCTTTAAAATATAACAAATAAACCCTTTTTTTAAAAATTAAAAACAAAAATAATAGTAATTTTTACCTATCATAATTTTAACATAAAAATGCGTATGCATAGACACAACACCACTCATATACATACATATGTCAAATCTGAAACTGTCCACATATATTTATATATGTATGAGTCCCGTCGGACGAGCAAGTGTGTATGTGTGTCTGCGTACCTCATCGGGTGTACGGACATGCATCTATGTTTGCGTTAGCATGAGTTACATCACGACGACGATTCCCCCCACTCCCATAATAACAACAATACACGCAATTTGCATAAACACAAAATTTTTAAAAAATTAATCAGTTTGTTTGACGATCGCAAAAGCGTGAAACCCAGGGTCACAAACTCACATCAATCCAACCAAATATGTTAGCTCTATCTCTGATATTAAGCGCTTTCTAATAAGTACCGCGCATATAATATATAATTAATTATATATATATATATATATATATATGTATTGATTTATTTAAAATGTGTTTTTTTTCGCTACACAGTTCTAATCATGTTTCAAAAATGGAAGCTAAAAGTTATGTATTTAATTTTGTAATTAAATTAAAGACATTAGTTCCATTTCATCCTCAAGCGAATTTTCGAGTAACTTTTAAAATTACTGGGTTTTAAAGACACAGCTAAAATCATTATTCACGTTTCCAAAGTTACAGATAAATCTACTTCAACTGGACAAGGGGTGTCTGGGTGTTCATTATGTCTGTATTATTGTATCCGTTATTAGTTACGTTTTGGTAAGGGGTAGTGATGTATTTTTCCATGAAATCTGACATCCGCTGAATGCATGTCGTCTGGATATTTTTTTTAAATTTATTGTTAACGGCAAAAAAATTTTTACGGCATTTTTTTCTATTTGTAAATTTAAAGATTTTGTGGGGTGTTTAGGTTAGAATATGTTTTATTTAACTACGATTTGAAATATTTTAATTTTTAATTTTTATTATACTATATTTTTAAGAACAATTAAATGTATTAGAATCCCTTATAGTATGTAGAATTATTTTTACATCAAGTATAAGTATGTATATTAGGTTACAATTTTTTTTTTTTTTTTTTGTATTTAAATATTATTTAAGTAAAATTTATGACAATGTCGACAAAAATAGTTACTTAATTTCACTGATTTAGCAAACTTTTATTTTTTATATAAACCTAGTAATATATTGTTTCTCATGTAATTACAAAGGACATGGGTCATTCAAATCTTCTGGCATTTCATATTAATTTTATTTTATTGTGGGTGTTTTATTGGATTCTTTTAAGTGCGTGTAGTACTAAGTAAAAGAAGTTTAGGTTAAAATTCATTTTATTTAATTACAATTTAAATTACAACTTTAAAATATTTTCATTGTTAGTTTTAATAGACTATATTACTTTATAATAGAAGGAAATGAATTTGAATTACTTATAGTATGTAAAATTATCTTCCATATCAAGTATATGTATATTACTATTTTTAAACTTTTATATTTAAATATTATTTAAGTAATATTTATGGCACTTACTGCAAAAATAGCTAATTCATTTCTCTGATTTAGTAAACTTTATTTATATATATATGTGTGTGAGTATATGTATGTGTATGTATATGTATATATATATATATATGTGTGTGTATATTTGTTTGTATGTGTACTGTTATATTGTGTACCTAAATTTATTTACGTATATTTCTGTTGGTATGAATGTGTTTATATATGTATGTTAGGATACGTGTATTTTTGTGTTTGCATGGATGTATGTCTATGTTTATGTATATGTATGTATGTATATTTATATGTTTTTTCGTTGTATTTATGTGTATGTACGTATATATGTGTACTTGTTATTATAGATAGGTATTTTTATGTATGTATATATATATATATATATATATATGTGTGTATATATATATATATATGTGTGTGTGTGTGTGTGTAGGCTTACAGTTGTATATGTATATATTGTCACCTATTGTATATGAAATTGTTTGTGTGTACGTGTAGGTAGGGAAACTTGGGTATGTCATTACGGCCATATGTGTGTATATATGTTTATATTTGTGTATTGCTGTGTGTATATATGTATTTATATGTGAGTATGTGTACACATATATGTGTGTATATTTGTGGGTATATATGTGTATATATGTATGTATGTGTATGTGTACTTATTATCATGGAGACATATACGTATGTATATGTTTATGTATTTATGTGTATGTATTTCGGTATGTATGTATGTATGTATATTTATGTATGTGTGTGTGTATATATATATATGTGTGTGTGTATATATGTGTTTATGTGTGTGTGTGTGTATATATATGTATATGAGGTGGACATCGAAGTTACCTATGGGTGTTGACTTTGATGTCCGATTTTATATTTACATACACTATTTTAATATATTAAATAATATTATTTTTAATCATTTTTATCTTTGTTTAATGACACTTTCAGTCTTAAATATTTATTGGTTGTGGTATCCGATTGTCTGGGTCAATGCCTGTGGATGTGTGTGCATGTATTTATAGGTGTCTATGTGTATGGAAAGTGCATTCACTTTTAATTGTGTATGTATGTACGTGTGTGTTGATTTCCCTTCCCCCCACTTCCCCCCCCTTTTTTTTTCATGACAGACCGTTAAGATGTTCTCTGTCTCGTCTCTTTTTGTGTGTGTGTATATATATATATATAAATATGTATGGGTGCTTATATATTAGAATCTGATTGCGTTTGTTTTACGCATGAGTTTAGGACCCCATTCACACAGTCTTAGGATTAAAATGTATACATTGTCAAAGGACCGGATATTAAATTAGCTAAAGTAACTTCAATGAAGAAATAAATTGAATAACATATATATTTCTTCTTTTCTCCTCAGTAATTTTATAGTTGTAAACTTAATAGCGATTAAATTTTGATTTTGAAATTAGCAGTTTTTCATTTTAATATTAAATGTTATCATATAATTTAGTAATTATTGGTTGGAATAAATTCTTTTTTAATACTACCCATATTTTAAACATCTGAATAGATATTATAACATGACTTCGTTGTCAAGCTTTTTGAATTTTCCTATACTTGTATTTTGATTGGTCCATCTAGCCTTTGTAACAACGTTTTCCCCTTGCGAAGGATTGTTAATTAATTTGAAACTTTTAAAACCATTTATTTTACATTCAACGTCATCACTTGATAAGACACCGATGGTGTTGAAACAAAATGGCTATTTTTGTAGTGATTTTATAACATATTTATGTTATAAATTTTTTTTAAATAAATAATTATATATATATATATATATATATATATATATATATATATATATATATAACCTGCTATAACATTTTGTCTTGTCTTAACTTCTATTAAGATAGATTTCCTGTTTTGATGAAGCAGAATTATTATGAGTAAAAACAAATGATGGAATAATGTACCTCCTGAGAAAAAAAAGATGGCTATTTTTTACTTGCTTTACAAAATATTATAATATATCTGTTTTCATTTTCACTCTTTTATCTATTTAAATCAAATTCAATAAGGTATTTCGGTTAAATATATCCGGAAGCTATACATCAAAGCGGCTAATCGACTCCAAATGATTTTCAACGCTTCAATTAAATATTTTAAATATTTAGTGTATTTTTCTCCCGCCTCGTATAATACTGATTATTCTTAATTAATTTACTCTATCTTGGAAGGCCTAGTCACCTGTTCAGTCCAGTAATAATTCATCTCCTCCTGAAACTGCAAAAATGTCACTTTTGCTGTAGTCTATGCCCCACAAGGCGACTAAAGGACAGTTAATTGAAATTTCAAATTTCTTGATTTGATTACACATCATCTGTTCTACACTCCTAATGCAATCTAATAATAAATTTTATGGGTTATTTATGCGTCGACAGGAAACTACTAAAACTCCTACAGAAGGTATAAAAGAAAAGCGTGAAGAAAGGACTAAAGATCAACTTTAAATATATATAATGTATGGTTGTCAGCAAAAGAAACAGCCCAAAATTCGAATTACAAATATCGACATTTGGGCACCTCGATGTGGTGTAATGGTTAGCAAGCTTGTCCCGCAAGAACAATTACAATTGAGTAGTGAGTTCGATCCTCACTGGGTGTCCCTTGCTTTCGGCCTTGTGCCACATCCAAGCTACGCTTGGAAAATCACTATGGGCACCTCGACGTGGTGTAATGGTTAGAACGCTTGTCTTTCTAGATCAACTTACGACTGAGCAGTGAGTTCGATCCTCACTGGGCGTTCCATACTTGTGCCACATCTAAGCCGGGCTTAGAAAATCACTACAAATATCGACATTAAACAGGTGCAAAAGTTTAAATATCTGTGAAGTGTGTTTAACAGAGGATGATAAATGCGACATCGAAATCCGATAGCGATAGATGCCCTGCGAAATGTCAGCAATGAAAAAGAAAATAGTACTGAACTGTTATGTAATATTGGTACCCTTATATGGCAGTGAATACTGGACCAACTCAATGCGGAGGGGGAAGAGATTTGAAGCAAGACAAAAATAGTTCTACAGAAAGGTTGATGAGAATACCATAGACTGAACACGATGAAGCTTTAAAGAAAAATGTAAACAAAAAGGACACTTATACGAAGCATCAGAGAGAAACAGTTCAAGTTTATAAGGCACATAATGAGGAAAAGGGATAGAAGAATGCTTAGCATAACCTACCTAACATGTTTTTTGTAAATGGTTGGCAGAATAGGGATTAAGGGATATAGCAAAAAAAAAACATTACTAAGCGTTACAAAGGACAAGAAGTTGTGGTAAGCCATTAATGCCAACGTCCTGAAGGAACACGGCACATAGAAGATATGTCTTCTCACCTGACTTATTCAACTTTTATAGGGAGGCTAATCTAGGTGGGTACAATCCTAAAAACATAAGACACTTAGATGACACTGTGTTGATGAGCAGACACAAAGGAAAACACAGGGATTCGCAGAAAAGGTAGTAAAGTTTTAAAAAAGGGCTAAACATCAATTATAAAAAGCAGGATCTATTGTTGTCAGCAAGATAAAAAGCCTTCGATCCGAGCTACGAATTTATTCAAAATCAAATTAGTGCAGTATGTTAAATAACTGGGAAGTGTCCTAACGATATCCAAAGGCGCATTAGAATAACAAAAGATCCTTTTCAAAAATTAAAAGATTTAAGAAACAATCGAAATTTTGTTAGAAACAAAGAAAAGAGAATTGAAGTGTTATATAATAGCAATCCTCTCAATGGCTGTGAATGCTGGACACTTTCTTCCCATATGAAGGGAAGATATGAGATGTGCTTTTATAGATTGATACCGACAGAGCATGAAATTCTATCAGAAAGAAACAGAGAAGAAATTCCTGGGATGCAGAATGAAGAAAAACGGTTTGGAAAAACTGAAACACACAAAATATATTGGCGACAAGAAGAGAAGAGAAGCGGCGAGTAACCTGCCAAACGAATTTGTGTAAACGGATGGTAGAAATAGGAGTAAGTAGGATAGTAAAACGACAAATATTACTAAGAGCTACAAATTATAGGAAGTTGCAGAGAACCACATCCTAGCTGTCAATCTAATACTGCGCTTAAATTCGTAATGTTTAGCTACCACAGGGGAATGTTCATGAGAAAAATTATCATGGAAATGTTTATAGAAAAACCCAGTGAAGTTGTATTACGGAAGTAGAAAAGTGACTGCAGCCGAGATGCCAGATCAGGGGCTATAACATTGCAGATTTTTCTTTGGATTTTATCAAGAATCTCAAAATACATAGCAGAAGCACCGAAACTTATGTTAAATGCATGGACTAAACTTAGATTTATAAATGTATAAGATAGATTCTAGTAAGAAAAATTGTCTAGCACGACTCAGTGAACCAACTTTCTTAGCAGCAGACTTAGGATTTTTAGAGTATAGGAATTCTAATTGAAAGTTAATTGAATGCGAGTAGAGTAACAGTTATAGGTGCTGGAATCGCCAAGACGAGTTCAAATCCTACCCAGTCTGTTGCGTTCATTTTCACATAGATTTACAATGAATCTATCTCTTCCCACTCCCAATCTAACTGTGGGGTAAATAGCAGAGTGGAATGAGATCTCTTGCCTTGCTTAGAAGCCAGTTGACGAATATGATTACTTTTAATTCTTAGCAGTCTAACTTTCGAAAGAAGTCATAGCCATTCACAGATATTGAGAAAAAGAAGCCATGAACAGCTATGATTGCCTATGTTCAGAATGAAATTGGAATTTTATTTTAAAATCAATGTAATCAATGGAAGATATGTGAAAGAAGTAACAATTACCAGAAGAAGAAGAAGAAGAAGAAGAAGAAGAGTGGTGTGATACAGTTTTGGCACGTCAGTAGACATAACGACTACAGTATAGAGAGCGGCCTTATTATTATAACAGACTTCAAAGAGTTACAAATTAAATCCATTTTTATTTCTAACCTTAAACATTACCTATACACATATAGACATAATGCTACATTAGGATTAACTCTACTCTTAGTTTCGAAGAATCACATCCACTCATCAAGAGTCATTATAAATTTGTAAAATGTTATAAAAGCTTTCACCAACAAGTAGCCTGAAGAGTGGATGTAATTCAGCGAAACTTCAGTAGAGATATTCATAAGACAAATGAACTAACTTAATTCCTTTTATTATTATTAATGTAATATTACTTGATATCGATCTCTATAATTAAAAAGACTGTTTGACTTAAAAACGTTATCCGGATTAGCCTTGTCTACCGTTCTGTGGCGAAATATAATCTTTATTATATTTATATATATATATATATATATATATATATATATATATATATATATATATATATATATATATATATATATATATATATATATATATATATATATACTGAATTTACGACTTTCTCTAATGCGCTCGACCAAGAATTAAGGAACAGTGTTTTCACATATATTGTTTAGAAACTCACTTCTTGTTTTAGGTTCAGTAAATTTTGGAGTCCAAATACATATTATATGAGTTACGTCAACCCGCCTACGCATTAGAGAGACTTAATAAAGAGGCTATGCTCTCCGCCACAGTTCAACATATATCTCCTCTATAAGCGATAGCACCATCTGATCCAGCATGTCCTGTGACTGCGCAAAGTGGAGTTAGGTTTCCCATACAGTGAGTGATGCAAGTTCGAACTCTACCAGAGAGCACATTTTCTTTGTTAAATATCTCACATTCACACTGTTTAATATATATATATATATATATATAGGGTGCGATGGAAAATTTGTCGTCGAAATTACGCAAAAAAATGAAAATAATACCGACATCTCATTTTAACAGATATATTTACCAAACTTACACAAAAATATCTTCAAATGGTAAAGAGTTAATTTATTCAATAAAATTGCCATTTGCTTCAAATACGGCCTCCAGACGACTTCGGAATCTCATGTAACTCTTCTGGACGGTCTCTTTGTTTAAGTTGGTGACTGTTGCTATAATCTTTGCCTTCAGTTCATCTTTGGTGTTACAAGGAGTTTTGTAGATTTTTCGCTCAACTGCGCACCACACATGATAATCAAGGGGGGTGCAGTTTGGAGAGTTAGGTGGTCAAATATAAGGTGTGATGTGGTTGCAGAAATTGTCTAACAGCCATGACTAGGTCTCCTGCTTGTGTGGTATGGTGCAGAGCTCTGTTGCTAGACATAGGGGTTTCCAGCAGCCATTCTCTTGACTCAAGGTACTTGATGTAGGCTTCCGTGGAGGCATAAAGTTACCATCATTAGTGATCACTCCAAACACCAAACCCTTCTGAATATTCGACACCCTATCACTGAAATGTTCGTATTGGAGCTTCTAGCGCAAATGCTGTTTTCAAATTTTATTATATATAATGGATTAATTTTTATTATATGACGGATTAAATCCGACAAATATTTTAATATATATTTTCTCTGTTCATGCGTTATTTTTATAGATATTATTTTTTATTTGAGCAAATGCTCTGTTTTAATTAAACAGTATTAATTACATTTAAAATTAATTACATTAAAAATTTCGCAGAAAATATGCGTCCTCCGACAGGAATCGAACCTGTACCCTATAAGAACCGTCATTTAGCCTGACGTAATAATTCAGCTACAGAGAGAAATATATATATATCTTATTTATAAAAGCAGCTAAAAACTTTTCTAATAATAATGTCACAGTTTTATTACATTTTTAGTTTATCATTCAGAGGAGATTTTCGGAAAAACCGCAGTAGTTTAAAAATAAAATTGGTTGATTTACATTCTCCAAGGAGACATACTTTTGACTAATAAAAAGGTTTTGGAAAGAAAATTTAATTACCCAAAATTTCATAAAATTAAGTGGGCGGTAACATATGCAAAAAAAATTAATTTTTAGCAGGTTTTTCTAAAACAAAAAATTTCAAAAATAATTTCATTCATTTGCGAATTAGACGTGAAAGTTACATACTAAAATTATTTGGTTTTTGTAAGAGTTACAAAATAAATGTGTTTTTCACGGGGGAAAAAAGGGCAAAATCAGTAAATATAAATATTACGTCAAGATTTTTAAGAAAAATTTCGAACGTCTTAGAAAGGGTTCATTTTTTTTTTAGATAATTCAAAAATACTTTGGTCTTTCCTCTTAATAAAACAGCGAGGAAGTGGAGGTACCTATTTTTAATTAAAAACAGTATTTACTCAAATAAGTTGTATCCCTAAAATAAACAGAGAATATATTAAAATATTTGTCGGATTTAATTCATTACATCTAATATGGTTCATTGTTTGCGTTAGATTACGTTTCGGGCAGAAATAAATTATCAAGAAAGGTTGTCGAATATGTGTTTATAAGCGGTAATTTGAGCTTTGCGAGATCGGTTAAAAGCATGCCAGGCAAAATTATGGTTCTGTATAGATACATGTTCGATTCCTATCAGAGGACGCATATTTTGGGGAAAATTTCTCAAATATTCAGGCCGGTAAAAGTAATTAATACTGTTTAATTAAAAACAGAGCATTTACTCAAATATGCTGTATCCATAAAAAATAACGCATAAACAGAATATATATATATATATATATATATATATATATATATATATATATATATATATATATATATATATATATATATATATATATATATATATATATTCTGTTTATACATTATTTTTATATTTATATATATATATATATATATATATATATACATACACACACACACATATATATTAGGTTGGTGCAAGAATAATGACGTAATAATGTCGTTTTTTGTCACTTTCATATCTATCTATCTATCTATCTATCTGGGTATTACTGAAATGATTGGGCTTTAGAAACAGTGCATTAGATGAATGTAGTTAGAACATTTGCCGCTACTTTTTTCTCTTTGAGTAAAATGGAGGCGGTGAAATGTGCGGACCAGGGCGTGAATGTTCTTTTCAATTCTTAGATTATTTGCCTAGCATGTCGTGTATATGCTTGTAAACTTTTCCCATCTTCTAAACAGTGTTTGCAGTAAACATATATGCATGTATGCCGTATGTATTATTTACGTGCGTTGTATTCCTGTATACATTGCAAACGCCTAACATTTGGTATCCAAATGTATTTTCAAATATGTTTATTTCTTCAAGCGTTGCATTTGTTGGTGCTTTTTGCTTTCAGGTCAACATGTGATTCCGCCAGTAATCAATAACCAAGTACGGATACATTAAAATACACAACATGAATACACACACACACGCATAGATATTATATATACACACATATATACGTATATATGTGTGTGTTTGTGTTTCTATTATTTTGATAGATAGATAGATAGATAGATAGATAGATAGATAGATAGATAGATAGATAGATCTGAAAAACTGCTCTGTTTTTTTTAAGGACCCTTCTAATTAATTTCTGACGTTTTAACCAATAAAATGGTTTTCGGATCGCTCATTTATTAAAACACCCTTCCACTTTATTACATACTGAGAAAAAAACCCTACGCCCTCCCATATTATTAGTTACCTAAAAGGAGATAGATGAATGGATATTCAATTAAAGAAATCTACTGTATTAAACGTAAATTACTATCGCAGGGTGTTTGGACACAAAATTTGAACTTCTAAATATTTAGCAAGTGTAAGCTAAATTTTAACGAAATTAAGTAGCTTTCTGAATACCTCTTCAATTAAACACAAGAAGTTTTAGTTTTAGTTATACTATTTTTGGTAATTACAAGCAGTTTTCCTCGTTTTGGGGAGCGAAAGTAATGGAGTGATTCTTCTGTTTACCTTCAGATTATAGACATGCATTTTAAATTGGTTTAATTATACGATATTAATCAAGGGTATAGTTTTAAGTAGTTACTTATGTAAATAACTTGTATTTTTTCCATGAATATGGCTTCTTTATTTTGTTCTCATGTCCACATATCTTAAACAACAAAATATATTCTTTAATAGCCTTTCAATTCGATTTTTGAAAATAAAACCTGGTCTTTCGTTTTTTTTTCTTTTTCATTTTTATCTATCCTATCAAGAACAGAATGAACACTCACGACAATATATAATAAAGTTAAGAAAAAAATGATACAATTTTAATATTTGAAATAGTGTGTTTATAAACAACAATGTTACTAATACTGTGACAGTGGCACATAGTACAGGTATAGCATCCGTTGGTTTCAGGAGAGTGTGGATCTGCGCTCGAAGTTATGCCCTCTCTAGGGTGCAGGGTTTTTTTTTTTAATGAGAAATTTGCAATTGCCGATGCAACACGTCTACCCTCTCAGCGCCACCGACGTTGTCCAAGGGAAAGGCAGAAACAAATACAGCTTAGCACCGGCGTCGTTGCAGGAGTTGCCAGAACGGGTTTGAACATGGCATCAGACTCTTTTAGGGACTGAATTCAGAGTTTTCATTCCCCTAGTCTGATTTCCAACCATGGCTACATAGTCCAGACTACACTACTATTTACTCATAATTAGAAGTTTTTGAATTCAGAGTTTTTCCTTCCCTCAGACCGGTTGCCATCCAAGGCTATAGAACCCATTCTGTCCTGTTAATTATACATAGTATGAAAGGGAGAAGAGATATATTCTTACCTTTACCAAGTAAGTGAATGTAATGAATTCGACTGGAATTCGAATTCGGCTCTCCGATTTCTCTGTTGCAATTCATCGTGCCTGCATAGTACTAATGGAGGGTTAAATAGTAACTAAAGCAATAAATGAAAGAATGCCAAGTGCACAAAGCAGGCTGAGCCACTATTTAATCAATATTATGATCACAATAAAAACAGTTATAAAATTGTGAATAAAATTCTCCTGCGGCAAACGGCCCTCAGGTGTTACTAACAGTAGAACGCCTGAAGATCTCTCTCTGTAGGAAACTTTTAAACGTGATTTTACTACTGTTTTTATTGTTCTTGCATTATATATTTACAAATTCATGTATTCCTTATTGCTACAAACGCTATTTTCAGTGGCTACACGTGCTTGAATTGACTTACCTGTTTTTATATTTTTGTTTCTTTTATACAATAAATTAATATCAACGGGTTAATTTAATTTAACGCTTTTAAATTGAACTGGAAGTTTCTTGCAGAATTCGTTAAAGAGAAGAAATAATGCAATATCTGACTATACAGTCCAAAACAGGTTTAAACTAGGTACCTCCACTTTTTCGCGGGAAAACAGCATAGCGTAATAAACAAATGCCACAAACTTACCGAAAATAAATTTTTATCGTCAAAACGCTTATGTTATTATTAAGATGAAAGACCAAAGTGTATTTTAATTATTTTTTGATATTTTTTAATATTTTTTAACACGTTCGAAATTTTGGTTAAAGTTTTCTTTTTTTTACGTCATCGCGGTGCTGTAAAAATAACATTGTTTTTTTTTTTGCGCTTTTTTCCCGTTGAAAACCCATTGATTTGGAAATTCTTGTAAAATTAAAGTAATTGTCCGATTTTAATTAAATTTTCAGGACTTATTCACCAATGAATGAAATTATTTTTGAAATATTTCTTTTTAGTAAATTTTAGTAAAAAATATATTTTTTTTTAATATGTTACACCCCACTTACTTATTTTCCCGAAATTTCGTTCAATTCTTTTTATTTCCTTACAATTTTTTTTTGTTTAAAGTAAGAGTCATTGGAGATGGTAAATCACCTACTTTTTTTTTTCTAATTTGTTCCAACTTTTTTAAAATGAGCTTTGAATAGAAAAATAATGAATCCAATAAAACTATGATATTACTTAATTAGAAAAGCTTTTAATTGCTTTTGTAAATAAGTAATATTAAGGTCATTATTGCCTGAAGAAATAAATTTTTTCTGATGAATAATTAAATTTTACAAGAATTTTTTATTTGTTTTACATTTTGATTATAATAATTTATAATAGTTTAAAAATCGTGCAAAACTCTGTATTAGCTTATTTCCTTTTGATAATTAGTAATTAAGTAGAAACAAAATTTACGAGTTCAAAATTGCCAAGTTTAATAAATTTAGTGATTCCACTTTTTTTTCAAATAATTTTTTATGTTGTATTTTTCTACTTAATACATTCCTTATTTCCATGTACAGTAGACTGAAATTGCCATTATTATAAAAAGAGTTTTGTCCCTTTATTCTAATAAATAGACATAACAGTAAAACTAAAAATAAAAGGGTTCACTCAGATTTCTAGTAATTTTCATTTATGGTCATCCGTAGTAGCTGTCATCACTTGTCAATCAACACACGGATCAAGTATCGGGATCAAAATTACGGTACCAATCGTTAATAATTCGTTGTATATTTCTTTTTTATGCTATAATTAAGTAATATTTTTTTTAAATCAGATTAATTTAACATTAAATTTTCTAATTTTACTAAAATGACGTGTCAGAAATTTTTTTAAATATTTTTAAAATCGATAAATTTGTGTTTGTTTACAAATTTCTTAAAATTAAGAAAATGGCGGGTTTTTTGAAAATTTAAAAATTTAAAATTAAATTTGACATTCCAATGTATATAGTTTCTATCTGAAATATACCAGAATTGTTTACTTAATGGAAATAATAAATTTAATGATTCAACTTTCAAGTAAAACTAAAATGAAATATTCAAGCATATTTTTTCATTTTAAAAAATGCATTTTAAACTTAGGTATCGATAATTTATGCCGAAAAAGTGGAGGTACCTAGTTTAAACCTTTTAAGTGTTCACTTGCCCACCAGAGTCAGTTTTTGACCTTTATATTGAAGGTAGTATAGAACACGACTACATACATTTGAAAATTTTCAAATGATTTTAAATGGATCATGTAGCGCATTATACAAGCTTAAAAAGTATATCTTTCTCCTGATTAAAGATTCACGTATCAAAAATATATGAATTCGGTAAAACATACGTGAATTCTACAGAAGTTTGTCATGATACCTTTGAGCTAGTATAAAATCGGCGTCAAAAATGCATGACATCGGGATACATGGGTTCTTTTGTGGTTTATCATGACTACAAATAAAAGTAAGTATCAAAATGTTTGTCAGACAAATTTGTATTTAATCTGTGACTTTCAGATACATATGTTTATGTATATATGGCGAAAATCCATTTTCCTCTAACCCCCCCCCCCCACACATATAATACTTTTTTTTTTTTTATTTCTTCCCTTATGTCTATCAAAGAGGATCAAAGGAAAACTGATGTGTTTGAATGACAGATTTTTTTTTTCTTTTTATCCCTTTGACCTGCTTTTTTTGAGGGTGGGGTTTGACTTTGACGAGAACATCAAATCTATTTTTGTTACCCTTTACCCGAACCCCTCACTTGAAATTATTCTAGTAAATACCAGATAACGACAAATTTGGCCGAGTGCCTGCAAAGTAATCGGAGGGCTTTCTGCTAGTTTGTTATTTGGCTTGATCTAAAGCAGTTGTTAGATATTTGGTAGAGTTGGCCTGGCATCGTATTAAAGTAAAATTAATATATTAATAAATAATAAATCGGACAGGTTTACTTGAAAACTAAAACCTAAAAAGATTTAACGACTTAAATCGACGGCTGGTGGCAGTACATTTTTAACCTGGCACTTGACCTGGCCTCATACTAAAGTAAGACTAACATAAATAATAAATCAAGTATATTTTCTTGACAACAAAGAACGGAAAAGAAAGATATCAAAGCAATAAGTTCCTACTTAGATGGGATTCTGGTGCCACACAATCTTCATACACCATTTGACCTTGCGTTCTGCTTAACCCAGCTTAAACTATTAATAAATAATAATGTTTACTTGAAGAACAAAAATGAAGAAAGGCTGAAATAAAGTTTTCAAAGGCAAATGTTCTTAAACAGATGGAAAACTGGCGCAGTATACACTTCCTGCGACACTGTGCGTTGTAAAAAAACTGTACTTAACATATAAATAAATCATAAATCAGACAGGTTAGCTGAAAAAAGAGAGTGTTAGAAAGCAAAATGTTACTATCCACTTGGAAAACCGACGCAACATGATCTTCATCTATAATCCGATGTTAAGCTTAAGATATATAAGTAGCTCCGGAATTAGAAAAGATTAGGCTCAACCAACGCGAAACTAAAACATAGTTTTAACAATGAATACAAATGTTTTTGATTAAAATCTGCCTATAATATTATTTAAAAAATAAATAAATGTCTGGGAAGTATTTTAAAAGAGGAAGGAAAATGTGGCACTGAAATACGAAAGCGCTTTGGGATAGCGAAATATGCCTTCTAAAAGTTAAGAAAAGTATTAAGAAACATGAAAATTTCGTTAGAAACAAAGAAAAAAAAATACGCATTATTATTCCGCCTATATGGTACTGAATGGTAAAAAAATCTCTTCACATATAAAACAAAAGTGACTTGAAACAACAGAAATGTGGTTCTACAGAAGGATGCTAAGAATATCATGGATCGAACATAGAAACAACAACGATGATTTAGAGAAAAATGGAAACAAAAAAGACACATATAAATAATTTCAAAGAGACATGACACACAATGAGTAAAGAGAGCTCAAAGAAAGTTAAAGGCAAAAGGGACAGCGGAAAAAAGAAACATAACTTACCTAACGAGCTTGTGTAAATGGTTGGCAGAACAGGGTTTAGAAGAGATAAGAAAAAGACTAAATTTATTGAGAGAAGGACAGAAATTGTGGAGAACCATGATCGCCAACGTCCTGAAGAGATACGACACATAGAAGAAGTTAGTTTTCAGTGCTTTAATATAGGAAAAATTGACATTCGACAAATTTTTACAGATTTTGCCCGAGTTAAAGAAACGAGATCTCACGATGAGACTACACGAAAGTTTGTAAATGGGAACATGTCTTAGGCTGAATATTTCATCTCCTATTTCTGCGAATCAGATGAAGATGATTCGTTATTATGACAGCATAAGTCGACCTTTCGCTTTCACCTTGATCAGATATACAAACATCCGCGAGGAGGAGAGAAAAAAAAAACAATCTTAGATCCGGATAAAGAAAAAGAAAAAAAAACAATGTTGCGCTGAAATAGGAAAGTTGACAAAATCACAAATATTTTAAAAAGCGAGTAGGGACGAGAATCTAACATGAGCAGAGGCTGGGGTGACGTGCAAAACAAAATGTGCAAAAACCATAAAGAAAATGCAAGAAACTGTCAAAAACATTTGTCTCTCCGCGCAACATCTTTTCGAGAACACCATGTGTTATTTATTTGCTGAATATCTTATTTATGCCGAATTTTAAAGGGGTTTTGCCTGATGAGGAGATTGTCAGATGCTTATTGACACATGTCGAGTTAGTTACAAAATCCAAGAAGAAGTGGGAGGGATTGACGTTGATCGGGCGAATTGTAGATTGACGAATTTGGTCTCATCTATTAAACAAACGTGCCGGGTCATACCTTCAACAAACAAAAATCGGTTTGTACATTAAGTAACTGTATTTTTCCAAGATTTTAACCGCTTTAGCTCCATGGGATTCAAACCTTCCTCCCACGGAATCAAATCAACCTCATCTCGTCCGCGTTCCAAGAAATTTCACTTAGTTTTTCCCAAGAACTTTTATAGGACATACTCCTGTGTGGATGCTTCTCTGAACATTACAGTCTTAACCTAAACCATTCATGTCAAAGATGAAAGCTCAATCGTTATCTATCCTCCTTATTCTCATAATCTTCACTTCCTACCACCTCCTCTTACGTCCCCCACCCTATTCAGTAACTCTCTAACTTTAGAGCTTTGTATTGGGTGAAATTTACTTCAGTCGGTTATGTGCTAGGCGATCATGCATCCTTCGATACATGACGAGACAGATTTTTCCCGCCGTAGACCATAGAACCCGGTTTGTTATGCTAATTACCCGTAGCTGGGGGGAGAAGAAAAGAATACATACATTTCCCAAGGGTATTAGCACGTAAGTGAATGTAATAGATTCGACTGAAATTCGAACTCCTTAATCCTTAATCCGAGCCGCTATCCATTACTTCACCGTGCCTCCTAGACAAACTAATGTCAAATGAACTTTATTTTTAAAAGGAAAGATAGGTAAGTGCAAAATAGTATTATGATCAATAAAAAGATGAAGCTGTGGAGGATCATGATTGCCTATGTCCTGACGAGACAAAGCACATAGAGAATGCGCGTATAAGAACTTAAATGATATATAAAAGATGACCTGTAAATACTTTGTATTTAAAATAGGTTTCTGCGATATTATAATGTTACTGAATGTTACACTTTAGCAAAACCTTAAAAAGAATTCATACATTTGATTTTGGCATTTTATCAACTGCTGTCTTTTACCCTGAATTTTTCTTCCCGGACATATTTGTGGTTCCTGTAAATCAATTCAACTTTACAAAACACACTATTTCCAATCATATGAAAAAGATTGAAAATCAAAACATTTAAAATATGAAACGTTTCTTTTAGTGTATACTCATGGAGGGTTTGCTAATTCGATATTCGCTCTGCGCTAACGTATACAATAGAAAGTTTTATTTTTAAAGTATTTTTCATGTCTATTTTTTTCGTAAAGTAGCGTTGGAAACTTCTGCACACATCTAATATATATATATATATATATATATATATATATATATATATATATATGGAATCATGGTATATAATTTTCTATATATCAATATATCAAGAACTGTTTTGGAGGAAATACGTATGAAAAAGAGAGATTTTTTTTTCGTGTAACGTGTATGAAGTCCTAACGGACGAAACGCGTCACACGAGAACTTTTTCACTTTGTTATACAACTTTCCTCCACACACACACATACACACATAGACACATACACACATACACACACATATATATATAAATATTATTCATTCATGCATCAACAAAACACAAAGGAATTCGATAAATGCTTATAACACAAAAATACTAGTCAACATAAACTAAAAACGACGACAAAATTTAGACAGCTTAACCATAAAAAATTTAATAATCCAGCATCGAGAAAATTTCATTTAATTTAGAGACATACATACGAAATATATTTTACCAAAGAAAACAACTCCGCATTACAAACTCATATGTAGAGACGCGATAATCTTGGCGCATGAAAACACGACACTGAAAAACAACCAAAGAATCCGAATCCTAACAACGTACACTATATGCCAAAGAATTGGAGGGGGGACTCTCTAGATTTAATAATTAATAAGTTTCGTACCCTTTTTGTTTTAATTAACCCCTACTTAAGGTAGGATGTTGAAACTAGCTGATCCATTAATGGACGGCGTCCATTTTTTTAATCCACCATCTATATGAGTACCATCAGCCAGCAGATTATATAAAAAAAAATCAAAATTTTATGCGGCAATAGGTTAATTACATTGTTATTATTTTTACTATTATTATTGAATATATGATAAAACACTTCCTGTGGAGAAACTCCCTCTGGCTCTAAGTGAACAAGTAAATTAATTTTGTAAAAGGCACACAGCCTTCATTTTTAGGCGATTCATCGAAATCCAATGTGCAAACTTTTTAACCGATAGTGTACATCTACACTCGCTTGGTCTGTTTAATCACAGTTACAGATGACCGCGGTTGATCGTTAATTTAACGTCTGCCACAGAATCCATAGATCCCAATTAACAAAAAGGCTTCTTGTGTTTCTATAATGGAATGGAATCTGCATGTAGTATGCTTGATTTCGCTTGCCCGCATAAGCACGCCATTGACCATTGCCTGCAACGAACGGTTAATTCAATAAGATACTTCATTGAGACACGGGGTTCAAGTTGTCTGGAACTGACTTGAGCAGTATTCCGAAGATATCCGGCGAAGGGTTTGGCCACCACGTTTTCTCGAGTATTCATGGAACCTGGTGGAAAGATCTGCAACAGGAAATTATTGACAGCTACAGAAATAGAACCTGGCACAACGTCCGATATTGTATTGTGTACTTCGTCGGGTTAGAAGTGGCCATGCATTACACTACACATTCTTACAACGACTTCTAGCACGGCAAGATGCATACACACATACATACATATATATATATATATATATATATATATATATATATATATATATATATATATATGATGGACTCTTCAGTCGTATTCGGCGTATGAAGGTCAAGCAGTTCAGTTCCTAGAAACCGACAGCCAGACACCAGCACATATGATTTGAATATAGTAGCGAAAGCTTTGTGCAGAACCAACCACACTTTTTAAGTGTCAAATACAGAGATCTGGTGCACTACGTGCCACAAGGTCCCAAAATGACTCTACGCCGGTTTTGAATTCAGAGTTGTCCTTCTCCTAGACTAGTTGCCATCAAAGGCTATAGAACCCAGTCTATCCTGCTATTTACCAAAAGCTGGAGGAAAAAGAGGATTAATAACCTTCAACAAGGGTATTTAGCCCGTAAGTGAATGTAATGGATTCGACTGGAATTCGAACTCGGCTCTCCGATTCCTTAATCCGAGCCGCTATCCATTACTTCACCGTGCCTACTAGTCAAACTAATTTGAAATAGACTTCCTCAATCCGAGGCTGTATTCACCACGACTTTTATTTATATATATGTTGGAATCATATTTTTAAATAAATAATTATATAATTATAATTATTATTATAATTATATATATATATAATTATAATAATAATTATAATTATATAATTATTTATTTAAAAATATGATTCCAACACGCTACATAAGAGGTCACATGTTTCAAAACAAGAGCCGAAAACTTCAATATAATTGTTTGAATTAAATTGAATTAAAGTAAGCTCTGTTCCAATTTCAAGCGAAAGTTTTTTGGAATAATCCCCCACATCCTAAAGGAACATGACAAAGAAATCCCCCACATCCTAAAGGAACATGACAAAGACATCCCCCACATCCTAAAGGAACATGACAAAGAAATCCCCCACATCCTAGAGGAACATGACAAAGAAATCCCCCACATCTTATAGGAACATGACAAAGAAATCCCCCACATCTTATAGGAACATGACAAAGAAATCCCCCACATCCTAAAGGAACATGGCAAAGAAATCCCCCACATCCTAAAGGAACATGACAAAGAAATCCCCCACATCCTAGAGGAACATGGCAAAGAATTCCCCCACATCCTAGAGGAACACGGCAATGAACAACAAGAAAATCGTTGTAGAGGAGGCTTTAGCATCAAGTTTTTATCAGCGTATTTCTTCTTCTTTGTACCGTGTCCGTCCAAGACGCGAACAGCCATTGATCCCCACAAATTTCTATCCTTTTTATCTCTTAGTAATGATTTTCATTTCGGTATTACTCCCAATTCCTGTTCTGCCATCCATTTATACAAGATCGTTATGTACGTTACTCGCTGTTTTCCTTTGTCTCCCCCGCCTTCAATGTGTCTTGTAAGTGTCAGATTCTGCAAGCTCCCTTCATTTTATGTCCTAGACATTTCAACTGTCTCTTTTTGATTTTAAATATAAAAGTCAAATTTTGTTTCCATTTTTCTTAAAACTTTCTCGTTACTCATACTGAACCTAAATACTGTTTGCAACAAAACTGCACAGATCTTCTTCTATTTCTGGTCTAATTCTTCTACGCGCTCTTTTCGTCAGAATCCAGATAATAAACTTATTTATGTCACTCATTAAGCTGACAGTACGATGAAGCTCGCATTTATATACACTAGGTTTCTTAAATAGCACGATGAGGATAGGTAGATTATAGTTTTCCAGTATGTCGTTACTGTCGTATAACTTATTATTTCCGCAAATTAGTCGATCCTGAACTCGTCAAAGTCTTCTAGCATCTCTATGACAATCCCATCTGTCTGGTACTGCTACCTTTTCCCCCGTTCGTCCTCCCTGATGCTGCCCTTACAGTATTCTCTATTTCTGGTCTTTCCGTAAGCCATTTCCATCACTTTTTGTCACCAGTATCTTCGTAAACACACTTTTACAAGCTTGTATACAATTTGGAACTCTTTTGTTCCTAAGGTCTGCAAAACTGGTCTAGTTTCTATCCTGGTTCATCGCGCTGGACCCAGCCAGTGCCCAATTTATCTGAAGTTACTCTGGTTCAGCAAGAATCGATTGTTCTATTTTCAGAATAATTCAGTAATATATGAATTCAAATGCCGTTGTGACACGGTGTATATAGGAAGGACCAATCAAAGGCTGAAAACCCGTATTACGCAACACGTACCTGCTTTATTTACATTATTCGTCCTCATCTTTGTCGCCATATTTATCACAACGTTTCGGCCGTTGTACGCTCCGGCCTTCTTCAGGTGGTTAGAATTTCGAACTGAACCCTTTATTTCGCTCACTGGGGTAGATTGTTCTAGTTCCACGTGTCATGTTTGATGGATGTCAGTTATCAGTTATCTTCTGCTAATTTCCCTCTGAAAGTTCTCCACTGCCTTAACCGGGTATTGAACTCACACTCTTTATGGCGACAAAGATGAGGACAATAGTCCGAATAATGTACATAATACCTCATCTCAAAAATATAGAAAGACGTACCTGCTTATTTGCGTTCTAGTAGTCAGAGTCGTATTAAAAGAACCACGCAAGTGGTGCATAGCTCCTCCATTGGGCAGCATTTACTGGCCAATCCCGACTGTGCCGCCGAATATATTGATGCATTTTTTTTCCATTTTTACATAGTGCTCTCTCGGTTCACGATCTTTCAGGCTGTTTATATTAAGTTTCATCAGTCGAGCCTATGTAAACAAAAGTAATATTTTATTCCTTCCTTACGTTTTATTATGAGTAACTTGTTTTCGATTTTATACTCTTTTTGGAAGTTCGTATTTTATTTTTAGTCGTTAACTTATCTACAGTTAAAGTCTGTTTTAATCTTGTTCCAATTTTCCCTTCCAATTTGTTATTTACCAAAGTGTCTTTGATGGTTTCCTGCTGTCAGCCAACGTTCACCTTTTGAGAAAGTGTTGGCCGAAAGTGTTCACTCAAGGTAAAATAATGAGGTCGATTCTATTTAAATCTATTTTCTTCTTTTGTGGATACAAGTCTTTGTTTATATATATATATATATATATATATATATATATATATATATATATATATATATATATATATATATATATATATCGCTTGATTCACTCTGTAATATGTACAGCGTGAATGTATCCTTTTAGTAATGCTAGCGTTTTCCATTGTCTTGCGCTTTAATGAAAACGTTGGGCAGTAGTTGCTGCATAAATGACACATCATATGTAATTAATGACTTCACTGTCCGTGACATCTTGCATGATTTTAGAGGCCTGCTTACTTAGACTGATGCGATCACATTCATCACTAGTTCGATCAAGTTTTATACCAATATTTTCAGGGAAATTAACACCAAGATAATTACGAATATCTCGTTTGAGATTCTGATCTGCAACACGATTCTGATCAAAGTCTTTCTTATCAGTGTGCACTGCTTTAGATCGGGTAAAATAAACTCGAACGATCTTTTCCCCAGTGTGTTCTTGATGCAATCTTTACATCTAAATTTCGGCTTTTATTCCTTCGATCAACTCACCGTACAGATAATGTACGGGATTCTATCATCGTAACCGACGCTGAAGTACTAGATACTCTATACGGGTACTTTGATTGTGCATATATATATATATATATATATATATATATATATATATATATATATATGTATGTATGTATGTATATAACTAATCCGATTATCTAATAACTCATTAGAGTGTCAAGCTGTGGCCTTCATAACATTTCTCCAAACAATGAAGATTATTTCTCGGCAGCCATATCTTCACACATTAACATGCGATAGGTTTATTGATACTAGGTAAAGAAAGTTAATCTTGACGTGACCTCCTGGGAAAGATGGATTCATGCCTTTTATAAGCATATTAGTCCTATATTAACACAAATGGTCCCACTAGCAACTTGAAATCTTTCGCTGATTCCATTTTGCGTAACTTTAAATTTCCTTCCTTAAAAATACCTCTCTTCCTTTGTATTTATTTATCTATCCACGCTATCTCTCTTTCTCTACACCTCTCTCTTTCTCTACACCTCTCTCTATCTCTCATTCACTCACTCACTCGCTCGCTCGCTCACTCTTTCTTCCTGTAGAACCGTGAAATTCTAGAAAATCTTTGAAGATGGCTGAGCATCACAAATCCTTATTTTCACGTATAATTTCAAGTACCTGCACGCAAACAATCAATTCAGTTCTTGTAAAATCTCTTCTACCATGGCCCGCCGAAATATTAATCCCCGCACATGCATACATACATGCATACATGCATACATACATGCATACATACATACATACATAAATACATACATGCATACATACATACATACAGACAGACATGCATACATACATACATACATGCATACATACATACATGCATACATACATACATACATGCATACATACATACATACATACATAAATTCACTCATGATAACTTATGTACAGGTACGCGTAAACCATTTTATAACATTCTCTGATCTCCACTCGTACGCACAGATATACTGGCACGTAGGAACCCATGCGCATGCGTATTATCGACCTCACCTCACTTCCACTGCCTCCCACCAACTACAGCTTCTTCCAATCACTATTCGACTTACTTAAACAGCGAGTTATATTGACTGACCACTTAACAAAGACATTCTGCTGCTGTTAAGAAACAGTACGAAGCCACATCTCCATTCGTCGTCTCTCAGTCACTCCTTTTGTATATGTGTTTTTTTTTTTTCTATCCCTCTCTCTCACTTTCCATCCCTCACTCTTTAGGTTTCCCCCTATGCCCGACCACACTGTCCCGTGTGCCGTTCTTTTCATTTTCCCAAACCTTTCACGCAATGCTTCATTTTTCTATTGGATTTTTCCCTTTCCTCATATCTTTCCAATCTTCTTAAAGAAAACTAAACGTAAGAATCAATCCATCAGCGTCGAAATTCAATTTACTTAGTTTTTATACACATCATTTACGAGCATATATATATATATATATATATATATATATATATATATATATAGTGTTGATTATGTATCCAACGATGTGTGTGATAAATATACATTACGAAATAACAAACCTACAAAAATATCTTAGATTTTATTGGGCAATTTCTGTGGGTTTTTTCACAATAAAATTAGTCTTAATAAACTAATGCTGGTAAACATTACAATATGTATTTTTATGGGAAATGTATCAGATGAATTTCAGCTTATAATATCTACCCTTATTTGAATATATATATATATATATATATATATATATATATATATATATATATATATATATATATATATATATATATATATATATATTAATAATAATAATAACAATAATAATAATAATAATAATAATAATTTGTTTAGAGATGTACGCTTGTTTAATGCCAAAGAACTCTATGATATGTTTTATTTATAAATAAATCCAAAAGGTATACGCCACGAACAGTTTGATTAACATATCTCACCTAATTGAATAATAAATAAAATATTATTTTTTAATACAGATTCCTTCATATTCATGTTCATCAACGGTTCAAATATTGTTTTTTTAAAACATTTCTACGTTTTTTAATTTAACACTACTTCCCAGTAATCATCTTTGAATATGGTTTTATGATGTGGGGTTATTTGTACCATTCGATGAGAAGTTATAAGTTCCTGGTACGTTTAAACCGCTAACAATTTTGGTAGATTCGTTAAATCCAAAGGAATAATAAGACACAGAATTTGAACGAAGATATATTAACAAATATATTATCAGGACATTTTACAAAAGACAAAATGAAAAACGAAATGAAATGTGAAAAGTTCAAAGCAACTTCAAGTGTCTGTAGTTGATTATTCTCAAGATTAAGGATTGAAAAGACGTATTCTGTTCGTTATGAAAAGTCACCGAGAAAGGGATCGAGTTTTTCACATCTTGCGCCGCCTGTAAATCCTCAGAGGGCGATAATTCCAAAATCTCACTGCAGTGAGATTTTATTAATCAGGAGGCGATAATCCAACAGCACTCACCACACTCCAGACTAAAGATGATTCTCTTATGTAATCTGATTTATTATTTATATCTCTAAATATCGTGGCCAATGTACAGTGCGATCATTTTTTTATTGTTGATGCAGGTATTGAAATTTTAAGCGAGTGCATGTTGGTTTGCTTTGATTTCGATGTAAGCAGGTTTTAAACGATCAATTGATACGGCATCTTTTCTTTTTTTGAATGGTAAAATATTTTTCATGTCGTTCCAACACTTTATGCGGACCTGAATAATTTGGGAATAATGGTTCCTTATCCATGTCATTTCTGAGAAAAATCTACTCATAGTTATGTAGATCGGCAGTCATAAAATATTGTTTGGTCACACAACTAGTGGATCTAAAAGATAACCTATTCATTTTGTCTTTTAGTTTGTTGACAAATTGATGGGGTTGATATCTTGTCTACTTCAAAGTATTGACCGAGTAATGTCAGTGAGGTTCCAAAAACAATGTCTTCTGCTGTGCACTGTGGGTCTTTTTTTAAGGGATTTCGTATTGGTAGGAGAGCAATAGGTAAGTTATCTAACCAGTTGTAAAGGTCAATCATTGTGGCTAGTGCAGGTTTTAGCTGCTTGAGTGGGTTGGCTCTCCTGCCGTTGAAATGCGGTGTTTAGCAGTGTGTAATCCTGTGCAAGTATGTTGAATGGAGTTGTAATCCCTGGAAATTTACGAAGAATTTTACGAAAAATCTTGTCGTCCGGTAGTGCTGAGCTGATACATGTTGAAAGATATTGGGAAGACGCTCCATGGATTTTCAGCTGCGTTTCATTGTCTATCAGTGTCTTGTTAGCCCTGTTCAATGATAGGTTGAAATTTGTGAGGAAGTCTGCTCCTAGTATAGGCGTCTTCACATCTGCTTGTATAAAAATCCACTAAAAACTATTATGTTGGTGCAAAAATAATGTCAGTTTTTGACGTATTTTTTAACGTAAAAAAACGATATTATTTTTGCAGCAACCTAATACGTTGGATACCAACGTAAGTGATTTTCCACCTTATATGTTAATTTTTGTACAATTCGCTGCTTGGAGTTTATACAGCGCTGGTGTTAAATTATTCTTCGTTGTTGAGGGGGATAACGCTAATATCGGCGCCTGTATCGGCTAAAAATTTATAACTGTGAGTTGAGTAACGAATGTATAATACACGACTTTTCTTCAAATATACGGACGCAGTCTTCGTCATTACTCGTTGTAATATGCGTTTCCCTGGTTCGCTGTACGAATTTACAGGGTTTTATACACTTTTTAGCATTAGTAACAAATCTGCGATGATACGTATTCCGGCGTTGCGTACGCGGGATTTTGAATCTTGTCGGCTGGAATGTCGCTGTGATAACGCGGAATATGTCCGGATCTCATTGACATGGCTTCCACTAACTCGGTATGGTTAGCTATGGCCGACTGGAGGTGATGTATTTGGTCCGTTTGTACGTTTATCGGATTTTGAATGACGTTGATCGTTGTGTGTGCCTGAGTTTTCGCAAATTTTGTCAGCGCTTCCTGCCAGTTTATTCAGGTCGGCATCTCTTCCAACCAAGGAGCTAATAATTGTCGCACGTTGTTCAGCACCTTGTTCAGTCATAGTCGCTTCAAAATATTCTCGGGCAAAGTGTGGAGCTAGTGAAGACTCTTCATGTGTCTCAGAAGTTGAAAAGGTGTCCTATATTCAATGGAGATATTGCTAAAAAGATAATCATACATGGCAGTTAAGAATAAAATTGTTGTATATGAATATACTTTAGTTTTTGCATGGCAATGGCAGCGTAGACAATGAATTAAAGGAAAAATGTTGTTTTCCTCTATGACAACACAAGGTCGCATACGAATTTTACAACTCGGGTGGTCGGTTCTGCTACACCTGCCATAATCACATGAGCTGACGCTAACTGATTATAAACATTTTCGATCGCTACAAAACGCTTTGATGGGTAAATTTTCCTTTAATGAAAACCAGCTTCAAGATTTCGCCGAAACCTTTTTTTTATATTAAAACCAGCGGAAATGTATTGAAGAGCTGCCGGATAAGTGGTAATAAGTCATAGCATATAATGGTGAATATATAACTGAATAAAATGCAATTGTAATTTTGCTCTCGAAGATTAAAGTTAATAATCAAAACCGGAAATTATTTATGACACACACTGCTATGTAGGCTACTTGCATGCTTTTTAGGTAGCTTCTTTATTTACATTTGCAACACCAACATTTGTTTTAATTCTTTTGTAATCACGATCCAGTCTTATCGCATTTTTTCACGTTGTAGCATATCAAAAATTAATTACATTTTCCTCTTTTCACTGGCGTAGCAAATGTCATGGTCAGTATCACATATGGCATCGATTCCGCATGTGGCCAAAAGATCTATGGAGAGAGTATGAGCTATTTCACATCGATAGCTGTCCGTACTCCCTAAGATATGTAGAATGCAAATAGACCTTCCTACCACGTCCAATAAATGCCAGATTGGGCATATGACGGGTGAACATGATGGCCACTCCACTCGTCGAAAGTATCCAGCATGCTCTTCAAACTAATTCTCTATTACATTGACGCTACATGATCCTCCTGAAATAACCCTTCGTTGTTGGGTTGTCTGGAGTTCATGAATGGGTGTAAGTACTCACGAAACAGTTCATTGAATCAGAGCCATATGAACTCTTATCATCAACTCGAAACAAGTAAAACCCCATCTCAACAGACCCCCCCCCCATCTCTCACGTGTTTGACGTTATTGTCTTACCCGGACCCCACCGCTGGGCCAAATGGTGGGGATTTCTACTACCATAAAAACTAAAAAAAAAAACGTTGAATTGACCAACTGAAAATATATCTAGTACCCCCTGCATTGAATGTGAAAGTTATGTGAGCCAGTGTCGCTTGTCTGTTACCACAGTCAATTCTAGGCAGATGTCCCTGGTCATGATCCAGAAGAACCCGCTGGAAGTAGCTGCGCTGTCTACAGTTCGCGGAAATCAGGTATTTTCGGTACGCACATATCACCGTAGTTCGGATGATATCAAATGCCCCGATAATTTCAGAAATGCAATAACTCATCCCTCTCCAAGAGACATGCCCTGTACGAACTTCAATAACTCACATCGCCTGTCTACTGTTCACACTGTCTCAGCAGATGTCAGAGTTGAAATGATATCGTCTTCGGCATTTCAAGCCAAGTTCCAGTTCTGTTATATTCCCTTAAGCGCAAATACCCATAAGAAAAATATGAATCTGTGGAATCTTCCATATTTGCCAGTTACACCCCATTGGAAAATGGACTCTTCCTCTATGGTAATTACCACCACATTACATAAACACAGTACATAGACAAGCATTCATTGGTTAATCACCTTCAATCTAGCTTGCTGATTGGTCAGTTTCGACCAATCAAATCGCTCCCACGCGACAGATCAATTTTGGCGCCAACTCAGTCGGAGCTTGTCACGTGGTACAACAAAATTATAAAAACAAAAACATGTGTAAACTCTCTCTCTCTCTCTCTCTCTCTCTCTCTCTCGCGCGCGCGCGCGCGTCTGCCAAGATATAATCTTCAAGAACTCCCCTCTTAACCTTTCCGGTCAGACGTTAAAGACCATTACCAACATTCACGCAAGTACGAACACTAAAATCTCTTCTCAACTTTTACCAACTTTTACAACTCACAATTCCAAACATGCTAAAGGAATTTTATTATTCTAAACTACTGTTTAATAATTACTTTTTCTTTATGAGCTCAAGTACAGATATTTCCAAGTCTAAGAGATATAACTCTGTCAAAACCTTTCAGTTCACATGCATGTATATCAAATACTTAATAAATTCAATTGCTACGTTTTGAAACAATACGTCATGATTTGTTTCTAATATTTTTTTTAATTGTTGTGGACGAATGTTTTTAGAACAGCAACACTAAAAATCCTTCTGATCACTCAAAATACATTCGCCAGTCCGCAACAAATCCACCTCTTCTCCCCCAGCTATGGGTTAATTATTAAGACTTGACTTACTAAACTATTATAATCTCAAAAAAAACATATTTCTGGCTTTAAATAACCTGCAAAAGATTGATAAGCCGTTAAAAACGAATTAATCAATTAATCAATCTTCTATGCACCGTGTGACTTCAGGACGTAGACCCTCACGGCTTTCCGCGATTTCCTGTCTTTTTTAGCACTTAATAATTTTTTTTTTTTTGTTACCTCTCCTAAACCCTGTTCTGCCATCAAGGCCACTAGGTAGGTTATGCATTGTTTTCTTCTATCCATTTGCCTTTAATCTGTCATGTGAGTTCAAATTTTCCAAGTCCTCTTTCCTCATTATGTGCCCTATAAATTTCAACTGTCGCTTCCTGATGTTAATTATGTATCCTTTTTGTTTACATTTTCTCTAGAACTTTGTCATTACTCACATGTTCGGTCGAAGCAAAACCTTTGTAGAACTATATTTCTGTTTCTTCACGTCTCTTCTTCATCTGTGAAGAGATTGTCCAGCATTTGCTGACATATAGGAGGACTGATATTACATAACACTTCAGTACTTGTTTCTTTGTTTCTAACGAAATTTTCCCGTTTCTTCATACTTTGCTTAGATTTTTGGAAAGCTTCAATCGTCATCCCAATGCACCTTCGGATTTCAACTAGTATTGAAACATTTCCCAGATATTTAAATTGTTGTACTTGTTTGATTTTTGGCTTCTCGAATTTGTAATTTGCGTTCTGTGCTGTTCCTTTGGCTAAGACCATGCATTCTACCTTCTTGCAATTGATGTTTAGTCTTTCTTTCTTCTCGCTTTCTTTCACTTCCTTCTATAAGAGTCCTTGTAGTTCCCTTTCTCTGTCTGCTATCAACATTGCATAAAATTCTTACAATCCATGGCTATTCAATGATAGGTTTTTCATATAAATATAAATATATTCTGAAAGCTTTGCTATGTTGACTGGTTAATTTTTTCTTTTATTATGATAACATGTCTCATCAGAACGTAAATAATCATGACTCTTCACTTGATTTCTACTCTATATTTATTAATACAGTGTCTCAAAAATGTATATAAATTTCACAATGTTGTCTCAAGAAATAATTCAAGCAACTAGAACCAACCTATACTTAATTTAAATAATGAATAGATGCTCTTTGAATTTTGTCATCGCATCAAATTGATGTCCGTTTTGATTCAGATAATTCGAGGCGGTGGAAACACACACAACGATCAAAATTTCAATAGATTTCTTGGACTTCTGTGAAAACTTTCTATCACACTTTCTTGCTTCACAGGTCATGGTTGATCTTGTACTATCAGCTTCAAATTTCGTGAAATTGTAAGTTGCGTGGGTGGATCTGAAGGAAACTCTCTTCGATACCGCCTTTGTACTTCAGCTGCATTCTTGTACTTCCAGTAGCATTTCAAGGTGGACTTTCTTTGTTCAAAGCAAAACCTGGATGACATTAGGTTTACCAACGTGTAAATCTGAAAATAAATCAAGTTGGCTTGAGCGATACACTGTAAAAGTGTGTATACATGTTTTTTGAGATACCCTGTATATCAAAATAGCTTGAAATGCACATCTGTATAATATTATGATTTACTAAACGTTACATCGTCTGACACAAGGTCATAAGTTTAAGCATGACACGAAAATGAAGAAGAAGAATAAGGAGCAGAAGAAGGAGTAGAAAAAATATGATGATGAAGTTTAGTAACGCAATCTCAGGAGAAAGAATTTTGTTTTTTCTTATCGTCTCCCACTGTCTTTTCCACTACTCTTCAATTCAATCGATTGGCTTTAGTTATTTACTCTCAAGAAAAGGTAAAAGTCAACAAAAAAAGAAATTGCAGAAATCAATGATCACCTACATCCTGAAGGTTTATAGCACACTAAAAATAAGAGAGTCTGTACATCTGGTTGTATGTAAATTATTTCAGTCAAATGAATCTACGAAATATCAGAAAAACCCTTGTCTAACAACATTTTAAATTTCAAGGCTTTCTTTGAAAATTACCAAACATGATGGGAACTTAATTTTAGTTGACACTCAACAGAGATTAGAGGCACCGTTAATTAAAAAGAAAATACAGTTTTTTAAACAAAGAGAAAAGTAACGTTAGATAATATAAGTGATCTAAGATGCGCAGAAATACATAAACACACACACACAGAGACACACACAGAGACACACACACACACACACACATATATATATATATATATATATACATATATATATATATATATATATATATATATATATATATATATATATATATATATATATTAGAATAAATAGATAGATAGATTACATGTTAATAAATCTACAATAGGTCCCTACATTGAATATTGCTGCCATATCTTGCTATATATCTCGAGGTTTTCGACAAAATTCCACGAACGGCCTGTAATATCTGTCTATATTTCTGATATGAGGTATTGTAATTATTTGCAATATTTACATAATTCGGATTGTTGTTTTGTTGTCATGTTCACGACGTTTCGGTCGTTGTACGCTCCGACCTTCTTCAGGTGACTGGGATTACGAAATGAACTCTTTATTTCGTCCACAGGGGTAGATTGTTCTATTCCAACGTACTCTGCCACTTCCGAATGTCTCAGTTAAGTCTCCCTTAATTTAACTCTTCTAATTTTGGTTCACCACTGCAGTAGTCAGATATTGAACTCACAACTCTTTTGGTCAAGTTACTGGATCCAACCAACGCTTTTATCCACTGGAACATGTATCCTTGAGGACATCAGTGTATGAAATTTTATTTATGAATACAATATGGGAATACAATACGAAATACTAGATAAAAACAATAATAACAACAAAAAACTACAATAAGCGCTCTGGTAAAAAAATGGTTACTAAAATATTAAGTCTATAAGTCCCCAAGATTCATACACTGATGTCCTCAAGGATACATCACCCACTGGATAAAAGCGTTGGTTGGATCCAGTGATTAACCCATGAGTCGTGAGATCAATGCCTGGCTACTTAGAGAGTTGAGTTAAAAGAAGATAACTGAGACATCTAGAAGAGGCATGACACATGGAACTAGGACAATCTACTCCAGTGGAGGAAATAAAGGGTTCACTTCGAAATTCCAATCGGCTGAAGAAGGTCGGAGCGTACAACGACCGAAAAGGCGTGAATATGGCAACAAAGATGAGGACAACATTGTAAATAGTGTAAATAATTGCAATACCTCATCTCAGAAATATAGACTGATATTAAAGGCCGTTCTTTGGATTTTGTCAAAAATCTCGAGATATATAGCAAGATATGGCAGTAATATTCAATGTTATCGGTCTTGACTTGGCATCAAGACTTCAGTCATTTTCTCTCTGGCGTGATGTGGTTTCGCTTTGCCTTTTCTACAAATATTTTCATGCTATTTTTTTAATGAGTTTTCTTTCTTGGTACTTTTGCAGAATGAATTTAAGCAAACTAAGATTGGCAACTAAGTCTCACCTTTTTACTGTTGAAATAGATTTTGATGTTACCCGTAAGTTCTTGCTTTATCGCCTGTGGAATTGCGGAGAGGGTGGCTATATGGTCTGGACAAGGCAGAGCCTTCATATACTATCACCCAGGCTTGCCTTTTCACTTCGAATGATTCTAAGCGCGTAAAGTAAGTGGTCTTTTCACTCACTATATCCCCCTACCACCACCACTACTAACCTTTCACAAATTTTAAGACCGATCTTAATGCGCTTGATGTTATTTTCAGCATATACCCGTAACGTAAGAGCGGACAGAATACAGGATATTTACTATTCCATAGTTGGCCATACAATAGCTGTACTGGAACCCTGCTTATCATTCATCCTCACCTTTTGCTTTTCCTTTATCTTCACCTCTTTCTGCCGCCGCCTGATGATAAGCTTTCAACTTTCATTTCTCTTCGATTTGTCTAACTGATTTTTCCATGTCACCAATCCTCATTCTCCAATAATGGCAAGCGCTTACATAGCCTTGTGGGTAATGAATTATTTCCATCCTAAAGCATCTTTTTCACAAATGAAACCACGTAAGACACTCGCTACTCTATCGCTATTTCCATGCAAACATGTTCTAATGAGCTACATTCTTAATTCCATCAGTTGTTAAATTTACAGCCAAAACCTGTTATGCCTCTAATACAGGAACGAACCATTCTCATTCCTTTCTTATTTCTCTGATAAGAAGGTTCCTCCACTCTTATCTTCTTCAATGTCCAACCTTATCTACTTTCAACAACCAGTAAGTGGCTCTTGGGCCTTGAATTCGGTGAACAATGAGAAAAAATATTACTATGCATCTTCAGATTTCTGTCGACTCGACCATATATTTTGAATATCTGTACTTTCTTGATTTTGACTTCCCCACTTTGGATAAAATCTCTTTTGCTATCAACGTTGCACAGCAATCCTCATGCACTTAATAGTCCTTTCTTCTCGCTTTCCTCTACTAATTTATCTGTGATTTCCTTCAGTACGCGAAATCTCCGATATTCCGTCGTATTTTATAATAAATTATTTTTTATAAAAACTGAAAAACCTACTTGCAAATATTTAAACTAATCCGTGAGTATTTCTGATGACTAAAACATTGTTTAATGGAAATGTTCTTTGAATAGGAAAATATTCATTTTTTTTTCTTTATCGATACGGTGTATCATCGACTGTATAATTTTTACATACTAACGGATGCTAAATACATTGCATTGTATATTTTAGCTAGGTAGGTCCTACATGGCTCTTGTATACAACCGCTTTCTCGGATCAATGGTTAAAAACGGTTTCGAACGAATGAAGACTGTAGGTCTTAGTGAGGAACATCCTTCTTCGAACCACATGCACTGGTGCGATAGAATTACAAAGAAATGTACCAAATAACAGAAACTACAGCACTTGAAGAATTTCAACAACAGCAGCGTCAACTAAAATGGATAGCACATGTAACGTTTCACGTGATTTCAAGTAAAAGCTTAGGAAGGAAAATTTGCCTCAATACGGGGAGAGTAATAGCAGTCACTGGATATGAGAAACCTATTTATCTGAAAAATTGTTATAATAGAAAGATTGCATAAATTTCAACCGGAAGTAGCACTAGCTGATCGGTCAGTGAATACTGAATGTTTCCTTATAAGGAAACGTGTAATGTTACGATTATCATTACCATTATTAAGCAGTGTCTAAAACTTAAACGAACTTACTCATTTGGCTCAACCCGGTGGACGGCACGATCACAGGACTTGCAGTCCGGTAAGTTTCCGATATCACCCCGATTTGCATAGAAGTTATATTCGTCCACTATACTTGCTGACGACAAAGGAATTTGCAAAGAAACCAGTTCGTGAACAAGTTTACCCGACGGGAAACCTGTTCAGCCTAACAAACTGTATTCTCTGCAACGCTGTCATCCGTTGACTGCGTTATCAGACCACTAATCTGTTCACCTTAACGCGCCACCAACCCCCAAATATACAGGTTCTCCTTATAGAAAAGTATCAACAACAATTCTGACTCAACAACGGTGTTCATTTTTAGACTTGAATCAAACAGTTGAGAAACCAAACGAAGACGTTTAGAATTTCACTCGTTAAGTTTTGAAAGCAAATTCATTATCAGAAAATATCTGTCAGTCTATCTATCTATCTATCTATCTATCTTTGTCTGTAATTTTGGTTGTTTCCCCCTCTTTCTGTCCCTACGCTTTTTCATATTTCTCTCTTGAATTGTCTATTTGGATTTCTCTTCTCTTTCTCCTATTATTTTCACTTTCTCTGCCTCGGTTTCTTTTTTTTTCTTCGTTTTCTCTTCGTCATACATCTTTTAGTATCCCTTTCACCCTCTTCCCTTCCTCTTCTCTTTCTCTCACTGCTTCTTTTTTTCTTTCTATCTCGTCTCTTTTACCATTTCATCTCTCTCTCTCTCTCTTCTCTTTATCTATCTATCTATCTATCTATCTATCTATATATATATATATATATATATATATATATATATATATATATATATATATATATATATATATATTAACCACATTTCAGGGGACAAGGTAATCCGTAATAAACTAAGAACAAAAACAACAGGATTTTCCCAACCATGTAACAACAAAAGAAGTTTATGTTGCAACCATATTAAAAACACGAATACATTAATCACTAAATCTACTCAAAATCTACCACGATTCTAACTGTAGAAGTCATAACATAATTTACCTCCTAGAATGCACACTATGCCAGAAACAATATGTAGGAAAATCTGAATGGCCCTTTTACTACAGAATTAATAATTATCACAATTGAATTAAGTCGACTCCCTATGAAAAATTATTACCTGTAGAACAACATTTCCCCCTGGAAAAACATGATTTCAAAACCCAATGCCAAATTCACTATAATTGAGAGAATAGAAAAGTTCAGAGCAGATAACATTAGCAAGATTTTAGAGTCCCATGAAAATAAGTGGATACAACGTCTAAAAACAAAATATCCAGCCGGGCTAAACCATAAATTTAACAATATATAACTCAACAAATCAAAACCTACCCATATTTCTTATCCACACAAGACAGACATGCTTACGGAGGTGTGGAGGCCTCACATTTATACACTCACCCACACGAATATACACACTTACACACATCATACTCACTCACTCCCTAATGAGCCAAATGATAACACACACCCACAGAAATACACACGCTTACACATATCATACTCACTCACTCCCTAAGAACCAAATAACACACACACAAACACTAAACAGAAACACATCCCCTCGCCAGGTCCAATAAAACTGTCAAACTGACCAGAGAATTCAGAGCAACATGTATCTATCCAGCTCTTATCTCAAATAACAACTTAAAAGAGACTGTTTGACCAACACAAGGAATGTTAAAAGATTCATTTTAAAAAGATAAAAAAATTAAAAAAAACAAATGAAAACTACAGACAAAAGTTCATTTTCTCCAGCAAAAGACACATTTCTGTAGTTTAGTGCTACCAGCAAGCAGAAATATTTCTCCTCCCGATGATGGCCATTTTGGTCGAAACTAGTCGAGGAATCTAAATGGAATAATAATAAAATAAAAAAAAAATGAAAGAATATTAATCTACAACCCAGTGTGTCTAAAGATTTTAATTTTTTTATTTTTTTATTGTTCAATATATATATATATATATATATATATATATATATATATATATATATATATATATATATATACAAGTATATGATTGGTGCATATAGAATGAATACCAATAACCAACAATTACTATTCTTAAAAGAGTGCTCAATACAAAGTAGAGCAGATATAATTATTTATAACATAAATATGTTATAAAATCACTACAAAAATAGCCATTTTGTTTCAACACACTCGGTGTCTTATCAAATGATGATGTTGAATGTAAAATATATGGTTTTAAAAGTTTCAAATTAATTAACAATCCTTCGCAAGGAGAAAACGTTGTTACAAAAGCTAGATTGACCAATCAAAATACAAGTATAGGAAAATTCAAAAAGCTTGACAACGAAGTCATGTTATAATATCTATTCAGATGTTTAAAATATGGGTAATATTAAAAAAGAATTTATTCTAACCAATAATTACTAAATTATATGATAAAATTTAATATTAAAATTAAAAACTGCTAATTTCAAAATCAAAATTTAATCGCTATTAAGTTTACAACTATAAAATTACTGAGGAGAAAAGAAGAAATATATATGTTATTCAATTTATTTCTTCATTGAAGTTACTTTAGCTAATTTTATATCAGGTCCTTTGACAATATATATACATTTTAATCTCGAGTGTGTGAATGGGGTCCTAAACTCACGCGTAAAACAAAACACTGGCTGTTCGGTCAATAAATGCTGAATGTTTCCTTATAAGAAAATGGCTAATATTACCATTTCCATTACTATTCAAGAATTGTCATGAGCACAGTGTAATGAAGCTGCACATATAATGATATGTATGCTTCACAGATGTGTGAAGGAGAAATGTTTCCCAACAGCGCCCCATCAGTCTCCTCAGTGTCAGCAGCAAACCTTTTGAGGTTATCAACAACAAAAAGGTTAGAAGGCTGCAACTAAGTTGCTTCACTGTATCTCACTAAAATCCACCTTGCAACTTTATAAATCCGCCATTTCTCCGTGCATCAAATATTTCTGCCGCATCTGGTTAGGTGATTCTGCAATATATCTAGAAATTTTAGACAAAATTAAAGGAGAATCTGCACTTTTATCAACCCTGGCCGTGGTAACGTAGCTTCCCTGTGCTTTTCTGTACATATTTTTATGGTAATTGTTCTGATAATCTCACCATTTTTCTACGGCGACTTCACAAATTTAAACGCAGTACTAGATTGGCAGCTAGGTCTCATTATGTTACAGTTGAGATTGAGAGATGTTTTTCTTTCGCATTTCTCGACTGTAGAACTATCTTCAGGATTCTTGCTTTTCTGTCGAAAAATTAAATACAAACATACAAATACAATGCCAGTCGTGATATTCTCTGTCCTTGAATTATTTTGTTTTATTGTCCTCTTTCTTCAATTGTTTTCTAAATTTCTTTCACTCTCCGTAAATACTTACGACTTACTAACTTTATCATCTGACTTGTGGTGAAATGATTGAACATTTGTCTCAGACGGTTCTCGTGTAAGGATGATTATATCGAACAACGAGACTCTGTTTTTATATATCTGTTTATTTTTCCTGGTAATTTATATCGATTTTCATACGCGTCTTTTGTATATCTATCTACACATGCAAATAAGTTGATACGAAAATTCCAATCGATGCTGTTTTACGAAAATCTTAGAAGTGTCTTTAAAGTTTACTTATTGTTTTATCACATAAACATAATGAGGAAGGAGGGCCTGAAGAATCTGATACTCACGGGACAAACAGAGGGAAAAAGAGACAAAGGAAAACAACGCGCGAGATACCTGGCGGGCTTAAGCAAGTGGATGATAGAATGTGGTCTGGGGGAGGAAGCAGAGGGAAGGAGCTTGCTGAGAGCTGCAAGGGATAGAGGGAGGTGAAGAGCCATGATCGCCTACGTCCTGGAAGGACATGGCACGTAAAAGAAGACGCTTAGTTAATAAAATAAAATAAAAAAGAGTTTTGATTGGTGAGTGGCAATATGAAGATATTAGACTCCGTGTAGTTGTGAGATTTCGTCCATAAAAGGCGAATTCCGGGATGTGGGACGCGAATTTAAATCTTGTTGGAAGTCAATTCTGTATTCCCACCTTACGTTACTCAACAATTTGACTTTAGTAAGTTGCGATAAAAAAAACAAACAAACAAAAAAATGAGGAAAAAAGATCTACCGGGAAGTTATTAATGATAATACTTCTTCTCGGACTTCAAATATTTAAAATTATACAAGAGTGAACTTACAAATTACGAAACAGAGTTAGGAGATCATAAGAATCTAAAAGAAATTTTTAAAAAATCAGATTAAAAGAAAAGGAAACTGCCAACTAATTGACATGACTTACCCACAGGATACCAGTGTTTCTCAAAAAGAAATTCAAAAACTGCCAAATTATAAGGACCTGCAAATCGAAGTAAAAAAAAAATGTGGAAACTTAAAACAGCGATTATCACTGTTGTGATAGGATTGTTGGGAATCATTCAGATGTTGTTTATCGAAAAATTTCAGGAGCTAGGAATATGTTTCAAATGAAAATTCTGGAACCAAACATCAATGTTTAAATTCTTGTTTCTCGTGTGACACAAATAAAATTATAAACAAGATTGTCACTGACGATAAAAAAAATAGATTTATTTCGAGAATTCTAAACGAAGAAAATCGAAATGAAACCCATGAAAATCTTCAGTTGAAAACAAACAGAATCTGAAAAGGAAATATTTTTATCAATGTTTGATAGGACGTAAAAGGAATCTTTTAGTATAGGTCGTTGGTTATCATGATAGCATGGGAAAATGAAATAAAACCAATAAATAAAATAATAATAAGGAATAAAAAAAAATAAATTCATCTTCCAATAATGCAAGTTATAAAGAAATCGGAAAGAGTTCCTGGTCACTTCAGGAAAGATTTCTCTTTTTCCACTTTCCAACGAGATTCGCTTTACTGACGAAGTAGAGATTCAGCCATCACAACTCAGCACGATGTTGACTTGAGCTCGTTAATCTTTACTCGTTCTTATTCTTACTTCCTTTAAATTATTTCTGAACCAAAAAGGAAAATGGACATAATCATGAGACCTCTTTAACTTTATTTCAATACAGACAACATAAAAGAAACAAACGTCCATCGCGGAAACTCGAGGTTTTTTTTGGGGGGTGGGGGTTGCTTTTTTGTTGTTTTTTTTTATGCCTCTTCTATCCTCTTTGTTTATTCCTTAAACTTGCACCTTCACTTAAACAATACACAAACTTGTTAACGTTCACAATAAATTGTTAATGCGCTGTACTAATGTGAACAAACGTCTTTTTGAAGAACATACTGCGATAGGAAACGTTAGCGTTTAAACGTATTTTGCTTTTGCGTGCGACACAGGGAAAACGGTCATTAGACGTGATTGTTATTAACAGTAAAAAGATATTTATTTAAAAAATCCCAAACAAAGAAAATTGTAACTAGATCCAAAAGAGTCTCCTGCTCAAACCTGCTTTTGATGAAACGTAAAAGGAATACTTTGGTATAGGTCGTTGTTTATCCTGATATATTGTTAATGAGCAATACTGATGTTAGTAAATATCTTGTTTGAACAACATATTGGGAGAGAAAGTATCTTTCGCTTCGGCAACGTACATACCTCGAGTTTTCAAATACTACGTAACAATACAACAGGGCTTCACTCTGAGCCTATAAATTAAGAATTACTTCTAACTTATCATTGGTTAAAAAATACATTTTGTTAATCATTTTACTCAACAATTCAAGTGAGAAAAAAATAAGATATCATTTGATCCTTCACTTTTTGTAAATAAGATAGTCTTCAAGTGGCAGAAAATGCAACATTATTTTCGAGGGCTCTGATTGGTCAAAAAAATCAGAAATTGACCATTCAAATTTCGGTATATCGGAAAATTCTTTTTGCACGAAAAAATATATAATTTCATTTCCGTAGAAAAAACAGACGTTTTCTACAAACCTCTTAATTAATAAAATAATGGCTTGTGTCAACATAAAAACGCTTCTAAAACAATTAGATATTTCTTCAAAGCAAAACAAACAAATAATTTTTAATCAGGTGTCAGAATCTGCCAAATAGAAGATAAATAGTTATCCCCCGCCGAAATACATCGGTAAAAAAACATCATGAGATTTAAAGAAAAAGAATATTTAAACATAAACGGAACATAGATTTAAACAACACACTCATTTCCACCGAAACTTTCATTTTTGTTCTGGGGATGCCTTTTTCTTAAAAAATAAATGAATATAATTCACTGAGACGAAGATATATTGAAAGGATTATAATCTATGAAGCCCCTGCGCTTAATATACGTCCGAGTTTCATCAGCCTATCACTTGTTCTTACTAAACAAGTGTTGAAATAAGGTAGGATACGAAAAATCTTAAAGCAAAATGAATATATAAATGAAAACTGAGTTGAAAATAAGTAAATTCTCATTTCAAAAACGATACACCATCATCAGTGCTGTTTTGATTTAAAAGTACGTTGCAAATTAGTGTGATTTCTCATATTTAATAACGTTGTAAATATCTCATTTGTCCTCTCTAAATCTCTCTGTTCTCTGCTAACGCACGAAAGTGTTGCAGGTCTTCCTAACTCGAAAGTTTTTACAAAAATTATGTAATTATATTAATAGTTATTTTTTAATGTGTATACTATTGTAAAAGGTCCACTGTTTAGGAATGGGATTCTTCCATTTCGTATTGATCATAAAAGCATTTCATGAATTTTAAACGTTATTACTTTTCTTCCTTTACTAATGTGTTATTTTTTTTATTTCTGTGTGTGTGTATTTGTGTGTATGTATTGGTGCACTTGGTCACTGCTGTCCAATTTCATTGTACATTGCGCAATGGCAAGAAAAATAAATAAGGAAATAATAAAGAAAATCCATAACATTTACTGTATGTTTCCAATGCTATTCATTTGTATTATATAAGTCCGATATTAATATCAAATCCTTCTTTCTTGGGGTCAACATATAACAACAACAACAACAATAATAATAATAATAAACCGCCTTTATTTTATATTAGATTTTTTTAAATATACACAGACTGTAAACTGGAGCGGGAACTTATAAGGTGCTCTTCCGCCCAACTCTCCAATTTTTGTTTTCATGACAATAAGAGGAAGTATATATATATATATATATATATATATATATATATATATATATATATATATATATATATATATATTGATGTTATAACTATTAACACCCCGAACAAATAATTCCCATTTTTCTTTTCTATTTTTTCACAAGTCCTGTGACATTAGATGTCGCGATGTTAAAATCCTTACATGCAACTGGAGGCATTTGCAAAGTTTTAAATAAGAAGTTGTCAACTTTTAACGGTCACCTTCTACGCTAGAAGAAAACTGTATTCTTTATGCAATAAATAATAAAAAAAATGATACAGTTAAAGTAAAAAAAAAAACAAATCCAGTGTTCATATGACTAACGTGAATCGACCAATATTAGTTTGGTCGAAATAAAATCCGTTTTTTTTTTTTGGGAGGTGTTTTTTGTTTTTTTGCGATGATGCTGTTTGATCAGCAAAACGACAAAAGAAGAGAATTCCATATTGTCTCATATATTTCCCATGGCCTCTAATAAAAATAGATATTAGAAACAGAAATATCATATACATATAAGGATATCCTGTGAATTTTGCCAACATCGATTGGTTAATATCAATATTATTGTGAAAACATTGACTTGCAGAATCAAATTCGATATCGTCTAGCTAGCTTCTGCTGTGTCATTTGAGAGTAAGATAGAAATGAGGAATGATTCTGTATGCCAATTAAAAAAAAACGAAGAAAATGTGTCAAGAAAGTTAAAGAAAAAGGAAAAAAAGAAGGGAATGAAGATGCGAAAATCGCAGAAATCCAAGAGGAATTGACAAAAGTTAAATAAAATAGAAGAAATGGTATAGAATAAGAAGAAAAAAAGAACTGGAAAAGGAGAAGAGAAGAAGATGATCAAGAGAGGAAGAAAAACAGAAAGTATATGAAAGAAGCCAAGGGGAAGTAGAAAAGGAAAGACAAGAAAAAAGAGGGAAATGGAAAAAAGAAGAAATGAGAAAAGGATAACAATAATGACACAGAGTTGGAGGGAATAGAAGAAGAAGAAGAAGAAGAAGAAGAAGAAGAAGAAGAAGAAGAAGAAGAAGAAGAAGAAGAAGAAGAAGAAGAAGAAGAAGAAGAAGAAGAAGAAGAAGAAGAAGAAGAAGAAGAAGAAGAAGAAGAAGAAGAAGAAGAAGAAGAAGAAGAAGAAGAAGAAGAAGAAGAAGAAGAAGAAGAAGAAGAAGAAGAAGAAGAAGAAGAAGAAGAAGAAGAAGAAGAAGAAGAAGAAGAAGAAGAAGAAGAAGAAGAAGAAGAAGAAGAAGAAGAAGAAGAAGAAGAAGAAGAAGAAGAAGAAGAAGAAGAAGAAGAAGAAGAAGAAGAAGAAGAAGAAGAAGAAGAAGAAGAAGAAGAAGAATGGGAAACAGAGGAAATACCGATTAGAGAAACAAAACAATGCATAAAATGAAGAAAAGAAGAAAAGAAAGCTTAGACAAAAAACTCATTTCTGCTTAAAAGAGGTTACAAAAAAGAAGAAAAAGAAAGCATTACAAAAGAGGTAGAAGAAAACGACTAGGAAGGGAGCTGGAACGAAGAGTGAGAATGAGAAAAAGAAGAGGGAAAGAAATGAATAAGAACATCTTGGTAATAGTACAATGAACAAGAGGCTGTGTGTAAAGGAATAGAAATGAAACAAAACCAAATAACCGAGAACAGAAACGAGAAGAAGCGAGAGAAAAAAAAATGAAGAACAAGAAGAACGAAAAGAAGCAGATAAAGAAGCGTAAAGAAAACAAAGAAAACTGAAAAAAGAAAAATGAGAAGAACTGAGAGATGAAGACGATAACAAAAGAGGATTAGGGTCATAAGACAGTAAATAGAAGATTTCGTCCGACGCACTCATCCCGACTTAAAAACCGGAGAACGTGCACGCCATGATGCGTAATCGGAGCAATTGTATTAGATTGGATGGAGCCGTCCATAATTCCTGTTTTCCTGCTTGGTTGACTTTTTATTGTTTTGACATCAGAGATTGTTCAGAACTCTGCTACCTTGTGTATTCTTCTTCCTTTTTCTTTTTCCCAAGAGTTTTTGCTAACGCCATTATTCAGAAAAAACCACCCACATTCAAAGCCTTTTTGTCATAATGTCTATATCACAGCATTCCAGGCCAACGCACAGTCCGTTTGATAATGGGCAAGTTGTAATTTTGCCTGTTAGATCGAGCAAAAATATCGAGAATTTCACACGTCATGGCTTTTTTTTTTTTTTTTTTTTTTTTTTTTTTTTTACTTTTGAGGAATGGTTCGGATATTAACTTAAAGAATTCTAACAAAAATATTAAAAAGTTATGTTCTAGAGATCTCTAATTCATGAAGCTAAGTATCTTGCCAAGAATATTTCTTGTCAGATGACCCTTTTTCTGACCATTTCTACCTGAATTTTTTTGGATAAACAGTTACCAATTTTTGGTATTATTTATCCTGGTGCTATTAGGTTGGTGCAAAAATAATGTCGTTTTTTCACATATGTTACTATGTGAGGAAACGACATTATTTTTGCACCAACCGAATATTTTCATCCTCTTTGTTCCTATTATCAAAAGGATTTGGCTTTCTGTACCCTCCGGACTTCATCCGAGTAACCTTCGAGGAATTTCGAACTGAACGCTTTATTTAGTCAACGGACGTAAAATGCTCTTTTTCAGCTGTCCAGGGCAGGCGATATCTCGTCTTGTTCTTATTGAGCAGTGTACATCTATCACTCGCCCGGTACGTACGACCCAATCTAGAGATTGAACTCACAATTACTGTGCCGAGTTCTTTGCGTTTACTTTCGTACAAATACCCTTCCACTTCTAGCTTTTAAATTGCTGTCTTTTGTCGATAACTCTCAACCAAACACTTGATGGCCGACTGTTGTCTCAATAATGCTCCTTTCCTTGAACGTCTTTTGAGACCCAAGCATATCCCAGAACTCAAGTAGAACACATATGTACGATCCATCACTAAAGATGCTGGAAAAATGGTCGTTTTCCTGTACCACACCAGTAAGGACCCCCCTATACTCTTTACTATGTCTCTGATCATTTTTCACCTTACATTTTCTTTCCCACAGACAAAACGTTGCAAGCATCTATCGCTATTTCCATGGCAAGTGTTCTGGCGAGCTACAGTCCTTGGTTCCACCAGCCCTGACCTTTGCAGCTGGGATCCGCCGTGTTATATACACGAGAATGAATCATCCTTATTCCTGTCGTATTCCATTAGTAAAGAAGTAGTTTTCATTCGGACAGGTTCCTCCCAAGAATTTATAGAGTGGACTCCCGGCAGGGCGTTTTTTTCGCTCACTACAATCTTAACCTCTGTTCAAGTCTAGAATAAATCGTTATCTTTCCTACATGACCCCTCATGACCTGCTCTTCCGGCCTTTTCTTACTCATACACCACCACACAGTAAGCTTCTACCTTGGGCCTTGTATCGTTTTTCCTGCTTGTTTAGGAAAATTTAGGCATTTAACC
>OZ010583.1:75662176-75704676 GCA_963932145.1 Acanthosepion lycidas | reverse complement strand
TGGCGTTTCTCTCTCTCTCTCTCTCTCTCTCTCTCTCTCTCTCTCTCTCTCTCTATATATATATATATATATATATATATATATATATATATATATATATATATATATATATATATACATGATTCATTCTTTTTGCTTGCAGACTTTCTTTTTAGCTGCTGTATTTTTGTTGCTGGGGGTTTACTTTAATTTGGGTGAAATTTTATATTGAGTTCAGATTTGAATAAAAATCAATATTATTTCTTATCGCAAATTTACCCAGGCCGTCGATCTACAGCAATTAGTAGGCAGCGCTGATGAGAATACACATCCTTTATCTTTCCGATTAAAAGGTAGCTGCGAATTAAGATTAAAGCAAATTCTAATTAAAAATAAATAATAATGGTTCACAAATGTTCCATCTGATAGAAAATGAAGATGAAAGTAAATTCTAGGCAAAAATGGACAATATTCGCCAATACTTTATCTAATAAAAAAGAAAAGAAAAATAATTTTGCTGTGATTTCTCAGATGAAGAATGCTATTCGAACCAAGAAGCTTACTGTGTTTGTTATACTCACAAAGATTTTCGGTATTTTTACCCTACGACCTTCTTCAGGTCTTTGCCCGATAACCTTATTGGAATTTCGAACTGTTTATTCAATCTTCTAATACCTGGAATGTGCGTTGAGGTGTATCGGCTCGGAGTGAGAACTCAGACAGTTGAGTTCGAATTCCAATCGAGTTCGTTAGATTCACTTTCGTGCAAATACCCTTCGGAAAGGTATGAATCCATCTGCCCACCCCTATCTATGGTTTGAATTGAAGGACAATCTACAGCAGAAAGAAATAGCAACCATGTCAATCATGTATCAAAAGACATATGATCGACCAAGAGCGTATGACGTATGGCACTTGACTGACTGAATACCTGCGAAAAGAAATGAAATCGACCTCCTCACGTGGAACGAATAAATGATTAAAATTGCAATAAAATTACTATGAGAACAGACACTTGAAATATCAAAATGTTGTATGTATAAGATACGGAAGATGTTGATGTGGACAGAACATCATATAAAATAAAAAATATTATTGATGTTCAGCATCTTTTGAATTTGTTGTTTTTTACTTTTCTAAAATTATAAAAATTCCTTATTTTTTAGACAAGTACACAAATCATATTCAATTTAGAATTATCATTTTTTTTTTTCATACATCTATAAAGTATAGATTCACAAACTATACAGTGTAAATATTTAATTCCTTGAATGACCACAGCGTGACACCGGGGTAATGAGTCACGCAAGTATTTGCACCCGAGCATGTCACACATTCTAACTTCAGCGTGGACACCTCGGCGTGGTGTAATGGATAGCAAGCTTGTCTCGCTAAAAGAGTTCCGACTAAATAGTGAGTTCGATCCTCACTGGGTGTTCCATACTTTCGGCCTTGTGCCACATCTTAGAAAATCAATATTCTAACTTCAGCGTTACCGACTAGTAGAAGTTGGACGCGTTCATGTCATACTGTTAGAAGAAACTGAATGAAAGGAATCTAGTGTAATCGATTAACATCAAGTCCCGTTTGTAAAGATTAGTAAAACCGTTAATTAAATTTTAGACCTGTTAAAAATGGCATGTGATTAACGTTTTATGAAGAAATTGGGTGATTTTCAATGAGGCAGAGAGTTCAAGGGTGAGAACATGTGTACGATGTCACAAATAACAAGTGCTAACGTAAGAACCTTAATGCGCTCAGATCGAAAATTGATTGTACGACTGGAAGCAGACAAACTAAATTAATAGAGAATCAGCACGACAGATTCTTACAAAGGATTTAAGAATAAGAAAAATGATTCCCTGGGAATTTGCAAGTTCATAGATACGAAAACAATTACAAAAATGGGTCCTTCATTTTATTCACCAGACTTCGTGATTTTTAATTATTTCCCAAATTTAAAAATGGCCTGAAAGAACATAGATTTGCTTACATTCCTGACATACATTAAAGCGAGACTAAATTTCTACAAAATATTCCTTATTCTAGAAAACGAGACCAAAGAATGTTTCCAACAATGTTGCCATATTTTCATGGCATACATGGCTTCACAGGCAGTGGTCTTTGAATGTGACAGTCACCATTAGTCACTAGGTAAGCAAACTGCTTACATTCTAGGAATTCAATTCTCACACCTCGTATATGATACTATAAGCCAGTCTGTGTCAAATCATTAGACATCGAATTAAACAAGTTTTTATATGGTGACTCGTAATTACATTATTTCGAAGGAAAACTCATTGACACAATGCGGAAGCAAAAATGGGATGATTTGGCTTGGAGACTGTGAAGACATCGAGAAAAATGAGAACTGTAAATAAAGTCTACAGAAATGGCTTCAGACATTCTAACTCGTTTAAAGTTGCAACACATCACTGCTGTAGCTTCAAGTTAATTAAAGAAGCGAGATGTCGTTACAGGGGAAAAAAAGATGGTCGCCACGCGTTCAGATGTAATGATCACTGGCACAAATTTTGTTGGGCGAAATACAAAATTGGCGTAACGAATCGACTCTCGACCATCTGTGACTAAAATTAACTAAATGTAGACAAATAATGGAGGTTAATGAAGATGATCGTGCCGCAGGCGTCAATTAGATGCCGCCAGATGTCGCTAGTTGCCGACAAATAATACATTTGCACATAGTAACTCGGATATACGCGTAGCGTAGTGGCTATAAGTGTGGAAAGTGAGATTTGTGTGTCGAGTTCAAAACTAAGCTGAGTCTGTTGCGTTCACTTTCGCACAGATGTTCTTGAAAAAATATGAAGCAATTTTTTTTCCCAATTAATAGTCGATTAGGTGTGTGGATAAGAATAAAACGCTTCTTAATAAGCAAACAACAGCAGTAACACCTAACGTGATAATCCACCGAGAAATCGACAGGATTATTTAGTTACTTATTTATTACGTTACTCATTTAACAGACATAATCATTATTATTATTATTATTATTATTATTATTATTATTATTTGTGGATGTTATGTTTCCTGCTTTGTATCCTGTAGAGCCAGATCCAAACTATGGTCCTTAGACACTATAGGAGAATTGTCATTTAATTGATAGCACTTAGTAAATGGAATATTCCTAGTAGGGTGATCTTCTGGACAACTTGTTTATTGATGTTACCTGGAACACAGTTAAATTGTCCATTCATTTTCTCACGAGGACATGAGATTCGATTACTGTTGGCCTCAGGCTTCCTTCGCCACATTCTGTTAATCTAGATCTCCAGGTCCTTTTATTTGGACAATTTCTCGATAATTTTCATGGATTATTATTATTATTTTATTTCCTTTAAATTCTGGTGTGTACACATTTCTTTCCGGGCCCCGCACAGAGACCTAAGATTAGAAATGGCATCATGACTTTTTCCACTGGCCAATTAAAAAAAACATAGATAAAGCCCTTCGTAAGGTGTGGGCTGTAGTCGTGAGAACAATTTTTTGTATTTCTTTAAGGCATGGACTTCCAGGAATCCCTTCAATTAGTTTACTGGAATATTTTGCAACCAATCCGAGGGCTCCAACTACAACAGGAATTGTTATTGTTCCCATGTGCCACATTTTTGAGATTTCGATTTCCTGGTCCTTGTATTTTGATAGCTTTTTGAAGATCCTCAATGATACATTGCAGTCTGCAGAGACTGCAATGTATCATTGCAATAAGCAGGCACGTTTTTGTTTGTGGTCTCTAATAACAATGTCTAGGCAGTTAGCATTGATTGTTCTATCTGTGTGTATTGTGTAATCCCATAAAATTGTAACATGTTCTATCATCGTAAACGGGGCTGGGTGTTGTTCATACCAATTTCTTGCAGTTTTCTTCCCGTACAAGTTGCAGATTTTCCAGTTCAGATATTGTCCCAGTCTGTTATGCCGGCTTTTATATTCAGTGTGTGCCAATACCGTGTAACCTGATACAAGATGATCAATTGTTTCTGGATATTTATCACAGAATCTGCATTTGGGTCTAACACAATATTTTAGTATGTGTGTTTGATAATTTCTAGTTAACAAGCATTGGTCCTGTGCAGCAAGGATAAAACGTTCGGTTCCAGCTTTTAACCCTGCTCTACGTAGCCACTAATGGTCTACCTCAGCTTGTTTGGTACGGGCAGAGTATTGGTCATGAAGTAGTTTATCTTGCCATTGTTTCTGTATCTGGTCGGTTGCATTTGCTTTCTTCTTTAAGTATTTTGCAGCTTCAATCGATGTATTGTGCTTTACTTGTATTTCTGCACTCATTTGAAATACCATTTTAAACTTATTGGCTTCCTTTATTACGGAATAAAGACGCTTAATATTTTCATATTCTTTGACACATATCATCATCCAGTCTTCTGTAGTTTCCAGGTATCTTTGAAGGCCAATTGCTGTAGTTTTGTAGGACAGTTTTAGTTGAACTAATCCTCTACCTCCTTCGGATCTGGGCACATACAGATGATCAACATCAGCTTTCGGGATGATGCATGCGTCCATTCGCTTAATGTCAGCTATGATCCAGTTAAGGATGTTAAAGCTGTCCACAGGGACAGCCAATGTGTTTATGGTTGATATTCTGTTTTTTGAATTTAGTACCAGACGCACACAGCTGTAGTACTCATTTCCTACCTTCTCCTTCATTTGGGTATGTTGTATACCCTCTCTCTCGCTAATTACTAGGTACTTATAGGCTTCATATTGTTCCAGTTCCCTAATCTTTGTGACAATTATTATTATTATTATTATTATTATTATTATTATTATTATTATTATTTCCTTTGATTTATGCTGTATACACATTTCCTTATGGGTCTCAACCAGAAATCGAGGTTCAGAAATAGCTTCATGACATTTTCCACTGATAAAAAAAAGAAACTAACATCACACACATTTTAAAGCTCTTCGTAATATGTGAGCTGTACTTGTGAGTAGAATTTTTTGTATTGCTTTAAGGCATACACTACCAGGAATTCCTTAAATAAGTCTAACGGACCCTTTTCTAATCAAACCGAGGGCTCCAACTACAACTGGAATTATTGATGTCCATATATGCCATATTCTTTAGATTTCCACTTCAAGATCCTTGTATTTTGATAGATTTTTTTTTGAAAATCTGCAAAGACACATTACATTTCATATCAATAAGAAAGCAGATTGTTTTTTTGGGGTTTTTTTGTTTGTTTTTTTTTTGTTTTTTTGTCTTTGATTACGGTGTCTGGGCGATTAGTTTTGATTCTTCTGTACGTGTATTGTAAAGACCAATAAAAAATTGTTACAAGTCCTACCTTTGTAACCGGGTGTGGTTGGTGTTCATACGAGTTTCTTGCAGTTTCCTTTCCGTAAAAGTTGCATATTTTCCACTGTATATATATTGTCCCACTCTATCTTGACGAGTTTTATATTTAGTGGGTGCTAACACCGAGCAACCTGATACAATTTTTTTCTGTATATTTATCACAGAAACTGCATTTCGGGGCAATACACTTTTTAGTGTGTGTTCTTGGTAATTTCTAGTTAACAAGCATTGGTCCTGTGCAGCAAAAATAAAACCTTCGATTTCAGATTCTAACCCTGCACTATGTAAACAATGATGAATATGGTTTTGTCTGCATTAACTTATTTGGTACAGATAGAGTATTGATTATGAAGAGGCTTATCTTGCCACCGTTTTTGCATTTGATACGTTTCATCAGCATTTTCATAGATAAGATCTTAATATTTGGTAAATATTGCTTGCAGCGTGTCCCAAACAGCAACCTTAAGCATCATGCAATTTTCTTCTGATTCTCATTATACATCAGTTTTCGGATTATTCTTGCCATTCCCAAGACACGTTCTTTCTTGGCAATCAATGTACAATTTTGATTTTGATGTACATCTTATTAGAAATATAAAAGAAAACTTTAAGCAGGCATACCTTTTCTTTTCAATTTATCAAAACCTGCTTCAATGAATTCGTACTAACTAAATATACTTTACACACACACATACACACACATAAAGACACACACACACACACTATATATATATATATATATATATATATATATATATATATATATATATATTGCTTCACCAACCACATCATTTTTTCCTCTACGTTTCAATAAGCACATGAAATGCACAATAACAAAAATAAGCTCCACTGACAACAAAAATGCAAACTTCATGATTCTACTCGCCAAGGCTCTATTAACAGAACTCTAAAAACACCTATCCCCGACACCCCAAAGACGATCAGAGATCTTGTTAACAAAAAACACGGAACCTGGAATACATACAATTGAATTCCTGCAATGCCATAAAAATTACATAGGAAAACTTCTAGGAACTTTAAAACCCACATCTGTGAACACAAAAGATACCTCCGTTGGGAAAAAAATTAGTAACACATAGAATAATAATAGGTAATAACTTCGATTTTAAAAAATGCCACGTTAATAAAAAAAAAATAAATAAAAAAAAAAAACATATCCGATTAGGAAGAAAATATCGATAAACACGTTAGACGCATTTTTTTTTATATAACTCACATTGATAAAGCCAAGACTTAAATTAAGATCCACACAGCTGATGGCCTAAGTCTTTCATACATCGATTTCCATGAATGTGTATACTCATCACACGACCGAAAACACCTTTCTCCAACATATCAAACATCCCTAGATACACTCAAAAGTCATATGTAATAACAACAATAACAATAATATTAATAAAAATCACCCCGCTTTAATATTTGTTAAATGAACACGTCAAAAAAAATCGCCTGTTTTAATGTATGTTGGTAATTCTAATCGTTTTTCTTAATCTTCGTTTTTTCTTTCACCTTACGATGTGCATTTAACTTAATTCCTAGTAATTTTTCGGTCCCTTTCTTTGTTTTAAACTTTCTGTTAATATTTGGCATAGTATATATATATATATATATATATATATATATATATATATATATATATATATATATAAAGGGTGTTCCAATAACTTGAACCAATTTTAAATGTGAATTAAGTTTAAGCGTCTGATGATTTATTTCTTTTCACATTTGGGCGATATTATTTTTCGCGCATAATTGGCACGGCTTAAATAACATGATCAAATAGAGAAATAAATAAATTTTCACTAATAATACTGATTTATTTACTGCTGACTTTGATCCGTCTTAATGAAACACACTTATATATAATCCCTCTTAATGAGACACCCTTTATATATATATATATATATATATAAAGGGTGTCTCATTAATATATATATATATATATATATATAATGTCATCCACAGACAGACTGTTTCGCAGATCATCAGTGCGGCTAGACATCCGGTTGCCTCTAGCTAGGATCGAAACCCGACTGAATTGGCATCAGGCGGATATTCTACCACTAAGCCGTCACGGTTGGGATGAAGGTGGATTTATGGCGTATTTATTTTAGGAAACACGCCCAGTGACCGACAGTGACTCGATTCGGCGTGCGAAGAGTCTCGCTATATAGCTATAATAGTCACTGTTTACAAACCCATACCCCAGAGAGTGCTCAACTGGAATTAATTCAGGAGCTAATATAATATATATATATGTGTGTGTGTGTGTGTGTCTGCTAACGTCTGTATAAATTACTTGCACATTAATGTATTGTTAATTGTTGAGGTCCATATATTTAATGTTGTTCCTAGTGTGGGATACTGGATGATGGAGTCTATCCAGTTTCCAAAAAGTGGATATTGTGATTTATACTAAATTAAAACTTTATATCTGTTTCACACTCCCTGTCCATAAACCTCCCTCCGATCCATAATGCTTTTATTTTGTAAGCCTGAATTTTTTTTTTTTTCTTATTCTTTTTTCTTTTTTTCTTCTCTTGAATAGATAAATTGCCGTTTGACAGGCCACGCCTTTGTGCACCATCTGCTATACTAACTCAAATGGGGGTAGGGAATGTACATGCATTCCCGAGCAACCCTCGTTAGCCCGCCCCTTCTCCAATCGAGTCTCTTAGTCCTCAAATACATGAGCAAGCTTGTCTTGGTGCCTTCTGGCCCATGGAAGAGTTCGGTTGCCTGACTTTTCGGAAGACGCGATATGTCCAATCGGAGCACCACGCATGTAATTTCTTTCTTGAGTTGATTGTCCCTACATTACGGGCGCTGAAGATAGACGTTTTCTGGATTTTGGTGTTATCCGCCTGATAGTCAGGGATCCGAAACTTCGAGTAACTCTGAAGGGGGCTATCCTATCAGCAGGTGTATAATATCGGGGCTATTGTACTGCTATTTTGTGAATTTTTTCTGGACGGTGCAGTAGTCTCTGGACGATTCTCTCCAAGATATTTATACATGTAACCCCTGCGGGTTTGTCTGTGTTTCTGTCTACTAGTCTTGCACCAACCAATGCACATATAAAACCTATCAAAATACAAATTACCAAACTACCAAACCCACCCTAAAAAAAAAACAAAACAAAGTAAACACCTCGCATACCACCTTCTACACCAACGTGAGCGGTCTACCTTCCAACTTTGCAGAAGTGGAACACTTTCTTCTCCAATCTAAACCCAACTCATGCTACTTTCTGAAACCGGTATCCATGCTTCATGCGCACTGGGTGAGCTCACAGTCCCCGGCTACTCACTTCTTATTGTCAAACATGAACATCTAAATCGTTACGGCCATGGGCTTGAGCCTACATCAAGGGCGAGTTTCCCTGTGACAGGAACGGAAAAAAAAACTAGCAGCCCGATCTCCCGTATATGTGCTTCCGCTTGACACTTATCCATAGTAGCACATTCCTCTTTGCTCTCTATCGCTCTCAAGATGAAGGGACTGTAATTTTCGACCCAATATATAAGAAGATTGCAACATCCTCACTTAATTCCCCTCGATCAGCTTTCACATCAATATCAATATCAATATCCGCCCTAAAAAGTGATGTTGAAATACTGATGTTGAAGGCAGGTATTGCAGAGACTACTCCATCGCCTATGAAGTAACCCAGATCATCGGAGACCCTACCCGGATAACAGACACGACGGTACATCAGGCGTACCTCCTCAGCCCTCTTCCTAACATCCTGCCCTGATAAATGCTTACCAAAAGTTTTACCTCCATTCAGACCATTCCCTAATCAGTGTCCAGATTGATACCAAACCTAAGGCATCCCCTGATGTACCTTTCCATAGAAAGGTTTTTTCGCTATATAAAGGCAGACTGGGACAGTTTCAATCCTACAAGATGGAAGCTCCCCTCCCAAACCTCTTCAAGCATGCTTCTTGAAAAAATGCAGCGCTTGTCACTGGTTGGATCCTTTCTGGAAAAGAGAATTTATACCAAAAAAATTCCAGCAAAAATCAATTAGTCAACCCTGGTTCAACCCTGAATGCGCTGCAACTATAACTCACGAAACCACTACTACAATATCGCAAGGAGCGATGTAATTCAACCCACACTGCATTTCACAACTGCCCGCAATCGCTGCAAAATTGTTGTAGCAAACGCCAAGTGCAGCTACGCACTAGCAGTCCAGACCAAGGATAAAAAGAAACAAATTGAATTCCATAAATTCTGGGTAATCACCAACCAAATCATGAACAGAAGTAAATTATAAATGGCCTCGACAAATAGGGCGAACGTCTTCGCCGCCATCTTTGCCTCTTATTCAACGTTAGATGACGAAGACCATCCCCTCCCTAAGTTAGACGCAATCGTCAGGCTGCCTGAGGATTGCGCCTAACATAAGTCAGACTATCGCCTCTGAGTGTTGACTTCAATTTCCACTTTTATATTTATATTTATATATATATATGGGTGTGTGGGTGTGAATGATAAAATAAGGACCAAATAGGAAACACTTATTAATTTAGTATTTTTCGTTTTTAATTGATATATATATATATATATATATATATATATATATATATATATATATATATATATATATATATATATATATATGATTAGAAAAAGAACAATTAGGAAATAGACCTTAATCTGGTATCTTTCACTTTATTAAAGCTTTATCAGTGATCAAGATAGAATGATAAAAATGATTAAAAACAAAAAGGACGTAAGCTAATGGTATATATATATATATATATATATATATATATATATATATATATATAAAATTGTTGTATATTAAAAATTGTTACCGAAATATCCCCTATATATATATATATATATATATATATATATATATATAAGGTATATATATATATATATATGTATATATATATATATATATATATATATAAGGTATATTTCGGCAACAATTTTTAATTTATATAATTCTGGTTGAATACCGACCAACGAGAGCTTGTTGTTATTTATTATTTATCTATTTTTTTCAATGCTCCGGATTATTTTCCTGGTTTTAGATTCATATTTGAAAATAGATTTTCCAAATGAGTGTTTACTTTCGGCTAGTGTTAGTCAGCATCAAATAATTTTGTTTTTTCTCACATATTTTCGGTTTAATATTCAACTATGGTATTTCACATGGCGGTTCAAGTCTTGTCAGAGTTGTTTTTTTAATTAAATATATTTAGTATGTTAGGTACTAAATTGGCTGTCATTTTTATTCATGTTGGATGGTTTGTCGTTATTATTATAGCTTTTACCATTTTTACACTTTATGTGATATTTTGTGTTATTACTAAGGATTTGTCTTTCTTGTGATATATATATATATATATATATATATATATATATATATATATATATATATATATATATATATATATATGGATGGATGCAAATTTGTATGTATGTATGTATATGTATGTATGTAGGCATTAATGAATGATCTATGGTGACTCAGGAACCAAATGTTCAAAAATCTCCTACAAAATCAATTTTGCGATGATTCCAGCTACTAAATACAAATGTTATGTATATTTTCTAAGACATAATATAATTTAGATTCATCAAAGTTTTTTTCAAACTTATAATTTAAAATCTAAAGTTCTTCCTTTGAGAATGAAGTATTTTAATGGAGTAAACATTTTAGTGAAATGTGCATATTTTTAAGTGGATGCAATTTCAGCAACAATTATAGAAGCAAATGTCTTTTTAATCGAATCTTGCCGACTCTAAGAAATGTGTTTATCTGTTAGGACGATCATTTAGTTATGCGAAGTCTTTAGAATTGATCTCTAATATACGAAGTGCTACAAATGAGTTTTTGGAATTTAAAAAGTTAGTCAGTGTTTCATGTGTCTTGATGGATATTTCATACCCATCCCCCAAATCAGGAAATTACTTTTTCAATACTTTTTTCTTTTGAGGAAGCGAATCAAAATTTCAGTTGCTCGAACGTCCAGATCGTACTTTGTAATTTCTGATATGCAAATTATGAATTGAATATGGCAAAATCAAACAAATATAAAAGATTATATATGTAAGACAGAAAATGTGACACTGAAATTCGAAGGAAAATTCAAATACAATAAATACATTCCAAAAGGTAAATTGAGTTTTGTGATATCAACGAACACTCGTTGCCACTTTTGTGATGCCAACGAATATTTGTTATCATTTTCGTAATGCTCATTGTAGTAGAGACTTTGTAATCGCAGATACAGCTATAGTACGCCGTTGAACAATACTGATGTCAGACGCCTTCGAGTAGCACTCACAGTAATAACACTTGCTCGATGATACTCGCTCGAAAAGTAATCACCGTATTGATCCGAATAAAGAATAGTGTAGAGAACAGAATAGCGGTCCCGTATAGTAATAGAGGATAGACTGGAAATAGCGATCAATTAGATACCGCTATGTTCCCGTCGTCTGCTATAATGGATCGCTTGTGTTTGCTCACTGGCGATCTATGTACTAACACAAGTGTCGACAGAGACACTTTATTCCTAAATAACACAGAGTACTAAAAAAGAGAAAATTGTCATTAGAAACAATGAAAAGAGTGATGTATTACATAAATGTTCCTATATAGAAGAGAACAATTTCCTCAAAGATGCAGACAAAACCGGAGGAAACAGAAATGTAATTTAACAGGATTTGGCGAATAACATAGATGGAATAAATGTGTAACGATGAAATTGTATGAAAAATGGGGATTAAATAATGAGGAAAAGCTTGGAGAATATAACACTCACAGGAGATATCGAAGGCAAAATGAACATGTGTATGCTGCGAGACACTTTCCTGAAAAGTTTGTCTGAAAAGCTGGGGGAAAGGCAAGTGGGAGTGATGGCAAAAAAGAAAAAAAGTTGTGAGAGCTACAAGAGATAGGAAGTTGTGAAGGTCCATGACTATCCATGTCTTAAGGCACATATAAGAAGATGTTATGCTTTCACTAGCACGAACTTCTATATCTCATATCGGACCGTTTTATTTTTATATAAATTGATATAATGTTTAGTTTCTGAATTTTTTTTCTCATGTAATTTTCTTGAAAATTCAATCATTGTATTTGTTTGTATATAAGATTGTTATGCTTCCCTTATTTTGGGAGCAGTGTGTAGTATCTGCACGACCCTCCGTCGATCTGAATTGGAATCAATTGCCCTTTTTGATAGAGAAACAGGTATAAAGGTTTTGATGAAAGAGAGGCAGGATAAAAAAAAAAAAGCTGAAGAAAGACGAAAATAAAGTAAAAGTAAAATCAGTATAAAGAGAGGAGTGAGTGTCGCCTGTTCGATTTTACAGTTTGCCCCCCCCCAAAAAAAAAACTACAAATCACGACTGCTACTGGTGACGGATATATATATATATATATATATATATATATATATATATATATATATATATATATATATATATATATATTAAAACTATTCTCTATTTTTAAAATATGGTTTCATAGCGATGGAACCATATTTTTAAAATAGAAAATAATTATATTATGCTCTACTGTTTTGGTATCGAACTCTGTTTTTTAAGAACAAAAATAATTACTAAGAACACTGATTGTAAATCTTACATGCCTAGATGGTTTCTTACTTTCATAGTACAATTTATTTAAGTAAATGCTTTTTTTCTTAATTAAATAGTATTAATTTCATTTACCGGCCTGAATGTTCGAGAAATTTCGTAGAAAATATGCGTTCTCCGACGCTTTATCTGTAGCTGAGTTTTATAGCACGTCAGATCAGTTGTCAGTTTCGTGTGGGACATAGTTTCGATTTCTGTCATTTCTCTCACTCGCTTCAAAAATATACCGACCGTAGCAGATGATACGGTTCTACCTCAAAGTCTGGAAGCAAGATGATCCCTACCCAAAATTCATAGCAGTCATTCATATCTTGACAGCCTTGGTCCATTAACAAGGATCAAAGATAATTGGAGACTGTACTGTATGCGATTCAAATAGACTGATGGTAAGACACTGGTGGGGTTGTTAATACCCGAATCATATGCCGAATTACTGCTTACAGTACAGGGTGTTGCCAGTGGTGTTAGGGGCTTCATTTGTATAATAGCTAGGCACGATGCAGTTTAACTTCGGTGATTTCCCTAAGCGCGATTTGATCGTATTCTATATATTAAAACAAAAAAAAAATGGACGGACGGATAACGAAAATTGGACGGGATAAGGAAGAGAATGAGAAGATACAGGCAAATACTGACAGAAGAGTATTTTATCGATGCGTAAAACAGAATCGGCGAGCCGATTTGAAAAACCCGTCTTGTCTTTTGTATTCAAATTTAAACAATTAAATAGCGGGATACACTGCGTTTCTAGTCTTAAATAGCAGCCAGTCTAGAACAACTACTTTGGATTTCAAACTATGGGAAGTGTAACTGGAACAGATTTCATTATATTCCCAAGATGTCACGGCAGTTCACAAATAATTTTTTAAAAAGTGCCGATATAAAGGCATTATCGCCTATTTCATGAATGGATTTGGTATATAAAAAAGCAATAGGGTCACCTCGAAGCGGTGTAATAGTTAGCAAGCTACTCTCGCTAGAACCATTACGACTGAATAATGAGTTCGTTCCTCACTAGGTGCCCCCTACTTTCGGCCATGTGTCACATCTAAGGTGCGATTGGAAAATCACCATTAAAAAACAATAGAAAACTTTGATGCTGTTATTTTTGCATTTTTTTTTTTTTTTTTTTTTTTTGCCATGTTTTCTTTTAGCTTCTACAATTAAACTATTATTATAGTATGACGTGAATTTAGAACATCAAAATTACCTGCCCAAACTTCTTTATATGCCGTGTCCTCTCGGGACATAGGCGAACATACCTCCCGACACTTCCTTGCCCCTTGCAGCTATAAATAGATTATCTCTTTTCCTTAATTATAAACCCTGTTCCACCATCCACTTTCTCAAGCTCATCAAGTATGTTATCCGTTATTTTCCTCCCTTTTACCCTCAACCTGTCTTGTGGGTAACAGATTTTACACGCCCGACTTCTTCATTACGTTCCCCAGAGATTTCAACGGTCTCTTATGTTAGGTATAAGTTTCCTTTTTGTTTCCATTTTCTCGTAGTTGCTCACAAGTTCGGTCCATGGTATCCTCTGTAGAACCACATTTCTGTTGCTTCAAGGCTTTTCTTCGTCTTTGAGGAAATTGTCCCGCATTCACTGTGGGACATAAATCAAATAATAGTTCAGTACTCTGTTTCTAACGAAGTTTTTCTATCTCTTAATTCTGATTACTCAGAAACTCGTCTTTCAAGAACAAAGCATTAAACATGCGAAATCTCACAAAATTAAAATATCTTCTCTTCTGCAGTCGTCGGCTACCGTTTGTTTATTTATTTATTTATTTATTTATTTTTGCATATTTAGCTTGAAGGTCGTGGAACAGATTGGGTTAAAACGTTTCGATAAAAATCAAAATATAGTAGAAACAAACTGAGGAAGCCATTTTTGTCATAGTTTAACTTAGTTATTAAATCAAGTCACCTGAAAAGAACTTAAATTTGTTTTTGCTGTATGCATCATCTAAATTTATTTCCATTTATATTTCATATAAGATGAAACAAACTTTAACCCACTGAATACTCACCATTATTGGACTGAAATCACAATCATCGAAAAATATACGCAAAATTAGACGGGTTCTTAGAAGAGATATTAATCCATCTTCTTTAAGCTATGGGTTAAATAGTATAGCCTTGAATTTGTTAGTCAGTCTAGAAGAATGCGAACACTGAATACAAAAGCAGCTTGAAGAAGGATGGGCTCCGTCAGACTATCTTATTCTATCCTATCCACACCACTGCTGCAACGGCTCAACAACATGTTCTGACTTTTAAACACTGTTGGGTTACAGGACTCGTGATGTTACTTGAAATAAGTGTTCAAGGTCATATCTCAATAGCTGATCAAGAATAAAATCCTTGCCACTCCTATCATCTAGGAAGCTGCATTTCGCTAACGATCACACAAATTGGACAATAGACAATGGAAAAAAACATTTCTTGTTGTGATGAGTTTGAAATTCAACTACAATATTCGGATAACATGGTCAGAATTTGGCGCAAATAACACGAAAGTAAGAAACCATCTAGGCATGTATCAATGGTTTTGGTTTGCTGGTGATGACAGTGGTCGTGTAATGGCAAAATGGTAGAAAACGCGTGTCTCTTGGTATGTTTTTTTCCCACAACAATTATTGCGGATTCGAATGTGTGTCCGGGTAATAAGTGAATAAAGTAAAAATAAAGCTATATATATATATATATATATATATATATATATATATATATATATATATATATATAATTATTTATTTAAAAATTATAACATAAATATATTATAAAATCATAATGATATTATAATATATTTATGACATGAACTAAGTATATAGTTCAATTAATATAGTGATATGTCTTTTGTAGTTTTTTTTTTTTCTCAGGAATTTCATACTGCGGGATCAATTGTTTTTTATAGACAATTGATCATGCAGTACGAAATTCCTGAGAAAAAAAACTACTAAGACATATAACTGTATTAATTGAACTATATACTTTGTTCATGTTATGTTAACTGAAAATCACTTGTAAAAACAGAAATCGTGGATTTACCATATTACAAAATTCATATAAAAATTCTCACTTGAAATTTTGAATTTTAGCGTTGCGACTCGCACGTTCCGAGATTGTACAACCGTCAATAAATAGCACATTCTTAAGAAACATCTTTCGGTCTACAAACAATTATTTCGTCTTCAAGTTTTAACTTTAAAGGAAAAAAAATTACAGCCTGATACTTCAAAAGTATTTGCTTAACTTAAAAAATATACACTAGAAACATCTGATAACAGTTTTGGGATCATATCATTCAATGGATTAACAGTATTTTAATGCATACATTATGTTCTACTAGCGAAGTGATTTCGCCATTAATCGCATTAATATTGCTGATTGATTCTATGTATGATTATTTCTTGATATATATATATATATATATATATATATATATATATATATATATATATATATATATATATATATATATATAAAAACAAAGGATAATGTGTGTATTAACAAAAAGTTATACATAGACAATGACGAAAGATTGTTGCATGTGACAAAACACTGAATATGAAAGAAAAAATATTTAAACTAGTGAATGTGTTTGTGTGGAGAAAATCATAGACAAAGGTAAATGGAAGTGAAGTGAAAGATACGCGCGTGCGTATGTGTGTGTGCGCGCGCGTGTATGCGCGTGTGTTCCCGGTGGGGGCGCTTTTCTTCACGTGCAACCTACATCTTACCGTCTAAAAGAAAAATAGAAAAGAGAGGATGACAAAGAATATCAGTGCCTATTTAAGGGAAACGCTCGGATGTACTAGTAGACATCTATGGCAAGCGATAGTTGCGTCGACAATGGCTAGCAATCTGTAATATTTGTGTTTGTTTTAAAATTTGTTTCAGTGGGGTGCGGTGTGTGTGTGTGTGACTTAGCTAGACGAAAGTTGGTGTGTCCTTAGAAATATGTTTTCTAATAATCGTATAAATTTGGCCTTATTTTGTTATCTCTATGTGTAAATTGCGTGTTTTCTGCTATAAATACCCGTTCACCAGAGAAGGTGTTGAGAACGTCCTTAGAATAACGTTACCAAGTAATTGTACAGGAAAAGAAAACAAATGAATACATTTGGTTCCGGTGTATCGAAAGTGATGTCAACCGAGTAAATTCTAGAGCATTTACTGTCGAAAAGTGTTTGTTAAAATTAGGTATCTTCAATAATTCACGGAAAAACAGCATGTCATGATGAAAAAAGGCCCCAAACTTAATAAAAACTGCTTTATCAAAATAATGTTTATGTTATCATTAAGCGCAAAAACCAAAGTATTTTTTAATTATTTTAAAAAAAATTTTATTCTTTTTTAGCATATTCGAAATTTTGGTTAAAAATTTTTTTTTTTTTTTACGTCAGCGGTATACATAATATTTGCTATTATTTTTTAGCGCTTTTTTTCAGTTGAAAAACTCATTAATTTGAAAATTATTACAAAAATCAAATAATTGTCAGATGTCAGTGAAACTTTCAGAATAGGTTCACAATTGAATGAAATTATTTTAGATATGTTTGTTTTTTAAAAAGTCATGGTAAAAATATTATTTTTACATCTGTTAATCCCACTCTCTTTTATGAAAACTCAAAAATTCGACTTTGTATAATTTTATGATTCTATTAGTTAAAAGCAGAAAACCTTGAAGAATTATAAATCATGGATTTCTTTTTTGTAAATTTTATCCGATTTTACCCAAAATTCATCTCTGAATTGTAAAATTCAAAACCCAATAAAACTATGACATTATTTACTTAAAAAGCATTTAATGGCTTTTATGAATAATATATATTATACTCTATTGTCTGAAGCCAAAATATTTTTTCTGATAAAAATTGAATTTTTACGAGAATTGTTTTCTTTTCTTTTCAATTTTAAATACAAAATGTGATAAAGTTGTTAAATATTTTAAAATTAAGTTTGAATCAGTGTCTTTTTGGAAATTGTGTTATTAAAATGATCTATTTTTACTGATCATAAATTTGAAAGTTTATTACAATCTGCGATACGACAATATTTTTCAAATATTTTTAATATGCTAATATGTATTAAAAACGTTTTCTTCAAAATTATGAATGCACGGTTCAGAAATAATAGGTCATTTGTTTTTAGAGAAAGGCCTTAAGCAATTTCTTTGCTTTCCTTCTGGCTAACACGTATCAAATTCTTTGATATTTTTTTATTTTCTTTTTTAAATCCTATTCAATAAATATTTAATTTCATTTTTTTAATATAATTAATTTATTGTTTTTCAGTGAGAGACATACTGCAATTATTAATTATTTTTCTTTTTAGATTTAATTTTAGGGACTGAAACTGTGCAGGCTTTGAAAGTTTTTAATTTTTTTTAAATTACTTCATAGTTAAATAAGCTACTCCACTTAAAATTCGAAAATACTGTCACTTCTGTCCTTCTGTCCGATAAATTGTCCTGACATTAGTTGTTGATACATCGGCGCAAGCGTCAATTCATATCTCTAACACCAGACGCCACGGTTAGACGCGCTTCTCTTTTTTCAACTAAATTTTTTCTGGTAAAAAATTAAGTAATGTTTGTTTTCATTTACATTAAGTAAACTTTAAATTTTCTAATTTTTCCTCAAATAACTTTTGAAAAAAGTATAATTTAATTTTACAAGATTTTTAGACGAAGAATTTCACTTTTGTTTACAAAGTTGTCAAAAATGGTTGACATTATCGATTTTATGTCAATTTTGATGTTTAAAAAGACAAGATTTTTAACTAAAATTTCGCACGTGCTAGGAAAGATTAAAAAATGTAAAAAATAATTTAAAAAATACTTTGGTCGTTCTTCTTAATAATAACATTAACATTTAGATGATATAAAAAAAAATTATCAAATTTGGGGCCTTTTAACATCACTCTTTTAGTAGTGAAAATCCCTAGTTAAAATCGTGCATTCAAAATAGTTTTGAAAGTAGTGTGATATGGTATGAAAATCGTGTAATTTGTAGGTCGCTTGCAGCTTGGAGGTGAGATAATGCTTTGTAAAGCATTACAGTTGTAACTGTTAACAGCTAAAAGTACCTGAAAGGTTAAAATGCAAAAGGTTGGTTATTATGTATATGTCTTGTATGACTTTAATCTGTTGGGTCAATGAATGTGTTGGCATGATCTTGTGTATTTGGTATATTCTGTAACATCTTCCTTTGGATGATCTGTGGTAAGAGCGTGTGGTTTTGTATTTTGTTTCGTTCCTCGTAGACCGAAAAGAAAAACAGTCGTTCAGTGTGGTTGCGATGTGTGTTTAAACATGCCGACGAAAATGTACTTGTGTGGAATACTATGTCTTCAGGTTTCTGTATAAATTTCTAGTAATTTAGAAAGTGGCACGCTTTGGAAGATAATTAGGTAGTGTAGAAAGAGAGTTCACCGGTTGGTTTCATTAAAATTATGTCCAATTTCCAATGCTTCGCGTTTGATTTAATTTTGTTTGAAAGCCCTTGTTTGTTTTGCTGTGTCACGAATCACAAATGCTGGGAGATTGGTTCATGAAACGCTGCAAGGAGTTTCTTGTTTTAAAATGACCAACGGGTCGCAATGTCATAGATCACTTTGGGATGTGGTAGAAGGGGAGATATGAATCCTGGGTGTGCATACAACCATTCTTAAAGAATTGTAACATGCCATAATAAAAGCATGGACCTAGATTTCGAAAAGCTGCTTCCAAACAAGAAAAATTGAGGCGGTTCCGATGGCTAAAGGTGTTCTAATACAGTATTCGAAAACTATACCTAATAAATTAAACCAGTGATTGTCTATATATCTGGGTAAATATATATTTATGTGCGCGCATGAGTGCGTGTGTTTGTAAATATATACACGTTTTTAGCTCTGCGCGTAGATATACATTTGTGTGAACATGTACATATATGAAAATATATGTCTCTGTGTGTGCAAATATATAAATATCTCTGTATGTATGAGCGTTTGAAAATATATATAGGTATGTGTGTTTGTGCGTGTGTTTGTGCGTGTGTTTGTGTAAATGTTTTCTATTTTGCGTTTACGCGTACCATCATTATCATATATGCGTTAAATCAGTGATTCCGCGCGGGAAAAAGATCATTGATTAAAGTCTGCCGTATTTATTAGCGTTTGTTCTCAAATATGCTCACGATATTAACACTATATCAGCATTTGGCTCAAGAGATCTGATGCCATTGAAATTCACTGCAGTGCAATGCAAATATTTGTATAGAAGTGATGAATGAGAAGCCAGCAATTTAGTTGAAAGAGCGGTTGAAAAATTCGCGGGAAATTCGCAAATATAGAGACTAGAAGTTTGTAATCGACTTCCGTTATGGACATTTTGCCAATAGTGAATAAATGAATTTGTTATTAATAATGCCACAGATCGATCGAAAGATGTACAAATAGTACTTTAAAAGAGAATCAAACATGGAAGAAACTTGCTGCCAAGTCTTCCCTAAAGAACTATAGTTAAGCAGTACCGTACTTGTACCATGCTTAGATGGGTGACTCTGTAGGAATTCCAGACACTGTAAGCAGCTTGAGGCCATGTAGTAGACTAGCACGTGTCACGTAACCTATTAGGGTCCATGGGGCTCCACTTCTACTGCAACATCGGTGGGGGTGTCTAAGGGAAATGAGTCTGATAGAATCCATCCCTCTGCAGGATGCTTTTGAATTCGGAGTTTCTTTTTCTTATACTGGTTGCCAGGAGAAAAAAAAAACTAGAAAAAAAACTACAGAGTGACCAGTAAAAAGCGGTAAATTCGGGAAGGAAATTTAATTAGCGATCATGATTCATGCACAAACTGAATATAGATGTTGAAAATGTTCGCCTGAATGTTCAACACAACTTGTAAGCGTAGGTCATGAATATTCAAGAAATTTAATCAAGGTTATTAAAGGTTAATTATTCCTGAAAGATAAAACAGTGATAATAAATTTACAGCTTTTTTTACTGTAGAAAAAACCTACAATCACTAGTTAGGAGGAAAACATAGATTCTTACCTTTCCAAAAGTATTTCGACTGGAATTTGAACTCTGCACATCAATGCCACTTTCCGAGAACCACTACGCTACGCACACGTTTATAAATAGGCTAAGAAAAGGTTAAAAATAATGGGACAAGATCAGAAAGGGACGTGTTTTCAATGAAAGAGAAAGAACGAAAAATATGACAATGTAAAAGAATAAAGAGAAAATATTAAAAGACAGACAGAGAGAGAGAGAGAGAGAGAGAGGGAGAGAGTGAACCAATAGAATCAATAATAATAGTAAAAGAAATATAATTTTCTGTAATATTGATATTAATAATGGTCAAATTTCATCTTTCTTCCTTTTGAAAATTGGAAATAATGCGCTTCAACCAATTTACGAGTTTTACTCGGATTTATTGTTAGCTAGCAGCATGGCCCGGCGTTGGCCGTGCATGATTCAAAAATCGTACGACTCATACAGCAATCGCTATCACTTGACTTAAAATATTTTTGCCCTTCCTTGCCCATAAAGGAGTTTCCTTTGCCGTGCTGATGTTGCTACATGCCTTACTTCTTGCCTATCTCACACTGCGATTTTTTCTAAGCTCTATACTAAACATTAAATCTGTTACGAAAAAAGAACTAAACAAAATGAACACAAAACGATCATCTTTAAAAAAAAGGACTCGTAACTGGAAAAACCGAATGAAAAAAGAAGGTTAATAACAAATACTTTTTCACACCCAACCCAGTTCTGCGGAATCAGAATCAACGTTGAGTTTAAGGAAGCGATTGAGCCAATTGGAGTAAAGTGCCATGCAGATTTCAATTTTTCCCACTTGTGACGAATGCAGCTATCGATTTTTTTTTTTTTTTTGCATGCTTGCATGCTAGTTAACATTCGTGTCAGTCAGCTGTTGGCTCTCACGCTGGCCAATAGAATCTTCCTGTCTATTTGTGGCAGCCAGCTATAGGCTCTCACTCTGGCCAGTACAAAATGGCCGCAAACTACATGAAAACTGCTGTAGAAGCATGAAAAAATCGATTATTTCCACTATCGATGGGAGTTGGGAAATGCAAAGTCGGTCTTGGCCTTTCCACTAACCTGGAGCATATGCATGTAAATCTTGGTGCAAATCCGTCGAAAATTGCGTCCGTGCATTCGTTACACACACACACACACACACACACACATCCTGCCTTTTATAGATAGAGATTTATAATACAATACTGGGGATTATTCTTATAAAATAACAAAAACTATAAAATGGAGAAAAAATAGTAACAACATAAGAATAATAACGATAAGTCTATTGAAATACGGTGTTGTAATAAAAACAACAACAATAATAATATAGGGTAAAACTAATAATAATAATAATAATAATAATAATAATAATGAACGGTTTATCGACCCAGAGTGTCGGGAAAATAAAATAATAATAATATGGACCGAAGATAATAATGAATTGTGTATCAACCCAGAATATCATAATAAAAAAACACAGCAGTAAAACTCGTAATGAAATAAAATTAATAATGAAGAGTTTATTGGTAATTGGTTATAGGTTAATTGGTAAATCACTAAATCATTATTATCTCAAAAAAATTCTTACAATTTAAAATTATTGTTTGGCTTTAATGAATCTGCAAAGGGCTGATAAGACGTAGAAAACGAATCTATCAATCAATTATAATAAAGTAATAATAATAATGAAGATTATTATATCAGCTGGAAGCGGTGGAAAATAAGCAATATTGATAATGCAAACTAATAATAAAATAATTGTAAAAATGGTAAGTATGTCAAGCAAAAGTGTTGAGATAAAAAGCTGCAGTATTAAGACGGATTAAAGCTACGAATGAAATAATAATTAGTATTGAATGAAATAATAATTAGTATTGAAGCCGTCTATCGAGCCAGAGTGGTTGTGACGAACAGCTACAATATTGAAATAGAGAAAAATATATTAGTAATTATAAAAGATATATCATCCGATAGTGCTATAACATTAGGACCTTGATTTTTTTATGCAAAGTAATGTTTTATTTGCAAAAATTAGTAAGAAACATGTCACTAAAGGCACTGTCCATCGCTAGACACTACTTTTAGCCATCTTTCTGTCAGCATTTGAATACCAGGTCGGAAAAATACGTCTTTTGAGGCTAACCACGAGTCGACCCATTTTGGGCCAGAATGAAATTGCTGCTCAGCCAGGCCATATGTCATTGAGTGGAACAAGTGATAATCGGACGGGGCAACGCCTGGTGAATACGGCGGGTAGGGTAGATTTTCACCCGTTTTGCAACATGTCGCTTAGCGTTGTCATGTTGCATAATCACTTTTCGTGTCTCTGCTGTTATTTCTTCAATGCTCGGCTCAAACGCATCAATTGTACACGATAGCGATCTCCCATGATGGTTTCGGCCGGTTTGAGCAGCTCATAAACTACACCCAGTTGATCCCACTAAATACAGAGCAGAATTTCGAACCACCGATGTTGATGCATGGCCGGGCTTACCCTACGATCTTCTACGCTTAGGGTTATTGTTCCCAGTTAAGACTTTCATAGAGACAATGAGATATTATAGTGGATGTGGAAAAGTGAGTAAGAATGCGTTGTTTTGGTATTAGGAATATTGTGGTATACTTGGGTCAGTGATTGTAGCTAGCTAAGCTGAGTTTAATGTTAAGACAGAAGAAGATCATCCTTTCCCTCACCCCCACATCATTTTGGCCTTGTACCACATTTTGTATTTTATTTACGAATAAATATTGCTCTTCGCTATGGTACCTAGACTTTATGAATTTAAGCACAGTACTAGACTGTCGCCGAGATATCATCAATTTATAGTTAAGAAGGTTAGAAGTAGCCATAAATTCTATGTTAACAGTTTCTTTTCTCGCACTTCTCGCTTGTGAAACTCCCTTCCAACTCCATGTTTTCCAGTCAGCTTTAATCTGCGAAGATTTAAATCCAATGTCAATCACTATCTGCTGTTCTCCTGATTACTCTTTTCTCTTCCCACTCATTATTAATGTTTCTGTTTCTAATTCTTCCAGATGAAAAAAATAATCCTGCTCAAATTTAGGGCATTGTGCATTGCAAGATCAAATGTGACTTAGAAATGTTCATTGGAATCATGAAAGTAGCCTTATTATTTAGAAACCGAAAAACTTCTTTAGATGGCTCAGAGCGAGAGAGATGTTGCTCTACAGAGGGAGTACTGAGAAGGCCATGAACTGAATTCATGAACAATCGGGATATCTGACAGAAAATGAGAAATAAAATAATATTTATAATTAAAATCATAAAAACGCAAGTATAATTTCTGGAACACGTAATGAGGAAAATGGGTCAGGAATATTTAACGCTCTGAAGATATTGAAGACAATAGAAGCAGATAGAAAAATAGCGATTAGCATAATTTGGCTCGCCACTTTCTACTTTATTGTTATTCTCATGGCAGGTGTTTAGAGTAACTACATTCCATGTCTCCACCAGTGCAGATCTTCACTCGGATCCACCATACAGCGTACACTAAATCGATTCATCCTCATTCACTTCCATTAACGTTCCACTCAGTCAGCTTATTTCCTAAAATTGTTGTAATGTTTAACTCCCCAAAGGACGATTTACTAATCACTATTATATTAACCACTTCAAGTCTAGTAGTAAACGTTATCTTACATAATATTCATAATATACAACATTTGCTCCCTCCCCCTGTACGGCCCTTATGACATCTCTATTTGGTAACAAACTGTCCTGAGTGGCTCTTGTGAAACTGTAATAGAAACTGAAAACTGTCATGTGAAATATACCCTGATACACACACACATATATATATATATATATATATATATATATATATATATATATATATATATATATATATATATATATATATATGGTGGGGGTGGAAAGTTTTCGTGCGACGCGTTCCGTCCTTTAGGATTTCATCGGACGAAACGCAACGCACGAAAACTTTTACAATCTGTTATACATCTTTCCTTCAAAATTGTTTTTGATATATAAAATTGTATATATCGTTACCCCACATATATATGCTCAGGATATATATATATATATATATATATATATATATATATATATATATATATATATATATATATCCTGAGCATTTCACCAACATGGGTTGGTTATTACAAATTTTACTGTTCAATCATTGACTTGCATAGTATCTAAAATAAAAGCTGACATGATTCAATATTTTTTATATGTTCGCTTTATAAGCAAATGCATTTCGATTCAAACATCAATCTCCGTGTTTCATTGATGAGAAAACCTAATCTCCTATTGGGGACTGAAACGACAAAAGGGTTAATGTCCGGTATTAATCTTTTATGATCCCAAATATTCTAACTTGAATGGCTCTGTTCTTTATAAATGCTTCAGTTTGCAAAACTGAATAAAACAATCTTTTAGACGTATTTTTCTTCCTCTTAATTTTCGTCTTTTTACCAGCATTTCTGAAACGAACTGCACGTGTTCTTTGACAACAAAGAGGACAAGAAAGGGAAAATACTTTTTATATGTTGATGATAAATAAACACTCTGCAAAAACTGTTCTCTTTACACAACTGCACTGAAAAGAGACAGCAAAAATATAAAGGATAGATTCTGACTTCATTCTTTCTAATATTATTTTACTTACTTGATATAGTTCGTTTTTAGTTGGTTTTATGAAACTGCCTATATATATATATATATATATATATATATATATATATATATATATATATATATATATATATACCACATAACACCCTTGAGCGCTTAGCCTTGGAGCGGGTAGAATTAAGATCAACGTGTTTTAGTGCACTCAGCAAGAATCTCTCTGAATCATCTTCAAGAAGCGAGAGCAAGATCTAAAAGTTCAGCCAAACTAACAGTCCTCACAATCTTCGCACTTGCTCCATATGTGGCCTCCTTTGTAAATCACTAGCGGGTCTTAAATGCCACTTAAGATTATCGCAAAAACCTTCATAACTGAATCAACTGTCAGATCCTCATACGTTGAAACCGACGGGAGAGTCCATTATTATTATATATTAAAATAAAGTGAAGGAACAGTAAGATTTATAATCCAGTGTTCTTATTAATTATTTTTATTTTTAAAAAGCAGCGTTCAATACAATTCTGCAGAGCATAAATATTATAAATTGACTAATTTGAAAATATGGTTCCATTGCTACAGAGGAATTACAAGTAACTCATATTTTGATACAATAGTTGTTAGTGAAATATAATTTAAGTGAGCGCAAATGCGGATTCCACATTATTATAATTAAGTCAGAAATTGGAAGGGTAATTGGTTTGTTCTTCAACTTTAAGCATTTTACCGATATTGCTCTAATATATTTTGCTACAATATAGAGAGAGGGTAAGAGGGAGAGTGATTTACATTTGTCGTTGAATTTTAAAGATAATCAGGCACTGATCGTGTAAAGATTACCGTTACGAAGTCAAGTAGGCGAGCCGAGTTCAAATTCAGGTCAGTTATTCTGCGCTCACTTTGCTCTAATGCCCATGAATCTGCTTCCAGCTCTGTCTTGAGTGACGACCAATCTAAGAAAAGGAAACCTCTGAATTCGAACCCACCTTCAAGGGCTACACAAAATGTGATGCATCTGCAATACTGATGGTTTTTAGTGATTGATAAGATTAGTTTTCTATGGTTTATCAACTCTTTCCGGGTTATTTAAAGCCAGAAAATGTTTTTAGATCGTAGGATTTTTTTGGTGATAATAATAGTTTAGTGATATAAGTTTTACTAATTAACCCATAGCTGAAGAAGAAGAGGTAGATTCATACCTTCCCATGAGTATTTGCGCGTGTGGATATAACTAATTCAACAGGAATTGGAACCCGGCTCTCCAATTAACAATTCCAAGGCATTATCCTTTACATCATCTGCACATTGAAGCTTACAGCACCTGGCATTCCCAAGCGGTCACCCATCTACGTACTGACCAATTGCTTAACTTCGGTGACCGTACAGGAACTGTTATTCAATGTGATGTGGTCTTAGCACAAACATGTTATACGGTCACCATGCCTTTTTTTTTCCTTTTTGTTAACTTCGAGAATATATTTCCTCACTGTCGTGTGCAATGTTTTTTTTTGGTCAGATTCGAAGATAATTTGGTTAAAAGAAGAATTCTCTTGTTCATTTTTTTGTACTTGCGCATCGATGGTGTATGTAAATGAAGAATACATCTTATTGTTCTAATTCGATTCTTTAAGCTTAAATTAAAAGGACTGAAGCGGGAAAATTCAGTGAAAGATAATCAAGCAAGAAGGGATTAAAATCTGCAAGATGTCATCAGATGAGCGCATTTTGATTCAACTCTTGCTCCAATTAGAATTCTGTGATTAAAATGAATATTTTTTTCTTCTTGGATTAGTAAACCATCTCTTTTTAGCTGGCATTTTAGTTACGGCTGCGGCGTACTAAAGAGGAAACCCTAAAGAAAGATCCAAAATGTCCAATCAGTTTTATTACAGTTCCTTACAAAGACTTGAAAGATATTCCCGATGCTTTTTATTGTTATTCGGAACTGTTACTGCCCCACCGTGAAATGTGGTATTAATCATAGTTTTATAAAAGCATGCCTTAACAACATAAGATACACAAATCATACAATGTTGACACACAGTATGGAGACTACAAGAACTCCTACAGAAGGTAGGGAAGAGAAGCGAGAGAGAAAAGGATAAACATAACGAAAACAAAGTTCATGGTTGTTAGCAAAAGGAAGTGTCCAATATGCAAATTAAAAATTGGAGATGCTAAAATCAAACAGGTACAGTGTAACTCGGATATAAGAGAGTTGTCGGGACCGGAGAAGAAGTCTCTTATATACGGGTTTCTCTTATATCCAAGTTTGGTCTATTTTGTTTAGGTAAGTATGGCTATAATTTGGGACCAGAGAAGATCTCTCTTATATCCGGGTTTCTCTTATATCCGGGTTACACTGTAAAACAATTTAAATATCTAGGAAGTGCGTTACTGGAATACGTAAGAGCATTGGGATAGTTAAAGATGTCCTCCTCCAAAAAGCTATTAAGGTAGAAATTTTCGTTAGCAACAAAGAAAAGAGTACTGAATTGCTACATAATTTCAGTCCTCCTATATGGCAGTTAATGTCGGACAATTTTCCTCACAGATGAAGAAGATTGAAGCAACAGAAATATGGTTGTATAGAAAGATGCTGAAATTAAAATGGACCGAACATGTCAGCAACGACAAAGTTTTAGAGAAAATGGTAAAAGACAGATGAAATTTCTAGGGCACATAATGTGAAAAGAGGGATTGGAAAATTTGACACTCACATGATAGATTGAAAGCAAGAGGAACAGCGGAAAACAACACATAATCTACACAGCGAGCCTGAGTAAATGGGTGACGGAACAGAGTTTAGAAGAGCTAAAAAAAGATATTTATTAAGAGCTACAATTTTCACAGGATAATGTTGAGAGCCATGATCGCCAATGTCCTGGAAGCACACGGCACATAGAATTTTTATTTAATCCGTTATGAATTAAATGTTTATTAAAGTATCCATTATAAATTATAGGTTTATTAAAAAAATAAAGTTAGACATAATTTCGTTTTATGCTAGACAAAAAGGTAGACATAAGTATGCTTTAGACTAGAGCCAAAAATGTAGAAATGAGTCTTATTTACACTTGAATGAAAAGTATACATGGATCCGATTTACACTTTAAAAAGTAGATATAGATCTGTTTTAAGCCTGAATGAAAAAATGAAAAGTAGATATACATTTGATTTACATTTGTGTGACACTATTTGGCTTGCTAAAAGGGAAAAAGGAAAAAAAAGGCGAGAATTAAATTTAGGTGATAAGAAGCCATCACGAAAAGGACACTAAGCGGTGTTATTTTTCTGACAAGGAAAAGTGGTAAATTTTTTTATTCCCATTGTCGAGAAGGTAAAAAAGAAGATACTGGAATTAATCTGATTTAGGTTACGGGGCGGGTGGAAATTCCAGGTTGGCCAAATGACCTCAGAGACAGAATTCTAAATAGATAAAAATTAACTGTGTCGCAGAATTACAAAAACAAAAGTGTCCGCTGACCACCATGAAGGAAAGGTTAAGCCTTTGTCTATATGTGGAAATCATTGAGGGGAGCATCTGTTTATCGTCAGGCTGGCTATGATAGCGAAATTATTTTATCGGGACGAAAAATTCGCTGTGTTTTGCCAGATGACCACCCACTTGATAATTGGCGAAAATCTCGTTGACGAATTCCATATGAAATTCGGCTATAATAGCGAAACTGTTTTATTGGATCAGTGGTTGGCGCCAGGAGTGCAGGTACGTCTGGGTGGCCACCCGCTTGGTGATGGCGAAAAGCTAATTGACGAATTCCAGGTAATCCGGTTAACAGATAAAGAGTCTAGGATGTGAGGTCTCCTCGAAGAGAAGAAGGAAAAGGAAAAGGGAAAAAAAAAAAAAAGATAATTTTTTTTTTTTTTCTTTGAGCAAGATTTTTTAAACCGAGGCTAGTCTGGCCACACCCACGCCGCTGAGCGCCCATTGGCTGAAAGATAGCAGGAGTATTGGGCGGAGGTAATCATGTGAAGAAGGAGGGGAGGCCTGTTGCGCCCCCCTGAAGGGATAGGTGTGAGATGCCACTGTCAGAGAGAGGGGAAACCCTCTGACACCCTCTGAGGACATGGTGAGATATCAATATGAGAACAGAAGGAAGTGGGAAGAAGAAAGACTTCCAAAAATGGAAAATAATAAAATTTTCCTGACCGAAACCAAATAAGTGGATTGTGGGTTGAGAATTATCAAGGAACCTCAAACCCCGACAAGCCCACCCCGGTTTTGGTCGGCGTCCATATAAGCAAAGTCGCAGCGACCGAAAATCAGTTCGAGTTCCAGTTGCAGTTGGAGTTGGGGTTGGAGACAGACAGGCAAGCATTTGCACTGAACTGAGCGCTCTGAAGACCCGCCTCGAAGAAGCTGACTAAGATTCGCGCAAATTCCGAACACAATTTCTAACCAAGAACAATTTATTTTTGAAGAACGACTTAGATTCACACCACCGAAACAAGTTTCACCTGAAGATACACCAAGAACCAGTTTCTTAAAGAACAAACAACTTAGGATGTTAAGATTCGCCTAACAAACACAAAGTGTCACGAATCCATATAGCGGGTTGGGAAGTAGATGCAGTCCTGTATTCATAAACCAGATATAAAATATTGTTATCCTTTTTTAACACATTTGAAATTTTCGAGTTATTTTATTTTCTTTCACATATACTTGTGCGATATCACCCTTATTCGAACTCGGCTTGCATTACGGCCCGGCGACTGATTGATTTCGTCTGCCTAAGATCAATTCACAACGTGGGTAGGTTAGACTGGAAATCAAAGCAGTTACTTCGGTAACCAGACGTTGGAAGCGAGCTGGGAACGACAAGGCTGATACCGAATCTAACCAGATTCCCATTCGAATCACCAAAAGTTTAGAACGTCACATTTGGTGCTGCGACCAATACCAAGCCAGTTGGTCGTCACAGGACAAGATAGCACGACGGACGCGGCTAGGAAGACGTCACATTTGGCGCAGCGACACCGGGGGGGGACGTCACATTTGAATAAAAAAGAAAACATAGTTCTGCTTTACATTAGATTAAAAAAGTCCTTTTTACATTAGAATCTTAAAAGTCCGACGTGAAATCCAGAGGTTTTGAGGCTTTTTTAAGAGAAGCAATTATAACAGTCCTAGATTATTGTAATTTTAGTTTATCATTACTATATATCTAATCGGCTGGCCTGCCAACTTTTGTTATTCCAGATTGAAGGAGACGGCTGTGACAATTGCTTGAGCACACCCCACCAACCACTGCTTGTCTCAGCTGACCAGTTTGCAGAATGCAGTCATAACGTGAAGACAATTTGAAAGTTTGCGAGTCAATAATATTTTGTGTTGACAGAGATCAGTATCAAAACTGTTCACCACCCTCCCTACAGTCCAGGCCTTGCTTCCTGTGAGTTTTAGATGTTTCCCAAGCTGAAAGGACAACTTCTGTGTCAGTTGTTTTGAAAACATTGAGATGAAGCAGGCTCTGACAAGGGGCCTGGAGATCATCACTTTGGATGTCTTCCATTGAGCTTCACGAAGTGGCTGGAGCATTATAACAAGCGTATTGAAATTTGAGTATCCTAATTTGAAGAGTCTCGCTATGTTCGTTTTAATCCAATTCACGGCCAGCAATCTTCCTTTTAACAGCAATTTTATCCTTGAAAGTCTCAAAGATGTTAGTTTGAACTGCCCGAAGAGTTGACTTAAATAGATGATCCGATTGAGAAATACCAAGGCTCATTGTAATGATTGATGCGAATGTCAAACAATATGCAAGATCACCGCACATTAGACAAGTTCATTTGTGTAAGCACACGGGTAGTGTCTGCCAACAAAGTAACAGTAATCCACTTTACCAGTGATTGCAAAGTTACGTGAATACCGCAAATATATAATGTTAAAAATTAAGACAAAACAGTTAAATTTCAATTAAATGCTCACTACTTACGCCGAATTCCTAAAAGCCATTTTCAGAATAATTTAAATCCTTTGACACATTTTCCAGTATTTTTCAGGATGTTTCCCAGTATTCCTGTTATCATGGGCATCACGTTCATCATCACATTCTACTTTCCCATCACTCTGTACGCGATGACATCCGTTATGTGCCATATCTTCTCTCTATTTTTCAATGAGATTTGAGCTCCTAGGAATTTCGTCTCGTTTTTCAAGTGTCTTTTTCATAACTCAACTAGGTTGACTAAATAGAATAATTAAATTCGTATCAAATAAAATTGTTTTCTTGTAAGAAATAAAAGTTTTTTTTTTTTTCAATAACGCTATCATTATTCAAATCTGCCGAATTTTCAAATCGTTCTATCAACATCGTTCTTTATGTACCGTGTCCCATCAGAGGACATAACTCGACCATTGGACTTCCAGAGCTTCTTGTCCTTCGTAGTTCTTAATAAATGTTGTCTTTCTATTATTTCATTTAAACTCTGTTCTGTCACCCATTTGCACAAGTTCACTAAGTGTTTTATGCGTTGTTTTCCTCTATCTCTCTTGCCCTGTCCTTGTCCTGTGAGTATCAGATTTTCCCAACTCACTTATTACGTGGCCTAGAAACCTCAATTGTCTCTTCCTGGTGTTAAGTATAATTTTCCTTTTTATTTCCATTTTCTCACATGTTTAGTCAATGGTATTCTCAGCATCCTTCTTTAGAACCACATTTCTGTTGTTTAAAGTGTCTTCATCATCTTTGAGGAGATTATACAGTACTCACTGCCATACAGGAGGATAGATATCATGCTTCGTTTAGTACACTTTTCTTTGTTTCTAGTGAAGTTTTTCTATTTCCTAATACTATGTTTATCTTTTGAAATGTATCTCTGGCTTCGGATTTCAGTGTCACACTTTCCGCCTGTTTTGAAACCCTTCTCATGTCATTCCATAATATGGTTAATCTGCGCGTAGTCATTACGCTTACCGCCAATATTGACAAATGTGACTCTTTGTATTTGATTGCACACAGCAATGATTGAATGAAGCAGGAATAACGCACCATATTTAATTGTATATAAAGGCGAATTGTCTTCGAAAAATGGATCAAAAATATTTTTAATGCCAAGTTCAGCTGTGTGTTCATCTTTTGTTTACCAAAACGCTACATACCTACCAACTGCTATATTATAGAACAGATTCTTGCGTCGATGTTTTGTTGAAAACTACAATCTTAGCCTCTTCAAGTCAAGGATAAATAATGTTCATCCGCCTTATCCTCATAATCCTCATCCCTTACCACTTTCCCTTTCACTCATATCACATCCCATTCATCATAACCATTTTAACAGTGACGCTCTACATTGAGTTGCTCTCGAACTTTTTTCCCTATTAACCTCTCTCTCCTCAGAGGACCGACGGACGCAGCCTTGCTTCGAAGATGACATTGTATTGATCTCAGATACAGACGGAAAGCTGAAAGAACTATGAGACAAGGCAGTCGGGGAAAGCAAGAAGAAAGAACTACCCCTGTAAAAAATAAAGAATGCATGGCGGTGAGTGAAAGGGTCAACCGAAGATATAGATTACATATTGGGGACGTCCAAAATTACAAAAGTGCAGAATTCAGTTATCTGAGCCGTGTTATAATAGACAATGGAGAGTACGATGCAGTAAGACGCATATGTATATCGGAAGACATAAAACTGAGTAATGTACAAACGAATCGAAAAATAGAAATTAATAAATGAATGCTAAAATGTGTTATGATTTCTACCCTAAAAAATGCATTGAGGGAAACGGGACAGTGGGTCTACCATGGAATAGAATATGCAACAAATAATTAAATACAAAGGGTTGTTGATAAAAAAATGAAAAAGACAGCGTTTAAATTGCTAGGATGCATAATAAGGAAAGAAAGCTCAGAGAATTTAATGCTCAAAATACACAGTGGAAGCAAAAGTAAAGAAATGTAAATGTACGAAGAAAAGCGTTGCCACAAAATGAGAGTTCACAAAGAAGTGCTGCTGACCGCATGAAAAGGCGCGAAATTGTTGAGAAACATGGTCATTCATGTCCTGAAGGTACGTACCAGAAAGAGAGATGGAGAACTATCCTTAGATATTTATTAAGCTAACCTTGTTTGGTTCACTGAATTGCTATATAATATTAATTCTCCGATATGACAATGCATGCTGAACAGTTTCCTTACATTTAGAAGTTACCAAAGATAACAGAGATATGGTTCCACGAAAGGATCCTAACAATACGATGGGTCGAACATATGAGCAATGAAGACATTTTAAGGAAATGGAAACGAAAAGGATATGTATACTTACAATCAAAAACAGTCGGTTGCATTTTCTGAGAAAATGATGAAGAAAGAAGGCTTTGAGAATTTAATACTCACAGCACGTATTCAAGGCAAGAGAGATAGAAGGAAAAAGCGAGTAACCTACCTGACGAATTTGTATAAATGGTTGGCATAATGGGAAGTGGGCGGGGGGGTATAGATGACAAACGTTGCTTAGGGCTAAAAATACAAGAAGCTGTGGAGAGACGTAATTGCACACTTCAGGCTTACGTCCACATCACGTTCAAAAATCGACACCCGTATGAAGCAACGTCGAACTTGGTCAGTACCTCGATGGACGGGGGGCGCTTTGGAATACCAGGTGCGACAAGCTTGAATACGCCGGTAGTGTATAGGCTCGGAATTGCTAATCGGCGAGCCAAGTTCCAATTCCACTTGGGTTCGTTATATTCACCTACGCGCAAATACCTTTTAAAAATGTATGAATCCACCTTTCCTCTCCCCAGCTATGGGTTAATTAGTAAGATTTGTATCACTAAAGTATTATTTTCTCAAAAAATTCTTAAAATCTAAAAATATTTTCTGGCTTTAAATAACTTTCAAAAGGTTGATAAGCCGTAAAAAACAAATCAATTAATCGGACATACTATATAAAAGACGATGAAACAGATAGGGCACTCTCTACTGTAGTAATAAACTTTTTACAGAGCGTCACAGCCCTCACATAGTAAGATAGAAATTGATAAAATCTCGGAGTGTCTGATGTCATCATTTGGTTTGTACAAAACATCGCTCTGGAGACAAGAATTGTTCAACATGGAAGTATTTATGGCGTGAAATGTGTTTGACAAGAAATGCAGAAATGTAAACTTTGTAATGGTCTATGAAACTGACGTGGGTGTGTCAGGTTGTTTAGTGTGTCCAAAATAAAACTCGAGAAATGGCTACAGGCTTTCGGTCATGTTCTGACCAGCACAACATTTGAAGAACTTGTAACTTCAGTCGTAAGAACAAATCAAAGCAGCAGCAGTGGATTGATTACATTTTTAAAAAGGAATAAAATAAGAAAATTGATCTGAATTTGTAAGTTGAAGCATTTTCATTATTCTATCTACCGGGATATTTAACTCACCACCCACCACCCACCGGTAATAGATATGGTTTGAATAGCAGGGTAGACCAGGTTCGCTAACCGTGGTTAGCAACCATTCTGATTTCAAAACCTGGTGGGCGTGTGACAAGCTACTTCATCCCGAAAAAAACGACCACCATGTCACGCATACAAGATAAAAACATCCTCATCTTCTTCGCATTCCATTGATAAGAAGTTCTACTCAGACAGATTTTTCGTAAGAACCTGTCACTTTGTACAAATGACTCCTGAGAGGATGCTTCACCGATATCTACGATATTAACCTCTTCACGTCAACAGTTATCTATTCTAATCAGCATTTCTTACTTCTTCCTCTTACAACAACATTAAGCAACAGCTACCTTGAGTGGCTCTTGGGCCTTGTTTTAACAATAGCATAAAATTATCGTTGTTACTGAAACCGTACTAGCGACATCCAGCGTAGTGTGGCTGTGTGCATAGGTTGTGTACAGATTTGCCCCCCCCCCCACACACACACACCACAAATGCATTTTAAAACAGTTATCTTTATCTTTAGGGTTTTTAGCAAAACGTTTTCTTTGATTTGCTTTTATTTTCTGCTTTTTATACTAAAATCCACCTGATACAAGGCTCAAGAGCCTCTCAAGCTAGTAGGTTATTTTTAAAAGGATTATTATGAATACGATACCATATGAAAGAGGAGACGGTAAGTAGTGAAGGTTATAAGGATAAGGAGGGTAAAAAATGATTGATTCGTGACTTGAAGAGGTTAAGACTGTAGTGTTTAGGGAAGCATCCCCGCGATTGTCTGTTCCTCAAAATAGCTTGTCTTACAAATTAGCATAACATTTAGAATAAGAAGTAAATGACGGTGGTTCGACTCCATGTAAGTATCAGAATATGAAGCAGCTGTAAATATCTGAACTAGTAGAACTAAATAACGGAGTTCATTTGAACATTTGCCATGGAAGTAGCGATAAATTAATGCTTGCGGCATTGTGTCTGTAGGAAGTGGGGTGTAGGATGAAAAATATATCTTCCCCTAAGGCCGCGTAAACGATTTTTGATCTCTATAAAGTCTGGAATGTTAGGATTGAGCAGCTCTAGCCTTGATATAGGTCCAATACTCCATTTTTGGTTTAATCTTACTCTTGTAAAGATTAAGCACGTCAGAAGGAGTCAAGTATTTCCTGGCGCCATAGTATCAGTTGACCATTTTTCCAGGATCTTTAGCAATCGATCGTATATGTCGTTTTGAGGTTAAACATTTTCTTGATTCTAAATTTTCAGATTACTAACTCTAAATTTTCAGATTACATTTTCAGATTACTAACTCCATCATTGTGTGCAGTAATATTTAACATTAGTTCTGTTCTGTTTTTATTTATCTTTTTCGTCTTAAGCAAAAAATATCGTATTTTAACAAAAACATGGGAACGTTTTCCAAAATTTCGTGTTAACAGGAGAAAATACGACATTTGAAGAAAATTGTCAATGATTATGAAGATATTTGCTTTTGGCTTATCTTTGGTATGAGATACATTTACTCTCAAGCTCGCTTTAAAGATTTTATTTCTCTTACACTAATGATTCTTTAAAAGTACTGAATTACAATTTTAAAGATTAATGAATGATGGAAAAAAACAATCGAAACACATCGAAAGATATTTTAACCAAAACTTGTATGAAGAAGTGAGATAAACATCTGTCCTGCTTTCTGGAGACGGTGTTCGAACCAAATATGTAGATATAACATTGAATGCTTTTTTTAAAGCAAAGTCGCATTTTTAATTTTTTGTTTTTTTTGTTTTTTTGTTGTTTTTTGTTTGTTTTTTTGTTTGTTTGTTTTGTTTTTTGTGTGTGTGTGTGTGTGTGTGTGTGTGCCAAGTCTCTTTATATGCACCCACAAAGTCAAGTTTTAAATATACCAAACAAAACTTCTTTTCAAAGAAGAGTAACTTCCTTTCTAATACGATTAACTTCCATTTGATCATTTTCCGTAGTATAATTAGTAAATATTAAAATTAGATGAGAAACAACTTTTCGAATGCTGATTTACAAAGCAAGCAAACCTTTTCACTCGTAATATTTGTTCAAAGCAATCGTTATAGGATATTTTATTCCATTTGATCTCGCTCGATATGCTAAGTAAGATTATTAAATATAATTTTGATTCCAATTAGGACGTCGCGTCTACAACATTGGACATTCTTAAAGATTTCTAGATGTACCTAAGTTTTCAGTTTTCCGAACGAAATGTGTCACAAGCCCCACGCGTACATGTTTGATATCTTTCTGGTTAAATATTGAGTTATTTTATACAGTTAAATTAAACAAACACATAATCATTTAAAAACAAAAAATAAATCGTTTTTGCTAAGAACAATATGATGTCGGTTTGTTGAGGAGTTTAAACTTCCTATGTATTTTCATTTGATGCAGGATTTCCGAATAAGAAACAAGAAAAATGCTGATTATTATACGAGTTGGATAATCCTCTAAATAATGTCCATATCAAGCTAAACGAGTAACTATCCAATAGTTCACGGAATTTATAGCGAGAAATGAATTCTTAAAAGAAAAATATCGGTACAGTGTAACCCGGATATAAGAGAATTGTCGGGATCGGTGAAGTCTCTTATATCCGGGTTTCTTTTATATCCGGGTTTGGTCTAATTTATATACATTAACACAGGCTCTAATTTGGGACCAGAGAAAATCTCTCTTATATCCGGGTTTATCTTATATCAGGGTCTCTTATATCCGGGTTACACTGTAGTATGTAAAGTTCTTTATTTTCTGGTGAGGAAATATCAAAAGATTTACGATATAAGGAACACACCGCTCAATTCCGGACATTATGGGTTGAACTTCGAATATATGAATGTCTGTTGTCTCCTATAATCTATTGTTAGTGGGGTGAGAATCTCAGGTCGGAATACAACCATTTTAATGGTAATATAAAGCGGCCATATTGTCCTAAGAGCAGCAGTTTTTAGCATTATAATAAAAAATACTTCGCTTTATTGATCAAAGTGCTTATCATTGATATATAACTAACAACAATAAAAAGCAACATCTGGCAACTAATACACTAGTTTTTATTTGACATGCCTGCTACAGTATTATCCTCTCTCACAAAAAGGTATTATACCTATCGTACTTAATTACGTAAAGGTACACAGGCATATGAGACATACCCTGATTTCTGCTGGATGCAGTAATATGATTTGTCAGGTGAACTCGTGTTAAAGAGGCATCTGCAGAATGCTACAGAAATCGTCTTGATAATTACTGTTTTGGCAAAGAAGGTCAGCTGAGTGGAGCGAACCTCACAAGAAACAAGTTAAAGGACCCTGACAAAATAGGTCTACACAGTGGAGCGGACTAAGAACTAAGTTCTTGATGAATGACAGTTTTAGACGAAAACTGATAGGACAAAAATGGCTGGTCTCTATAAGATAGATGCTCCTAGCAGTTTAAATCAGAGAGGACCGCTCTCTCGCCACACAGAAGGAAGGTACACACAGGTTAGACTGTTAGTAAATATCTCACCTCTCCTCACTTTTCCTCGCTCGCCTACAGAAATTTCGCTTCATGGTTTTATTTCTTGGGTAACGATCCAATTTTCCTTAAATTGAACCACAAACGTTCGACTAGATCAAAGCTGCAACATGCGAACGAATCTGGTGCCTTATCTGAGCTGAAACGCTACAAGAACATATTCCCGAAATATGTTTTCAGTGTTTTCAAACATATAATGTTTAAGATGGGCAATCGATCCGTTATAAAATATTAAAGGAAAACATATTTTTCTTCGGGCTTTTAATGTTGTATTTCCCAGGAGTGTTTTATCATTACTAGTAATTTCTTTCATTTACGTATCTTTCTTCTGTAGTTTCCAAATGGAAAGCATTTCGTTGAAGTAGGTTTAGATATACAGATAAGATGGCACCGACGAATATGATCGGTGTTTTGTTACGGAAATTCATTTTATATTACCACAACTAGTAGTAGTAGTAGTAGTAGTAGTAAGAAGAAGTAGTAGTAGTAGTAGTATTGGAAAGGGTAAAACGTGGTATGAACAAACTCTTGAAAGAGTCATTGAAAAGTACAAAATTTTGTGGGATGCCATGATTCAGTGTGACCACGGAATATTACACAGATATTGTGATGGTAGAAAAAGAAGAAAGAATATGTATCACCATATATATTGCATACGTCAGAAAAAATAAAGGGTTAACAAAGAAGAATAAAAACAAGAAACTATGATAGTTTTCAAATTGTAATCAATCAAGAAAGTGGAAGTAATCCCCATTGTAGTTGGTGCTCTGGGCATCATGTGTACTGAAATTGCGAATAATAACAACAACAATAATAATAATAATAATAGCTATTATTATTATTATGACGAGACGAAGGATGAAGAGGGGGTTGTAATTATTTCCAATGATCCTGGTACCCTGGGGACCATATCTACTGAACTTCCAAATTGGCTGGAGAAAACTGGAAGTGTACAAGACTTAGGACTGCTCATAAGTTCTCGAATAAAAATAAAAATGTGCCACTTAAAACGATTGGATGTGGGCAACTGTTACTTTAGTTCAATCTCCAACAAAATGTGTTGTGTTTGTAGATCAAACAACAACAACAACAATAATAATAATAATAATAATAATAATAATGATAATATCTTTTGACTAAATATATTTATGGAATCGGGCCAGATAAAAATAATAAAATTAATCAAGGGGAGACTCCAGTTCGTATTTTTAGATACAGGGTGATTTTTAACTATTTTTTTCTTTTAGAAAGCAACCTACGTCTTGTATGCTGTCAAATGCGTTAATTCCAGAAGGCCCGTTCTCCCAGGTAAACAGGGATAGGATCAAGGCTGTTCCCTGATGTCTGCGGTGTACCAAACGTAAGGTTAAGATGATAAAATAGTCTTATCCTCCTAAAAAAAAAAAAAAAAAAAAAAAGAAAAAAGCTGTGTATCACATCCGGTCGTGGGAAGGTCTAAAGATGTCTATTATTTGGTTGTAAATTCAGCTCAGGCAAATGTCCAAAAGCAACGTAGACTTATTTGTTAAGGTTTGGTTTGGTTTACGTCATATCAACACCAGTGGGTTATTTAATGCCGACAACTTTTTTCCTGGTAATATTTTGTTTTGTCAAAAATCTATTTCTGGTAATATGTTTTCCCTCAAAAATGTATAGCTAGTAATATTATTTTTAAAAATGTATTGCTGGTAATAGTGTTTTCTTCAAAAAATTTTTCTGGTAATAATTTTTTACAAAGTATTTCTGGTATTAAAACCTATTTTTACACTTTCATAATGCTTTTTACCTCAGTTTCGAGATTAACTATTTGCCTATAGCTGAGACCCTAACAATTGCTACCAACCAGGGTCAGAGTGGATCTGGGAACACCAGCAATTATGAGGTGGTTCCACGCTCCTCAAAACCACCTGATCAGAGACCTTGCTGTTGGACGTAGTTTATCGTCATACCCAGGACGGTTATTGGTTAAGGAATTAAAGAAAAAAAGGGAGAATGAGCTAAAAAATATTTATTATATATAGATGTCAACAAAAATCAATTCCTTTACTGACGATGACAAAAAAAGGCCTAACAATGGCAACAAAATATTTTGCCTGAAGAAATCTTGATGATTAATCTTTCTAAGTAATCAAACTAATTAAGAAACTATTAAAAATCGCTTAATATTTTTTAGATGTGAGGAAGGTGTCGACATACTTCTAGATGGTGGTGTAGTGGATATATAAATTTAATTAATTATGTGTCACTATCGGTTACGAGTTCAATCTCTGGATTCAACAGGAACTAACACGAAAGGACATTGCGACAAAATAATGCAATAATCTACAGATGTGAGATATACCATATCAGCCAAAAAAGATGGCCGGAGGGTACTTAACCAAAATGTCGCTTCTATAGTAACATTCATAATAATCAAGATTTATCAATTGGATTGTTTCGCAGGTTATTTAATGCCTGAAAATATTTTTATATTTTAAGAATTTTGGGGGAGTGTAATAATGATTTACTGATATGAATGCTAATTAACCCATAGCTAGGGAGAGAAGAGGTAGATTCATACCTTTCCTAAGGTTATTTGCGCGTAAGGGAATATAACTAACCTGACTAGATTTGGAACTTGGTTCTCAGATTTCTAATTCCGAGCCGTTACCTATTACACCACCCGCACATCCAAACTAACAACACCTAGTATTCCCAAGCGGTTACCACTCTAGGTACTGATCGACGTTGCTTAACTTCGGTGATTGTACAAGAACCGATGTTTCAACGTGAAATTGACGTAAGCCTATATGAATCAAAGTTTGTGGGATAATAAATGGAATAAGTCAAAATACATAGTTACGACTGTTGCGACAGTGTTTCTCAACTTTTTTAAACAACGGCACACCTAGGAGCAAATGGAAATATCACGGCACACTTTGTAAAATTTTTAAAGAGTATTTATTTTTAAATTACTATTAAAATAAAATATTTAAAATAACATAATCGATGAATAGTGAAAAGAATTATTTGAAAAACAAGTTTAATACTTATTCAATGATTCAAATACTAACGGTGTACTATTAATACTGTTACGCACACAGATATATGTTTGCCGTGGCAATATTTCGCGGTACTTTTAGTGTTCCGCGGCACGGCGGTTAAGGATCACTATGTTACGGTAACAACTGCATTTTTAAAAATTATTCAAAGTTTAAATATCTGTTCGGTTCTGAATTTCCGTTCGGTAATAATTTAGCCGAACAAATGTCATGTGTGAAAAGCATGAAAAGAAATTAAAAATTATGAAATTAAATACAAAGAACGGTTAAAGAAATCTGATATGAATGTAATATTGACTGCTCTCTCTCTCTCTCTCTCTCTCTCTCTCTATATATATATATATATATATATATATATATATATATATATATATATATATTTCGATCTCTCTCTCTAGCTCAGTCTCTTTTCCTTCTTTGAAAATGTAATTTGCATTTCAGTGAGTGCGAAAGGTGGATGTTTTACAGAAAATGTTTCAAACAAATTTTCCCTGATTTCAAAGTCGAACTGGAGCCAATTTCAAGCTTGAAACTAGTTTTACCCACATAGACATGTAAATTACAACGCCTAGGGGTAATACATTATTCTTCGACAGCCAATTAATATGTAAGATAAATCTAATATATAAAGTCCAATGTTTGTTGTGTTGGGTTTCTGCTCGAATTTACTGAAAATTAATGAAACATTTTTTTTCGTTTTCTGTCCGTGTGAGGTACGTTGGGAGTAGAGTTACAGACAGTACATAAAACTTGTGACATCAAATCAATTTAGCAGTAGGTATTTACTTGTATGCCCGCTCAGGCGGAATATTGTAATTGTGAGAATAGCCGATTCCTTACAAGGAAACATTCGACCTTCACTTATCGAACAGTTAAAGTTACTGTCG